>LR756420.1:4312479-4401702 GCA_902729485.2 Mus minutoides
TATGAAATTCCTAGGCAAATGGATGGATCTGGAGGCCATCATCCTGAGTGAAGTAACCCAATCACAAAAGAACTCACATAACATGTACTCACTGATATGTGGATATTAGCCCAGAAACCTAGACTACCCAAGATACAATTTACTAAACACATGAACCTCAAGAAGAAGGAAGATCAAAATGTGGACACGTCACCCCTTCTTAGAATTAAGAACAAAGCACACATTGAAAGAGTTACAGAGATCATGTGTGAAGCTGAATCCAAAGGATGGACCCAATGACTGCGGCTGCCAGGGATCCATCCCACAATCAGCCACCAAATATAGACACTATAGCATATGCCAGCAAGATAGTGCTGTAAGGGCCCGGATATAGCTGTCTTGTGGGAGATTATACCTATGCCTGGCAAACATGGAGGTGGAAGCTCACAGTCAGCTATTAGATGGAACACAGGGTTCCCAAGGAAGGAGCTAGAGAAAGTACCCAAGGAGCTGAAGGGGTCTTCAACCCTATAGGTGGAAGAATAACATGAACTAACTAGTACCCCCTGAGCTCATGTCTCTAGCTGCATATATAGAAGAGGACGGCCTAGTTGGCCATCAGTGGGAAGAGAGGCCCCTTGGTCATGCAGACTTTATATGCCCCAGTACAGGGGAACGCCAGGGCCAAGATGTGGGAGCGGGTGGATAGGGGAGCAGGGCCGGGATGGGGGAGGGTATAGGGAACTTTCTGGATAACACTTGAAATGTAAATGGACATATTATCTAATAAAAGTTGGAAAAAAAAAGAAAAAAAACTGAAGTGCCAATCACATGTATTGCCTCATCATTAATATAATTAAAATTCCATTTGTGGGTCAGTGAGATGGCTCAGTGGGTAATGGTGCTTGCCACCAAGTCTGCCAACCTGAGTTCTATCCTCAGGACACACACGATAGGAGGAAATCACTGATTCCTACAAGCTATTCTCTGACCAGTTCAAAATATGAAATAGAGGAGCGCATGCAGGTCAAAGCTGGGTCATAAGAGGTGGGATAGGCCCACCTGCAACCTTGCATGGGGTAGTCTGGGTGCTTGGTGTTGAAGCTCAGCTGAGGATAAAACAAAAGGAGCTCTGAAGACGCTGCTCCAGCAGCTCGGAAGTGGAGATGCTCAGGACCGTGATTTTAGGTTCTGACACTTTTCTTCTAATCTGTTTTCACACCAACTGGGTCTCCAATCCTCAGGACAAGGCCTTAGAGTCACCTCCCTGCTCCCAAGCCAGCCAAGACCAACTGGGAACAAAGGGACAGTGCGGGACAGTGCTTATCACATTCACCTAGCTCAACACTTGGGAAACAGTGGAGTCTTGGAACTGGACGTGAGAGTGGGGGTGCTACCCATAAAAGATTTCTGAGAGTGTGATGACTAAATAATGAAATTCATAAGGAAGGTGAAGTGCTTCTGGTGGCCCTTGTCCCCATTGTATCCTGGGACCTCTCTGCAGTCTCCATTCTAAACACAAAATGTGCTTTGAGTCCTGCACGTGCCACAGTACCATACAACACCAACAAAAGCTACCTGAAGTGCCTGGGCTCAGATTCAAGACTATTGTATGGTATTAACTGCAATGGTTGTTGCTATACACACAATGTGCTCTGCTCTTATGGAAATGTAATAGTTTAATTACAGGAAACAAAATATTTTCCCATGTCATTCTTCAGCATGTTAGGTATACAGGAGTTGTATCTTTGGATTGTAGAGAAATAAGTATCTCAATTAGCACACACATTTGCACTCTTTTAAAAATGGTGAAGGGGGCTGGTGAGATAGCTTTAGTGGTTAAGAATACTGGCTGCTCTTCCAGAGGTCCCAAGTTCAAATCTCAGCAACCATGGGGACTCACAACCATCTGTAATGGGATCTGATGCCCTCTTCTGGCATGCAGGCGTGCATGCAAACAGAACACTTGTGCACAATAGAATACATAATAAACAAATAAATAATTTTTAAATGGTGAAAGAGAGCTGGAATTCTTGTTGCCCTTCCAGAGGGTCAAAGTTCTGTTCCCAGAACCCACCTCAGTGTGTCACAGCTGCAGAGGATCTGACACCTCCTCCTGAGCTCCCTAAGAACCCACACAGACACACATGAATAAATAGTTTTAAATGGTAAAACGTGCACATACCATATAACTGTTTTAAAATATGGTTCTTTGTTATCTTTTATCAGTGCATTTGTACACCTATTTTACATACTCATATACTAGAGTCCCATAATCATTTCCCAGTGAGGGACTGGGAAGATATCCCAGTGGTTAGGGCTCCATTGCTTTTCCAGCCAAGGAAGTTCAATTCCCAAAACTTCCACCTGATGGCAATCCCTTAAAACTGCCTGTAACTCCAGGACCTGGAGATCCAACACTCTCTTCCGGCTTCTGCACACAATTGTCCTCCAATGTACATAGCCCCACATGGAGACACATGCATACACATAATTAAAACTTACAGATAGATCTCTTTAAAACAAACAAATAAAAACAAACACCACCCTGTTCAGGGAAAAATAATCAAAAGGTCAAAAGTGCAGAAAGTTACAAAGCCCTGTTCTAGTTAATGTATCTATCCCCATGCCCAACTCACTACCAACATTCCCATCCACTGAGGGTCCCTCAGACATCTGCTCCTTTCCAGATCACCATCTTCTCCATTGTGGGGGCCTGCCCTCCCCATCCCACCCCTAGACTTCAGCTCTCTGCTTCCTGTAAACTTCTCTACTTAGAAGGCTGCCCTTTCCAGTCTCCCAGCAGCACACCATTGGCTCCTGACCATACATACACGTAAGGGTCACTTGGTAGCTGTGACCTTCTTTTTGTTTTTTACATATTCCCTTGAGCCACCATCTGCCTCTTTTCCACTTAGCCTCTGTGCCTTCACCAACTTTTCCAGAAATTAACTAGAAGATGTAAATATGCCAGGCCATGGCTGCCCCCTGGTGGTCAGTGATGGACATGCAGGAGGCTAATCTATGTGGTCATACAGCAGGGAATTTGGCTTTTCCCATGACCTCAGGCCCTGGTTTAAACATGGATGGTTAGCCGGGCTTGGTGGCACACGCCTTTAATCCCAGCACTAGGGAGGCAGAGGCAGGCGGATTTCTGAGTTCGAGGCCAGCCTTGTCTACAACGTGAGTTCCAGGACAGCCAGGGCTATACAAAACCAAAAATAGATAGATAGATAGATAGATAGATAGATAGATAGATAGATAGATAGATAAACAAACATGGATAGTTGATGGGTCAGAGTGAGATAGCCAGGGAACCTCCTAGAATTTCCTAGAGACTTCAGATCATGTCCCTCTTGTTGCTTTCCTTCCATCTCCTTCTGTTCTTAGACACTTGCATACAGAACAGAAGGTGGACCTCCTTGGCTTTGCCCCTAGGGGGATTGATCAGTGCTGTGAGGCATGGCTGGGTCCCAAGGAGTCTGAGCATGCATCCTGTGTTGGTGCAGTGCCAGGCACACTATGTACTGGTCCCTCATCAACCAAAGATGAAGTTTGTGGGTGCTGTGATTCCGGGACCAGGAAGAAGAGGTGGCCAGAGAACCTCAGAGCATGTCTCAAAAGGAAACAGGAAAGAGTCACTGAGCCATTTCCCCAGCCCCCTTTCACCATTTTTAAAAATTATTTATGTATTATGTATTTTATTATGTATGAGTGTTCTATTCGTATGTATGCCTGCATGACAGAAGAGAGTGTCAGATTCCATTACAGATGGTTGTGAGCCACCATGTAGCTGTGAGCTCCCATTTGGTGTACTAAGGGAACTCAGCCTGTGCTGTTAGGCGCAGGGACCACAGCCACTCACTCTCCTGCGTGCTGGTGCTCGCAGAAGATGCACGATCCTCCTGTCTCGGGATCCCATGTTCTGAAGTTGCAGGTGCCACCACACCCAGGCACAAATAGTGATTTTTGCAATTGCACTAAACAGAGGTTGCTACTGTTTGCAACCAAAACGTGGCTAATGTAGGTGGGTCAGGATTGTAGAGGTTAGATAGAGGTCTTGGATTGAGAGAAATGGAGGGGCCTCAACAGGAGGCCATCAGAGTTCAAGGAAAGATAGGAAAATATTAACAGGTTTATTAACAAGCAAGATACAAAAGAGACACATCCTGACCCCAAGGTGACCTAACATACACGCATGGGCTCAGGCAGGCCTCAGCAAAGCGGAAGCCCAGGCCAGAGGGAGAAACAGCAGCAGTGGGGCTGGGTCAGGCCTGAGCAGCCCATTGCGGACCATGGTCGACTGGATCCAGCTGTAGTGATGACTGATATTGGTATAGACTCCAGGGCGATTGGGGCGACCACAGCCTATTCCCCAGCTCACAACTCCAACCTGATACCACACCGTATCCTGGTCGCAGACCAAGGGTCCTCCTGAGTCACCCTGAGAAGCAACATAGGTAAGCCTGGGGGATGACAAGTAGGACCAGGAGTGGGGCTAGGGGAGAAGGGGGTACTGTGGGGCTGACAGCCTGGGTGAGGATCCTACTCCTTGTCCTGACAGCAGTGGGCCCTCAGTTTCTTCATCTGCAAAGTGGGGCCATGGTCTAAATCCTGAGATGAAATGAGGCCCTATATGAAACCTCCGTTGGGTGACAGTTGGAGCTTGGGTACTGGGCCCAGAAGAGCATGGTGGTATGAGGTAACACTTACAAAGCAGGCGTCCTTGCCGCCTTCAGGAGTGCCAGCACAAACCATGTCTCCCCAGATGTTCGTGCGGAAGTCTGGCTTTTTGTACATATGGTTACACATGCTGTTGTTGATGATAGCTACCTGCACTTCCTGGAGAGTGTTGGGAGATGGCAGACCTGTGTGGGGGATGGAAGACAGAGAGACAGACCCCTGGATCCTCTTCTCCTGGAAGGAATGGCATAGGGTGTATGGACAGGGGTCTCCTGGGGCACCTACTGTGCGTGAGACATCACTGTTAATAGCTCTCAGCTGCAGCCCCATGCTAACATCACAGGCGATCAACAATATCACAGGACTCAGTGGGTGGAGACATTGTCAGTACCATTCACTGAGGCTGTGTGTAGAATGTACATGAAGTCACTGCCTGGGCTGGCAACCAAGCTATGTATGGGGGAAGGAGCTGGAGTGGATGCGGCAAACCAAGTCCTGCCGAGACATCTAGGGACCAGGGAAAGCAGCTCTATGTGCCCTTTCCTTCTGGGATGTCCTTAGGCCTGAGCCGAGGGCCCTAAAGCAGCTCTAGAATACAACAGTATCAGGATTTATTAATTTAAAGAACAGTTCTGGGGGAGAACCCCATTACTAGCATGCACTAGGGAACTGTCAGCTCCTGGTGTGAGCTCACATCGTTGGATCCCTAAGTCGAGGCTTCGGGCATTGTCAACTATGCAGAGGATGACAGGAGCCACAATGGCTGTTTCCTGTCCTCTGAGATCTCAGATCTCAGAAGTGCTCTACCAAACCAGCAAGATTGTTATCTACTTCACAGAAGAGGAAACTGAGGCACAGTTCAGCCAAGTGTCTTGTTCAAAGTGTCCCAGCTAGCACACACACAGCAAAGAAAACGTTGCCCCAGCTCCAGGGTGAACAGAAGTATATTCATGCCAGAGGTGTGCTACCTGCCTCATGGCTCAAGGAGACAACCTCCACCGCCATGCCCAGTCATTCTCCACCTGGAATGTGGGCAGGAAAGATGGCCCAGAAGGGTCCTGGGCTCACCCCTCTAGGAGAAGGAAACGGTCTCCTACCAAATAGGCAGATTGACCACTGCATCCTCTTCTCCCTGCCAGTTCCAGCTGTCTGACCTTGGGGAACTCCCTGCCAGTTCCAGCTGTCTGACCTTAGGGAACTCCCTGCCAGTGCCAGCTATCTGACCTTGGGGAACTCCCTTATGTTATCTGAGCCATGGGAACTGGCCTTGCCTCTGTTCTGGGGCCTTGGACATTTTCCATAGCACTCTCAATTTCCTCAGTGGGTAATGGTTCTTGCCATCAGGTCTAATTTTGATCCCCAAGACCCGCGTGGTAAAAGGAGAGGACAACTCTTACACACGGGCCATTGATTGTATCCCCCATCACATACAAAGCATAGGGCTGGAGAGACGGCTCAGCAGTGAAGAGCACTTTCAAAGAACATGGGTTCAGTTCCCAGTACCCAGAGGGAGCACACAACCACTTGTAGCTCCAGTTCCAAGGGAGCCAACGCTCTCTACTGGCCTCTGCAGAAATTGCATGCATGCGGTATATATCATACAGACACACATACACACACAAGCTCACAAACACATAAAATTTTGCTGTTGTTTTGTTTTTTGTTTTTTTCAAGACAGGGTTTCTCTCTGTAGCTCTGGCTCTCCTGGAACTCACTCTGTAAACCAGGCTGGCCTCGAACTCAGAGAGGTCAGCCCACCTCTGCCACCTGAGAGCAGGGATTAAAGGTGCTACCACTGCCTGTCCCTTCCCCCTTTTAAAATAAATGTTTTTAAAACAAAATAAATAAATGCAATCCCTCTAAAGGAGGCTGGGAAGATGGCTCAGAAGTTAAGAACACTTTCTCCATCATGAGGACGAGTTAGGATCCAGGTATTACTGAGAGGTTCACAAACACCTCTAACTTCAGATCCTAGGGGTCCCACACCTTCTTCTGTCCTCTGTGGGCATCTGCACACACATGAACATCACCGAGACATGCTCACACACATACAAATCAAATCAAATACTTCAAATCCCTTTCTTAAAACTACACTCTTGGGGCCAGGCGTAGTGGCGCACGCCTTTGATCCCAGCACTCGGGAGGCAGAGGCAGGCGGATTTCTGAGTTTGAGGCCAGCCTGGTCTACAAAGTGAGTTTCAGGAGAGCCAGAGCTACACGGAGAAACCCTGTCTCGAAAAACTAAAAAAAAAAAAAAAAAAAAAAAAAAAAAAAAAAAAAAAAAAAAAAAAAAAAAAAAAAAAAAAAAAAAAAAAAAAAAAAAAAAATAAATGCCATTGCCTTGATGCACCAGGGTCCCCAAGCCTGTGCCAAGCTCATGACCTACAGGAAAGAGCCCCGAATCTATTACTATGACTCTTGTTAGGGGACATTGCAGAGATGGACCAGGTCAGAGAGACCTGAGCAGGGTCACTCCAGGATGTAAGAGCTAGGGCACCTAGAGGGAAACCATTCTCAGTGCTTCTTGGGGTGGGGGTGGGGGCTTTGTGCAAGGGTTCTTGCTGAGCTGCAGGCAAGTGCTTGATTAGACCTCCAAAGGGATTTCAGGGGTGCATCAAGGAGGAGGGTGCACAGTCGGAATTCGGGTAGGTGGAGCAGGCAGGGTGAGTGTGTTTCCTGCCTCTCACTGATGATTGGTGCCTGCCAAAGTGGGAAGATCATAAAAGCAGTGTTGTGGAAGCCATCCTACAGGTCCTATGAGGTCCCCACCCCTTCAGGCCTCCCTGGCATCTCTGAGTTCCTGTCTGGGAGAAAAGGATTAGCTCCTATCCTTCTTCCAAGCAGAAGTAAGGAAAATAAACAAGAAAACGTTGAGTGAGTGAGTGAGAGGGGGCTCCATGGGGCCTCAGAGCCCAGGGAGGGAAGGCTAAAGTGAAAGGTTAGGGTAGTGCCCCTCTCCCCAACCCGGCTGTACCCAGCCTCACTCTCATCCTCTCCAATAGCTCCCCAGCCGGTCACCCAGCAGTCAGTTCGGTTCTCAAACTTGTATGTGGAGTTCAGGAGGCAGATGGGCTGGATGAAGTTACTGTAGGTGACCGGAGATGACAGCTTCAGCAGGGCTATGTCATTGGAAAACCGCTCCGAGTACTTGGGGCTCAGGAAAATATCTTCTATTTGGTAACGGTTGGAATAGGCCTGTAGGTTCCAGAGAGATGGCCTGGAAGTCAGCTCACCAAACTGGACTGTCCAGTCAAAAGGATCATTATCCCTGACAGAGAAGGAGAGAGCAGTTCAAGCCACCTGAGCTCACCTTGGCCTCTCTCTGAGGTGACTACCTCCTGTTCATCCTTAGCATAACTTTTCAGTCCTTATAGGCCAAAAAGCCTCCTATAGGGGCCACAGAACCCAGAGAGGCTGGAAACAGTCCTTGCTCCTGGGCACTGAGTGAAGAAGCAGAAGGGTGGCTACCCCAGTGGTTCTGTGTCTGTTGGAGCAATCCTAAAGACAGAAGGTGAGTCAGACTAGAGGAGCCCCCAAAGGAGCTGTAGTCCCCAAAAGAGCTGAGCAAGTATGAGGACTAGTGTAGGGATGTTTGGGAAGGACTTGAGGAAGGAAAAAAGAGCAGTCAAAACACTCAAAGGGAATGAGAATGTCCTGAAAGAACATTCTAGAAGAACTGGAAGAGGATTCCCTTCCAGGGGCAGTAATGTAAATCTTATGGATTTAACCCATCTCAGCTACTCCTGAGGCTGCACTAAAAAGTTTACCCAGGTGTCAAACTCAGGGCCAAGGTTACTAACCTTCCCACCCCTCTGCTGCCCAGGCTTGACTCCAGACTCACTTTTGGAAGCAGTGGGCAGCTGTAAGCACCCAGCGGCGGTTGAGCAAGGTTGCGCCACATAAGTGGCTGCCCCATACACGCAGGCTCCCTTGCCACGGCCAGCGGCCAAGCTCAGCATTATCGCCACCCACTATACGGGAAGGGATGGTCCTGTGACCGCAGGGCCCTGTGAGGAGGATCAGACCGGAACAGAGATTTTCCCTTTCCCACCCCGCCACTGACACTTTTTAAGCCACGGGGCAAGGAACGGGAGGGACTTCCTGAGGGTCTGCTGGGAAGACTCTCCGCATGATCAATGTGCACCTGCCCCCAACGCCCCCACCCCGGGGCAGGGGTGTGAGTTATTATCAAGCACAGTTGAGTTCTTGATCCTGGGGCAAAGGAGAGGAATACTTGAGGTTCACCCTCCCCCCCCCGGCCCCCGACGCAGGCCCACCACACAGGAAACACATTCTGAGCACCTTACCTGACAATAGGTCGGGTTCCTGCAGTTCTGGATGGAAGGGAGAGAAGAATAAGCCACACATCACCTTCACTTCCCCATCTGCCTGTCACTGCCCCCAGTCCCACAACAGTAGCCCAAGAGCAGCTCACCGGGTTTCTCGGGATCCACCTGCAAATAGGTTGACTGTAAGGCCACCGCCGCAGCCGCCACAACCACCAACAGTGGCACCAACGTCTTGCCCCGCGCGCCCATGGCCACCTCTCCTGCCACCTGGCACCCCCTCTTACTTCCTGCTACGCCAGGCCCGCGCCCACTCTGGAGAAGACGCCAATCCCTAGCCCCAAGGACTGTCTGGGGACCATCACTAACACTGTCTTCCAGGGCATCCATTAAAGCTGTTGGTATGGCGCAGCAACCTTAGTTACCCGGAGCAGTCCTTGTGTCTTCTGAGCTCAGTGGTGGCGGTTGCCTCCTCTGTTGCCCTCTGTCCCCTGCCCACGACTTCCTCCAAGATCAAGCTTAGCAAGAGGTCCCCTCAGCTAGGTCCATTGGTAGTACTTCTGAAGCCTGTCCGTCCCTGTTGGAATCAGCCAAGAACTTGCTCCTTCACAGAACTATGCGGGCAAAAACGAGGCGCCTGTGCTTTCTCCCTTAGCGGGCCATCCCGGAGCGCCACCTTAGGTTACCTGCTGCTCCATTTTAATAGCCTTCCTCCTTGCTGCGTCTTTTAAAATATATTTTCTTTTCTTTTTTCTTGTTCTCTATCTTTGTTTCTTTGTTGTTTTTGTCGTTGTTTGTTTGCCTTTTTGAGTCAGTGATTTATTTTGCATCCCACACTGGACACAAGTCTATGATCCTCAGGCCAGAGCTTCCTGGACCAGGTTTACAGATATGTGCCTCCTAGAATTTCTTTACACACACACACACACACACACACACACACACACACACACACACACACACGTAAAGACTATCAAAAGATTTTAAGACTATCAAAAGATTATGAAGAGATATTATTGTTTTGTTTTTCCATACAGGGTTTCTCTGCATAGCCCTGACTATCCAAGAACTCACTCTGTAGACCAGGCTGGCCTGGAACTCACAGAGATATGCCTGCATCCAGGCTGGAATGAAAGGCATGTGCTTCCACCACCCAGCAGAGAGAAAGATTTTAATTAAACATTTATTTTTCTCTTTTTTTGTGGGGCTTGTTCGGTTTGGGGGATTTGTTTTGTTTTGTTTTGCTTTTGTTTGTTTGTTTGGTTGGTTGGTTGGTTTTGAGGTTAAGTCTTACTACAGAGTTCTGTCTGTCCTGGAACTCTCTATGTAGAACATGTTGGTCTTGAAATCACATTGATCTTCCTGCCTCTGCCTCATGAGTGCTGAGACTAAAGCCATATGTCACCATGTTCAGTTTTGTTCAGTTTATTTTCTCTGTAAAAAAAAAAAAAAAATTGCTTGTGAGTGTCTATGTGTGTGTGCATGGGCTTCCATACGTGCATGCGCAACCATTTATATGTCCATATCAGAGAGGCAAAAGCAGGGATTTAAGGCATACGGTGCCATGCCCGGCTAGCATGGGCTTAGTGCATACAGGCACGGTGCAGCAATCAGATTAGGTTAAATGGCTAGATCCATACCATTCACCGTTTCTTTGTGCTGGAAATTTTCTCTCTACTCTTCTGAAACAATCAATGGCTGCTGCCCATAGCGCACCCCTCATGTTTTAGAAATTACTCTTTCTACCCTGGCCCTACCACTCAGCGCTCTCTCCACCACCCTCCTCTCCGGCACCTCCCAGACTCTGGCTGCCTACCACTCTCTGGTTCTACACTTTGAGATTAACTTTGATGGTGTTTGATTTTTGTTTAGGGTTTGTTTCATTGTGATGAGATAAAGCCTCCTACACGCTAGACAAGGTCTTTTTCAATAAGCAACATGCCCAGCTCTTGGTATTTATCCCGTGTCTGATTTAATTCACTTATGCAATGTCCTATAATCTCATCCATGTTGCTGCAAAGGACAGGATCTGGGTCTATTTGTGACTGAATAATATTCAGCTATGTGTCTGTACCACAGTCTGGATCCTGTGTCCGTTGACAGATGTCCCTGCTGAGCCAGGGTTCTGGCTACTGGGAATGCTGTTTCAGTGAACAGGTTCAGACTGACGTCTGGGTTAAATATTTTTCTTCTTCATCTTTCAATTAATTTCTTTACTAATGTACAAAACCAAAGTCTGTGTCAACATTTCCATCCTGTGTGCACCATTGCGCTTCATGCATGTTCTCCCTCAGTCTTCGCCCCTTCCCACTTTCCCACTGGTCCCCTTCCAAGTAACAAAATCTTACTGGAGGTCTAGAGAAAGAAGGCTCAGCAGTGAGGAGCACTTGTTGCTCTTGCTGAGGACCTCAGTTTGTCTCCCAACACTCACAGGGCAGCTCACAAACATAGGTAAGTCCAGTTCTAGGAGATTTGACCTCTGATATATGTGGTACACACACACATACACATTCATGCACACATATACACACATACATACACACATAAATACATATACATACATACACACACATACATACATACATACATACACACACATACATACATACATATACACATATACACATACATACACATACATAAATGCATATTACACACTCATAAATACACATATACATATACACACATACATATATACATACATATAGGCAAAAAAACTCCTACACACATTTTTTATTAAAAAAAATAGTATTTAAATTTAGATTCCACACGAATGAAAACATGTGGTGTTCATCTTGTGGTTACCACTTCTCCTTTTTAAAACCTTTTTATCGATTCTTTGTGAATTTCACATCATGCGCTCCAATCCCACACACCTCCCTTCCGTCTGTATCTGTCCTCCACCCTTGCAGCCTCCCCTCAAAAGAAAATAAAAACAAAATTAAAATAAAAACAAACAACAACAAAATCTTGCCCTGGAAGCTGTCGTGTGTCACAGCGTGTCCCAAAGTTTATCCTTCTGTCCACACATCTTTACACACATGTTCACCGCAGTGAGTCACTGGTCCGATGCGTGGCCTCTGGCTTCTGTTTCATGAGCTTGGACCACAGCTGCTTGACAAAGTTTCAGCAGCTCGACGCTGAGCACCACAGTTCTCCAGCATCCTTTTACTTCTGTCTGATGATTTTCACTCTGTGTTAATGGAGGCTCCTTATGTTTTTCCTTTGGGAATTTTTGTATGGGCTTTGGTAGAAGTTGTGGTCACATACAGTGGTAGTCTCTCTAAACAAAGTCACTCTTTGGAAAAAATCTCCACCATCCTGGAACCATATAGCATGATAACTCTGCTGCTCCCCATTGTGTTCCCCTGTTTGCACCAAAAATAAAGAAGTTAAAGATTTATTAACTGAAAGATGGTACCAGAAACTCTTGGGTACACCTAGTCCCAAGGATGAAAGCACAAATCCAGAGAAACAATGGGCCTGGGCCCAGAGTCTGAGGAGTTGGCAGTTGAGGACGAGAGATCGGTTAATAAGTATAGAACAGTGCCCACAGTTAACTCCCTGGGAACGAGACTTACAAGATGACTGGCAAGATCTGGTGCGCTTCAGGAGGGGCAGACTCTGTTAAGTTAGACTGACTTGATCCTCTCTGCCATACACAGGAACATACATTGAAGAAATTAGGATGGTATGGCATACTGGAAAAAGAGTAAGATGTCTGGATCTCCCCTTGGGGAAGTGCATGAGGAGAACAGGCCCATACTGTTAGACTAAGGCACATGAGAACACAACTAGGAAACAGCTCAATTCTCATTGTGCTACACGGTGCAAACCTGCACCGTGCCCCTTGAGGAATGGAAATTGCTCTTAGGAGTTTGTTTCTCAGAACTCAGTGTCTGGCACCTCCTGACCACGAAGGCTGAGGACATGCAGGAAGAAATGTAAAAAGACACCTGGTGAGGTTACTGAACCTTTGAGAACACTAGGGACTTAGATGCTTGCTGAACTTACTGCTTTTGCTTTAAAGAAAAGTACTGCAATAAAGTTGATGGCCTCTTTCATTCTGGATGCCTAAGAATTGGGTCAAAATGGGCTAAAAACAATCTGTGAAAAGATCATGCATCTCTTGAAGTCATTAAGTCTGCTTTCACTATTACATGTGGCTAAGCTATTACACAATCACAGAGTATAAATGGTGTAGCCTTTTTTTTTCCCCATTAAACACAGCTGCCCTCAGATGGTGTCAGTCTCCTTCCTCTACCACCTACATCCCGCTGGGGATGAACTCTGGAACTACACTATCAATACAGGGTCCTCTTAGGGACAACTCTCAGATATCCTATTGTTGCCCTGTGTCATGGAGATCCTGCAGCTTTGGACTGGCAGGACTGACCCTTTCATGTTCTCCAGCAGTCAGGATAGATGTTGGGGTGAGCCAACTCAAAGCCCTGGATCTGGGCCTGAGTGATAGCTGAGTCAGTCAGCCTGCCAGCTCTCCTACATTCACACCACCAGGGCAAGCTCTCCAGCACTGCCCTGACCAACAGTAGCTGGTAAGAGGTAAGGCCAATCCCAAAGTTTTTGCCAGGCATGGTGGCGCACGCCTTTAATCCCAGCACTCGGGAGGCAGAGGCAGGCGGATTTCTGAGTTCGAGGCCAGCCTGGTCTACAGAGTGAGTTCCAGGACAGCCAGGGCTACACAGAGAAACCCTATCTCAAAAAAACAAAACAAAAAAAAAAAAAAAAAAAAGAGGTAAGGCCAGCTCACCAGCGCCCACAACACCAGGGCAAGCTCGACAGTGCTTGCTGCCCAGACACCTTCTCCTTCACTGTTTCCTTTTCCCCAAATAGTCCTCTTTATGTTTTCTTATATATGAATTAAATTTTTTTTTTGGTTTTTCGAGACAGGGTTTCTCTGTGTAGCCCTGGCTGTCCTGGAACTCACTCTGTAGACCAGGCTGGCCTCGAACTCAGAAATCCACCTGCCTCTGCCTCCCGAGTGCTGGGATTAAAGGCGTGCGCCACCACGCCCGGCATTGAATTAAATATTTTTAAGACTTATTTATTTTACAGGGCTGGACAGATAGCTCACTGGTTAGCATCATATATTGCCCTTCCAGAAGACCCAAGTTCAGTCCCCACCACATGTGTTGGGCAGCTCACAACTTCCTGTAACACGAGCTCTAGTCCTCTGGCTTCCATGGATACACACACACACACACACACACACACACACACACACACACACAAATTTAAAAACAAAAAGATTTTAAATTTCAAGTTTGAAGGGCTTTGCCTGCTTGCGTGCAAGCACAGCCCGTGAGTATACAGAACCCGTGGAGGGCAGCAGGGGGCATCAGATCCCCGGGAACTGACATTAGAGATGACTGTGAGAAGCACGTGGGGTGCTGGGATATGAACCCAGGTCTTCTGCAAGAGCAAGTGCTCTTAGCTTCTGAGCTATCGCTCCAGCCCCTGAAGACTTTGTAAAGTTGTGTGTGTGTGTTGGGAGCCAGGGGTATGTGTATGGGAGTGTAGATGCCCTCAGAGGCCAGAGGCATCCCAACCTCTGGAGCTGGAAGTGGATCCTGGGAACGAAACTTGGATCCTCTACAGGAGCGTAGCCACTGCTTTGGCCTCCCTTGGATTAAATCTTGATGAAATTTGAATATCCCTTTGACAAACTTTTAGTCTGAGTTTGATCCCTGGAAGCCACCTACAGGTAAAAGGGGAGAGCTAACCTGCTAAATGTTGCCCTATGTCCTTCACCGTGAGCTGTGGCACATGTCTATCCCCCATCACGCCATGGGTACACATATGCAATAATAAGTAAATAAATCAATTAGTAACTTTGTTATCTCAAGACTAAGAAAGGTGTATGAGAGGGAGACAGCGCTGGGTTGTCCATCCCAGAGTCCCAGTGCCAGGTGAACATTGGAGGAGGTCTGTACTAGTCAGCTTCTTGTAATCAGAACACCCAACAAAACCTGAGGGAGGCTTTATGCCAGCTCACAATTTGAAGGATGTCAGGGAAGGTAGGGAGAGCCCAATACTTCACATCCTGTAGGTTAGAAAGCAGAAAAGGTGGGGAGGGGAGGGGACAGGGCAGGATACAGCCTCAAGGGCCGTGCACCAGTAAGATAATTCCTCCTGCTAGACCCCACCTATGGTCTCAGTTAGTTTTCTATTACTGTGCTAAAAGACACCATGACTCAAGCAATCTAAAAGAAAAAGAGTTTATTGAGGGCTTACAGTTTCAGAGGATTAGAGTCCATGACCTAGGGCAGCAGGCAGGGGGGCATGGTGGCTGAGTAGCAGCTGAGAGTTCACTTCTTGAGACACAAGCACAGGGCAGGGAGAGCTAACCCAGCCTATGGTGGGTTTTTGAAACCTCAAAGTCGAACCGCAGTGACACACCTCCTCCAAGAAAGCCACACCTCCTAATCCTTCCCAAACAATTCTACTAAGTGGGGACCAAGTATTCAAATACAGGAACCTGTGAGGGCCATGCCTGTTCAAATCACCACATCTATTCTTATTATATCCTGATAATGCCATCAGGTAATAAACTATCAAGAGATTGTTCCATTCCTTGGATCAGAACCCTAGAGATCAAATTATCTCTGGAAGCTCCCTCAGAGACAAACCCACAAACACATTTGCTGTCTATAAGGTAAGGTGTAATGGCTAATGGCACATACTTTTTTGTTTGTTTGTTTGTTTGTTTGTTTTTGTTTTTGTTTTTTTTGTTTTGTTTTTGTTTTTTGTTTTTCGAGACAGGGTTTCTCTGTGTATCCCTGGCTGTCCTGGAACTCACTTTGTAGACCAGGCTGGCCTCAAACTCAGAAATCCACCTACCTCTGCCTCCTGAGTGCTGGGATTAAAGGCGTGTGCCCCCACGCCCGGCGTGGCACATACTTTTAATCCCAGCAGAGGCAGATGAATCTCTGTGAGTTCAAGGCTACCCTGGTCTACATAGTGAGTTCCAAGACATCCAGAGCAACATAATGAAGAAAGCTTGTCTCAGAAAATAAACGATTAATGATCTCAGGGTCTATACATGTGGTGTCCTTCTGTGTGTCTTGAGCCCCATTTCCTCCAGGACACAGTGGGTTGGGACAGTGGTGAATTCCCCAGCACCACCTTCGGGGGCTTACTCCAGGCATTCCTGCTGTCCTGGGTGTCTATTTCCTTGGAGTCCTGAGCCTTAAATCTGGAGGGAAGGCAGGAACAGTCAGTCAGAGACCTCACCAGGAGGTGCTGTAGGAAACGTTCCCAAATGGTGACCTAGGGAGGTGCTGGTGTGGCAATGACGGGAAGAATGTCCAGAACTTCACATGATGTGCTCAGTTGCCCCTGCCAAGAAGGGCCCAGTGGTCAAAGGAGCTGGCCAAGACACTCAAGGGCTGACCGGGTCCCAAGAGGCAGCTAGCTGGTTAGGGGGCCAGGCCCATGGGATGGGGAAGGAGCAAGATCTTCTCAAGGGACTTTTGTGTCCTTTAGCACCCTAGCATTCATGTCTCAGCCAGACTGCTATAAACACAGTTCACCACGCAGGCACAGTGCCAGCTACCCCCTTGGGACGCTGGAACACAATTCTGACATGACTACAGCCTGAGGGGTTGCTTGGGCCACAGATTCCTGACCTCTCAAACTGTCCAAGCTTAAGAGGAGGCAAAGGCAGGTGGATTTCTGAGTTTGAGGCCAGGCTGGTCTACAAAGTGAGTTCCAGGACAGCCAGGGCTACACAGAGAAACCCTGTCTCTAAAAAAACAAACAAACAAACAAACAAACAAACAAACAACAAGAAAAGAAATCACCAGGGGGTTCTCTTTGGTTCTTGAGTTCTGTGGCTGTAGAGTAGAGGGTTCACAGGGGCGTTTAGCTTTCATTTTTGTTAAGATCAGGATGCAGAAGGCCCTGCTGAGGAGATGCCACAGGCCCAGGGACCTGAAGAGCCAGCTCAGTAGCTGTCTTGGGGTAGTCTGTGCCCCAGGGGCTGGGGCAGATGCAGTTGTTGGGGCAGATTGTTGCTGTTGTTGTTGTTGTTGTTGTTGTTATACTTTGTGTGTGTGTTGGTGTGTATGTATGTGTGAGGCTGTCCAAACTTTTGTTGTTGTTATACTGCATGTGTATGTGTGTGTGTGTGTGTGAGGTAATGTGTGTCTCTGTGTGTGTGATTTTGTGTGTGTATGGGGTGGTGTATATGTGTGTGTGGGTTCATGTGGGAATTGTGTTTGTATATATGTACAAAGGGTGGTATGTAAGTGTATGTGTGTATTGGATGGTGTGTGTGTATGTATGTGTATTGTATTGGATGGTGTGTATATGTGTGTATATGGAATAGTGTGTGTATGTGTGTATATAGTGTGGTTGTGGGTGTGTATCAAGTGATATGTGTGTGTGTGCATTATAGGGGGTTGTGTTTGTATGTATATGTGTATATGTGGTGGTGTGTATTGGATAGTATATGCGTGTGTGTGTGTTGTGTGTGTATGTGTATTGGGTGGTGTGTGTGTGTGTATGGAATAGTGTGTGTGTGTTTGGGGTGTGTGTATATGTGTAGGGGTTAAGTGGGGGGGTGGTATGCTTGTGTGTGTATGTCTGTGTATGTATTTTGGGTGGTGTGTGTATGTGTGTGTGAGTGAGTGTGTTTATGGGATAGTATGTGTGTGTATGGAGTATGTGAATTGGATGGTGTGTGGGGGTATGTGTGTATGTGTATTGGGTGATGTGTGTGCAAGTGTATGGGATAGTGTGTGTGTGTTTAGGGTGTGTGTGTATGTATTGGATGGTGTGTGTATATGTGTAGGGGTTATGTTGGGGGGTGGTATGTTTGTGTGTGTATGTGTGTGTATGTATTTTGGGTGGGGTGTGTGTGTGTGTGTGTGTGTGTGTGTGTGTGTGTGTGTGTGTATGGGATAGTATGTGTGTGTATGGGGTATGTGAATTGGATGGTGTGTGTGTGTGTATATGGCAGGGTGTGTATGTATTGGGAAGTGTGTGTATATGTATAGGGTGAATATGTATGTGTGTTGGGGGGGGGGGGACTGAGGGCAACTTACAAAAGTTGTCTGCTCCTACCATGTTGGTCCCAGGGATCAATGTGAAGCCACCAGGCTTAGTGACAAGTGTCTTTACCCACTGAGTCTTTATCTCACTGGCCCTCTCCACCTCCTCCACAGCCTTTTCCAGCCCAGCTGACTCCTCTCTCTGGCTCTAGGCCATCCTTTCACACAGAAGACTGCATCTGCCCCAGCCACTGCATCTGCCCCAGCCACTGCATCTGCCCCAACAACTGCATCTGCCCCAGCCCCTGGGGCACAGACTACCCCAAGGCAGCTACTGAGCTGGCATTTCAGGTCCCTGGGCCTGTGGCATCTCCTCAGCAAGGCCTTCTGCATCCTGATCTTAACAAAAATGAATGCTAGGGCCGGATGTGGTGGCACACGCCTTTAATCCCAGCACTTGGGAGGCAGAGGCAGGTGGGTTTCTGAGTTCCAGGACAGCCTGGTCTACAGAGTGAGTTCCAGGACAGCCAGGGCTACACAGAGAAACCCTGTCTCTGTCTTGACAAACCAAAAAAAAAAGAAAAAAATGAAAGCTAGACACCCCTGTGGACCCTCTACTCTACAGCCACAGAACTCAAGAACCAGGAGAACCCCTGGTGATTTCCTTTCTCTTCTTTTCTTTTCTTTTCTTTTCTTTTCTTTTCTTTTCTTTTCTTTTCTCTTGATTTGGTTTTTGTTTGTTTTTTGAGGCAAGGTTTCTCTGCGTAGCCCTGGCTGGCCTGGAACTCACTTTGTAGACCAGTCTGGCCTCGAACTCAGAAATCCACCTGCCTCTGCCTCCCGAGTGCTGGGATTAAAGGCGTAAGCCACCATGCCCGGCTCCCTGGTGATGTCTGACTGTCCTTCTGAGCTGCCTTTGAGCACTAAGTGCCTGTTGAATGAGTATCTGCTGAGTTAAAGAATTGATGGTGGGGAAAGGTGGAGGAAGTAGAAGAGGAAAAGGTAGCACCCGGGCTGTCAGCGTCCCTAGGGCCAGGGGGATCAGGACAAGTCAGGAGCGGCCCTGCCTGGGCTCCCTGAGCAGTTAACTCTTTGGAAGCCTGAGATGGATCTTCAAAGCGCAGAAGAGACTTGGCCATTCCCAGCTCCCCATGAGGAGATTAGATTTTCTTCCCTGGCCCCTCTACTCTGTCTCATTCGGCTGCCACTCCATGGGGCTCCTGCAAAAGTGGACGGTGACAGTCAGAGGCATGTCCCAGCTGGGCAGAGCGTGAGAGTCTTTCATGTGAGGAGAGAGTGGGAGAGGTCCACATGCCCCCTTGATGTACTCCAGTGTTTGGAGGAGCATTCCAGGTGAAGGAGACTCAGGAACATGGGGAACCACACCCTGGTCATATCTGACCATAATAACTGACTGGTTGAACTCTTGATCTGGAGACAGGCATGAGCCATTTACCTCAGTGGGATGGCTATGCATACGGGACATGCCACATCACCTGAGGACCAGCCAGCACCCCCACGCCCATCTCCATCAACACTGCAATCCCCACTCCTGTCTGCCACTAGGCTGTCAGGAGGCCCGGGGGCCAGTGGATGCCTCTGGGGCTGACCAGGCAGCAGGAGCTAGCTCCAGAGGCTGATGATCCTGTCACAGCAGGAAAAGAGAGTAAAGGTGAAGCTGAGCCAGAGGGGACCTGTGGGATAGTATGACCATTGAGCTAGAGAGGTGTCTTGGAACAGGATTAGTGTGTCCCTACCTTCTGCCCGCTCCTTTCCTCATAGCTCCACTCACATCTTCCGTTGCCTGGGCTGCAGCCAAGGCACTGCCCTCCAGAAGAACTATCATATACTCAGGGAGTTGAAAACAACCCTGGCTTGGCAACATACCAGAACTGTTTACACCCAGAAGTGTGAGTTGGCATCTTCTCTGCCCAACCCAGGAGCTATAAGTCTAACCTACTACCAGCCCCACCCATACATAGCCCAGGGACTGGGGCTCACACCTGCCAGTAATATTGAGATTCATTTTGGTCCTACCAATGCCCTTTAGGATTTACCTCATGCCCACCTATAAACCTGTAAGTGACCCCATGCCTTACTTGGACCCTAATATTATCCCAGTCCTACCAATGGCCCCAGAATCTTCAGGAAGCACTCTGCCATCCCTACAAGCAAGGACTCTAAGCTGAGGTCCTCTTCTTTTCCCTGCTTCCAAGCAACGGGGCTGAGAGCATTGCGTGCACAGGAGTGCCAAGCATCTGGTGACACTATATGGATGACATTTGCATATGCGGGAGGCTTATAGGGGTGTCCCCTCTGGGCACCTGTGGAGGCTGAAGCTCATGCGCATAGGAGGAGCCACACATGGGGAAAGTGTGCACTGCCGATCCAGTCTTTATTGTTTCAGACACAGATACACTAGAGAAAGACTTGCCTGGTCACAGACACCACCAAAGGATACCCTGAAAGGTGGCTGCGGCCTGTGCTCCACCCAGGAGTGAGAGGCAGGAAATACTCTTGTCCCTCTGCCCCTGGAAACCCACAGGCCCCAAGGGTGTGAGAGGATGCAGCTCAGAATCCATGGGGGCCAGGAGATCAGAGCTTAGCTGATGGTCCCAAGGATCTTTTTTTTTTTTTTTTTTTTTTTTTGGTTTTTTCGAGACAGGGTTTCTCTGTATAGCCCTGGCTGTTCTGGAACTCACTTTGTAGACCAGGCTGGCCTCGAACTCAGAAATCCACCTGCCTCTGCCTGGTCCCAAGGATCTTAATGATGTGGGAATTAGGAGGCTTCTGATGGGGTGAGGAGAGGGTCCCTAAAGGACAGAGCATGGATGGGGTACTTGTCTGAAGGAAGCTGTTCAAGGAGGGCACAGGAGGGGGGTCTGTGAGAGAAGCTGGTCGAGGGGAATAGTTCCAGATACAGGTGTAGAGATGATGGTGTTGTGGGTTAGGGCCCCAGGAGGAAGAAGGCGCTACTGAGGGATGTGAGAAACAGCAACAGGCCCGAGAGTGGGGTCCCTGAAAGGCTGGGGGAGAAACCTCTTCCTTCCATGGGTAAATTCCACATTGTGTTCTGAATCCATGAGATGTAGACACTGACGTTGGTGTAAACACCCGGCCTCTTGGACAGAGCACAATCAGATCCCCAACTCACCACCCCTGCCTGAATCCAGACATCGTTAATGTCACAGACTAGGGGACCTCCGGAATCACCCTGAGGAGAAAGAAGGGATACACAGTTGTTGGAGTTGCCTGAGCCCACTGCCTTCATTACACAGGTAGAAAACACAAGTTGAACTTCTCCAACCCAGTCTCTTCAGACTCTCTTCATCATACTAGACAGGATCAAGGAATTGGAAGATTCTAGAAGGTTTCAGAGATGGGTGATCTGAGAACTGTAGGTTTTCTGAGAACTTCTAGGGATCCCTAGAAGATAAGACACTTGACCTAGTGTCTAAATATAAACTTCTGTCAAAGCTGTGAGTTCAGAGCCAAAAGCAGGAAGCCACCTCAGAGCCGCTGACAGTGCTTCTTGCTTCAGCTTCTTTGATTTTATCTAAAACATCTCTTTGAAGAAACAATTAAGATGTATTTGGCAGTCAGGGTGTGTAGAAGAGCAAAGGAAAAAGGATAAAACCAGCCAAGCTTGAATGTTGCCTGCTCTTGCTGAAAATGTAGTCAAAGGTCTCTCTGTCTGTCTTTGTCTCTCTCTCTCTCTCTCTGTCTTTCTGTCTCTCCCCCTCCCCCCCCCTCCTCCTCTCTCCCTCCCTAACTCTGCTGAGGGTGGAGCCCAAGGCCTTTCAAACGTTTGGCAAACACTCTACCAGTCACCCACACCCCCAGCTCTCTGGTCATATTTATTTGATTTGATTTGACAGAGGTGAGGCATGTGTATGAGGTGTGTGCTGTCCTGTGTGTGCACGTAGAGGCCAAAGGTCAGCATTGCATGTCTTCCTTCAACACTCCCACCTAGTCTCTCACTGAACTTGGTAACATGCATTTTGATTAGATGGGCGGGCCGGCCAGCAAGCCCCTGGAACCTGCCTGCCTGACACTCCACCCACGCCCATGATGGGGTCATAGACTTGTACTATTGTACAAGTCTTTTTAATTTTTTTTTCCAAGACAGGGTTTCCCTATGTAGCCTTGACTGACCTGGAACTCCCTTTGTAGACCAGGCTGACCTCAACTCAGGGATTCACCTGCCTCTGCCTCTTGAGTGCTGGTATCAAAGGTGTATGCCACCACTGCCTGGTCACATCTAGCTTTTTGTTTCTGTTTTTGTTTTAATACATGGATGCTGAGGAGTCAAATTCAGTTCCTCATGCTTGTGATGCAGACAATGAACCATCTTCCCAGCCCTATGATTGCACTTATAAAATATTTGGAAGGGAAACAGCATCTGGAATAACTTTTTGAAGTGTGTGTGTGTGTGCGCACATACACGCTGTTGTTAAGATGTCCAACCCTCCTGAAAGTTTCTTCGTGTGGTGGGGAGAAGAACCCCCTGCCTGCCCTCTAGGTTGCTGGTGAGGTGGCGCTGTCTGGATGTGTCTGACTCACATTACAAGCATCCTTCTCGCCTTCCTGGAAACCAGCACACAGCATGCCTTCAAGGATGACTGGCTCCATGCTGGGAATGGAGTTCTCCTGGTAGTAGGTATTGCAGGTCTGGGCATCAATGAGAGGCACCTGCAACTTCTGCAGGGTAAAGGGTGGCAGGAGCGCTGGGATTGGGAGAGAGCAGAGTTAGAAGAGGCTGGTGAGATGGCTCAGCGGGTAAGAGCACCCGACTGCTCTTCCAAAGGTGATGAGTTCAAATCCCAGCAACCACATGGTGGCTTACAACCACCCGTAATGAGATCTGATGCCCTCCTCTAAGAATAATAAGAAAACGAATCCTTGGACTGGAGAGACCAAGCGGAGCTGTCCGGAGCGAGCAGGACTGTCCGGAGTGAGCAGAGCCGAACGGGGACGGCTGGAGCAAGCGGGGCTGGAGCAAGTGGGGCTGGAGCAAGCGAGGCCGAACGGGGACTGCCGGAGCGGAGCAAGCAGAGCTAATCGGAGCGAGCAGGCCATACGGGGGCGGCCGGAGCGAGCCGGGCTGGCCAGAGCGAGCGGAGCAGGCAGGAGCAGGAGCAAGCGGGGTCGAGTGGAGCAAGCGGGGTCGAGTGGAGCAAGCGGGGGTTGACCAGAACAAGGGGGAAAAAAAAAAGAGGACACTCCATCGCCTCCTAGCTCCACACGTCTAACTGAACCCTGTGACGGGGGTCATTTCTTCTGCTTCTTTGATCAGGGCCTTGTTTCCCCACATAAGACCCTGAAAGCTTTTCAAAGGTGCATCTGGGTGGGGTGGCATCCGAGCACATAGACATCCTCACATCCCAACCTGGGAGTTTAAGATGAGAAGCTCTTAACAGACACAGAGAGGAGATCTGGGGAGACACATGGCAGTGGAGGTCTTCGTGAACCCCAAAGCTAAAACTGGAGCATTGTGGCTAAGAGGCCAGGATCACATAGCACTGGCAGATGTTGAGAGGCAAAGAGGGGCCCTCCCTAGAACCCCAAAAGGTTTGAGGCCCAGATAATACCTTAATTTCAGGCTTCTGATCTCCTGAACTGAAAGTGACCACCTATCTGATTTACCCTCAGGACACTAAATCAACATGAGATTGCAGAAATGATGACAGAGATGAGGGCCATGCAGCTGACAATTGGAAATGGAAATGCCTTTAAAAGCATCATGTTGGGCTGGTGAGATGGCTCAGCAGGTAAGAGCACCCGACTGCTCTTCCGAAGGTCCTGAGTTCAAATCCCAGCAACCACATGGTGGCTTACAACCATCCGTAATGAAATCTGATGCCCTCTTCCGGAGTGTCTGAAGACAGCTACAGTGTACTTATACATAATAAATAAATAAATCTTAAAAAAAAAAAGCATCATGTTGTGTACCTCTGGCCTTAACCCCACTGGAGAACTAGAGAACCCACTCTAGAGAACTCACTGACCAGAGGAAGAGCCAGGACCCCATTAGATAGTGAAGGCTGCTCAGCCAAAAATGATCCCCTGGTAAGCACTGTCCACAAGGGCCTTGGCAGCAAAGATGACAGGAAGGTTGTGACGCAGGCCCAGTCAGCATCTCTTAGCCCATTGCTGGATGTAACGCTGTCCTTCTGGTTATTAGATGCTAGGAGGGCATCTGGGAGCTGGCAGCAGCCAGCTGGGGACGAGCTGTCATGGCCATGTCTCAATACACCCTCTATAGGTGACATTCTTTGCAGACTCCATATGGGTCCTGTCTGAGAGTGGGGACTGGCCCTAGGGAAGGTGTCAAGACTGGCTACCCTGCCACCAGCTCCAAACATCCTTACTCCTTACGTTGATTTGTGCCAATGTGTCCCCAGCCAGTGACCCAACACTTGGTGCCAGGATCCAGGGGGTCGCCAGGCTTCGGGAGGCAGACTGGAAGCATGTAGTCACTGAAGGAGACGGGCGAAGCCAGCCGCAGCAGGGCAATGTCCCCACTGCTGTGCTCGTCCGCTGAATAGCTTGGGTGCTTGATAAACTGGGCCACGGCTCTCAGCTCCTTTGGCTCATTGTCCTCAGGGTAGGAGGAGATGGTACCCAGCAGTACTGTATAGATAGACAGGGGCTGGCCCCTGGGAGAAGGGGCAGGTCAGTGGGTGAAAATGAAAGACAGTCTTTATGCAGAGGCTCTAATACTGCTACTGGGCTTTTCTGAGAGCTAAGCACACCAAAGCAATGCGAAGCACCACCTTTAATGACCACCATTAATGATCATTGTAACTCATAAATCTGCCATCACTTCCTCCATTTTTCAGGTGCAGAACACAGCTAGGAAAGTCAAGTCACCCATCCAAAGGCCCTGGCTATTGAGCAGTATATTTGAGACCTTCGATTCTTGGGACCTAGACCGGTGGGTCAATGTGTAAGAACGCTTACAGTACAAGCATAAAGACTTCAGTTTGGATCTCCACGGCCCACATACAGGCCCGGTGGTGTGCAAATCTGCAACCCCAGTCTGTCCCTGTGGAGAAGTGGGAGGTGAAGGCAGGAGAGTAAATAAAAGCCCCTGAGCAACTAGCCCGGTAGCTACAGCTGTGGCCACAAAGAGAAGCCCGGTCTCAAAAAGCAAGGTGAGGGCTGGAGAGATGGCTCAGCAGTTAAGAGTACTGACTGCTCTTCTAGAGGACCTGAGTTCAATTCCCAACAGCCATATGGTGACTCACAACCATCTGTAATGAAGCTGGTGCCCTCTTCTGGCCTACAGGCAGAACACTTACACATATTAAAGAGAACACTCTGTACATATACATTTAAAATAAACAAACAAACAAACAGTAACAATAACAAAAAAGCAAAGTGAAAGGTAATGAGTGACCCCTGAGGGTGTCCTCTGACTGTCATACATGCACTGTAGCATGTCTGTGCCCACATTCAAACACTCATGACCACATACTTCACATATGCTCACATACATACACAAAGACCTTGGGTTCTCAAGGGCTGATTTAGTAACTGTTCCCCCACCCCGTGTGTGTCTGTGTGTCTGCTCGTTGGTGTGTCAGTGGGTACACATGTTCCTAGGCGTGTACAGAAAGCATAGGGTGACATCAGATACCCTGCTCTATTGCTCTTGGCCTTGAGACGAGGTTTTCCTCATAACCTAGAGCTGTACTAGAGGTCAGCAGTCCCCAAGAGCCTCCTGCTTCCACGCACACCCAGGCATAAGCCACACGCCACACTCGGCTGTTTGCACTAACTTGGGCAGGGGATTCAAACTCAGGTCACCATGCTTGTGCAGCAAACCCTCTTATCCTCTGAGCCATCCCTTCCGTACAAGAGTTGATTTGGGGAAATAAGAAGACAGGTAACTGAGATATAAAATGGCATGACCCTGCCTCATCTCCTGCCACAGTAGGCAGGAGCTGTGGCTCAAATGGAGAAATGAAATAGTCTGAAAGGAATGTAGGGAAATCCAACTGGCCCCAGCCCACGTAGGAAGACACTCACTGGTTGAAGCAATGGGCAGCAGTCAACACCCAGTCCTCAGCAATCAGGGATCCCCCACACACGTGCGCCCCATTCTCCCTCAAGCTGACCTGCCAAGGCCACTGGCCCAGCTGGGCATCTTGCCCTGACACGATACGGCCTGATGTCCTGGGACGTCCACACACTGCAAGGAATTGGTAGAATTGGGTGATACATGGCTATTCTGCCCTTCCCTATACCCTCAAACCTGGCTCGTTTGTCACAGCCCCTGGGAACTTGACCAGTGTGGGCCAGAGGATGTCTCTAGTACCTGGTGCCTAATAGCACCTGCCTAATATAAGGCCAGAAGGAGCCAGGATCAAACAGCTCTCTAGGTCCCTGCCTCCAAACCTATCTGCTGCCTCCTTCCTGTAATCCCAGCACCTGAAGACGGAAGCAGGAGGATCAGGAGTTCAAGTCAGCTTCAACTATGCAATAAAATGGAGGCCAGCCTAAGCTACAATGAGACCAGGACTCAAAGCTAAAAGAAACAGAATAAAACTAAAAACAAAAAACAAAACAACAACACCCAAACAACAGAACCTGCATTCTATGCATCTTCCTGAAGCTCCCCTTCCCCATACCCCACCTTACCTGAACCCAAGTCAATGGTCCTCCTGCCTGCCGTGATAGACAGGCTGTCAGAGTCGGCTGCGAGGACCTCACTCCCCAGAAGAACTCCAGGAAAGAAGGTAAATAGGATGGCAGGCAGAGCCAGCTCCATGATACACCTGCTGGGGCCAAACACTCCAGGAAGAGGAAGAGGGACTGCAGCTCTGGTGTAGTTTCAGGACTTGCCCTAGGGTGGGGCTCAGCCTCCACACCTGCCCTGCAACCTTGGGAGAGGCCTCATATGCCCACTGTCCCTGGGCACAGAGACCCTGGCTTTCCTACATGCTTCATGTTCTGGGGTCCTCTGGTCCTCCTCTTCCTGATCCAGAAACTGCAGCATCCACAACCCTCGATTTTCATTGATGCAGAATCATTGTATAGTATGCCTGGCATGTGCATCAACCGCAATGGCACCCTCGGGAGCCTTCATGTCCATCGCTGTCCACCAGGGGGCAGCCATGGGCCTAGCTTTAGGCCGAAGGGCATACCAGCATTGGGCAGGAGCAGGAGGCATGTGGACACCCTCTCAGACTCCTGTGGGCACCCTTTCAGACTCCTGTGCTATTTGTCTTCTCTAGAAGCTTCTCTTCTGTTGGCTACCCTTCCCTCAGTCTCTAGGCAACTCCTTTCAAAAAAGGTTTGTTTCCAGAAAGGCTCACTGGCCTTCAAACACCCAGATGCCCCCACTGAAATGGAAACTGTACACAGTAATTACTTTGCCAGCTGCAGTGTGACTTTAATCACTGTAGAATAACATTATGCTTCAGTCCCAGACCCCATCTTATCCAATATTAAAGTTTCCACATCCATTTCCATCCTGTGTGCAATGCATTCACCAATATATTTGTCATTTAAAATAAAGAAAACAAGGGCTGGGCTGATGAGATGGCTCAGTGGGTAAGAGCACCCGACTGCTCTTCCGAAGGTGATGAGTTCAAATCCCAGCAACCACAAGGTGGCTTACAACCACCCGTAATGAGATCTGACGCCCTCCTCTGGTGCGTCTGAAGTCAGCTACAGCGTACTTATGAATAATAATAATAAACGAATCCTTGGACTGGAGAGAGCAAGTGGGACCAACCGGAGGGAGCGGGGCTGTCCAGAGCGAGCAGGGCTGACCGGAGCGAGCAGGGCTGGCCAGAGCGAGCGGGGCCAAATGGGGACAGCCAGAGCGAACGGGCCGGCTGGAGTGAGCGGGGCCGGCCAGAGCGAGTGGAGCCCACCAGAGTGAGCAGGGCTGGCCGGAGCGAGCGGGGCCAGCCAGAACGAGTGGGGCCCACCAGAGCGAGCAGGGCCGACCAGAGTGGTGGGGCAAGACCAGAACGAGCAGGTTTGACCGAACGAAGGAAAAAAAATCTTCCCATGGGAAAAAAAAAAAAAAGAAAACAAGGGCTTAGGCTATAGGTCAGTTGCTAGAGTACCTGCCTGCATGCACAAAGCTCCGAATTTGATCCCCAGTACCTGCATAAACCAGGTGTGCTGGTGTAGCACACACCTGCAGTTCCAGGGCTCAGGAGGTAGAGACAACTGAATCAAAAGTTCAGAGTCATCCTAGTCATACTGAGTTTGAGCTTGTGGTGGTTTGAATGAGAATGCCCCCACACACAGGCTCATATATTTGAATGCTTGATCTCCAGTTGGTGGAACTGTTTGAGAAGAACTAGGAGGTGTGGCCTTGTTAGAAGAGGTGTGTCACACCACATGGGGTGGGTGCTGAAGTTGCTTTTTTTTAATTGGATATTTTTTAAATTTACATTTCAAATGCTATCCCCTTTCCCGGTTCCACCCACCCAAAACTCGCTATCCATTCTCCCTCCCACTGCTTCTATGAGGGTGTTCCTCTACCTACCCACCCTCTATTCCCCTACACTGGGGTATCTATCGAGCCTTCATAGGACCAAGGGCCTCTCCTCTCATTGATGCATGACAAGGCCATCCTCTGCTACATATGCAGCTGGAGCCATGTGCACTCCTTTGTTGATGGCTTAGTCTCTGGGAGTTCTGGGGGTCTGGTTGGTTGATATTGTTGTTCTTCCTGTTGCAAACCCCATCAACACCTTCAGTCCTTTCTCTAACTCCTCTACTAACCTGGGCTCAGTCCAATGGTTGGCTGTGAGCATCCGTCTCTGTATTTGTAAGGCTCTGGCAGGGCCTCTCAGTAGTCAGCCATATCAGGCTCCTTTCAGCATGCACTTCTTGGCATCCACAATAGTGTCTAGGTTTGGTAACTATATGGGATGAATCCCCAGGTGGGACAGTCTCTGGATGGCCTTTCCTTCAGTCTCTGTGGGCATTGAGGTTTCGATAGTCCACACCAGGCCAGTATCTCTCAGCCTGCTGCCTGTGCATCAGGATATAAAGCTCTCAGGTACTGCCTAGAACCATGCCTGCCTATCTGCCACCATGATGATCATGGACTAATCCTCTGAAACTATAAGCTAGCCTCCAGTTAAATGCTTTCTGTACTGGCTAGCCAGGCACGATGGCATGCTCTTGTAATCTGCTAGGGAAGCAAAGAGAGATCACTGGAGGTTGCTGGCCAGTCAAGTCTCATCAGCAAGGCCCAGGTTCCACTAATATTCTGTCTTGAACTAAACAAACTGGAGTAGAGAGCCAGAGAGACGCTCTGCTTAAGAACACTTGGTGCTATTGTAAAGGAACAAGCTTGGATTCCTAAAACATGGCTGCTCACAATCCTCTGAAACCTTACTTCTGGGGAATCTGATGCCCTCTTCTGGCCTCTGTGGGTACTGCATGTGTGATGCACTTAGATCTATGCAGGCAAAACTCTCAAACATATAAAATAGAAATAAATAATTTTTTTTTTGAGACAGGGTTTCTCTGTACAGCCCTGGCTGTCTTGGAACTCACAAAGACCAGGCTGGCCTCGAACTCAGAAACCCGCCTGCCTCTGCCTCCTGAGTGCTGGGATTAAATTTAGGCGTGTGCCACCACGCCCAGCAATAAACCTTTAAGAAAGGAAGGAAAGAGGGAGGCAGAGACAGGCAGATTTCTGAGTTCAAGGCTAGCCTGGTCTATAGAGTGAGTTCCTGGACAGCCAGGGCTATACAGAGAAAGCCTGTGTGGAAACCGTCACCCCCCCCCCCCAAGAAAGGAAGGAAAGAAGGAAGGGTGATAAATAAATAAGGTAGACAGCATGCGCGCGCGCGCACGCGCGCGCACACACACACACACACACACACACACACGAGGGAAGTGCTCAAAGAATTGCAAGATAAGATTCCTAAAGGCTCTCCCTTGGGTTATAAAAGCAGTTAATGAACTGAGAGGACAGAGTGCATTGCTGGCAGAGCTGCCTGTACTTTGAATCATTCTCATCTAGTGTGTACTTCCGGTGATGCAGCTGCCTTGAGTGACCCATGTTCTAATCAGTAGCCCCAATATCAACCCACTCGTTCACTGGGCTACACGTGGGCTGAACCTCTTCTATGTCTGTCATTGGTGTCCTGTCTGGATGAATAGGCAGATCTGTTATTTTCTTTCCCAGGAAAAGTCATACAATACTCCCTAAGAAAGGGAAAGGAAGAAAGGGAAGGAGAGGGGAGGAGAAAGGAGAGGAGGGGAGAAGGGACGGCGTGGCAGGGAAGATGGGGATTAGGAAAAAGCAATTGTGTTGGAGAATTCCTCCAAGACCAGAACTGGTGCCTATCCTGTTAATCTCTGGTCCTTAGGTCTCACACCCATCCACAAGTGTTTCTGTGTTTCCAGGTAGCTGGTTCCCTGCTGGGTACAGTACTGGTAAATATCCCTGGGCCTCTGGAGGGTTTTACCAGGACGGCAGGGAGCCGTAGACCCCTCCTTCCCAGGCATGTCCACCTTGTTCCTTATTTCAACAAGCGTTGCTCTGGGAATAACCAACACCTTATGCTTCTCCCTCGTCAGACCTCACAACCTAGGACACTTCTCTGACACAGACACCAGGCCTGTACAGGCCTTCAGCACACTCTGCTTTGTAAGAGGATGGGGGTCCTAGAGCCTGGTGTGCTGTTCGGATTTTTCAAACCCTTTATTTTAGTTTAACAATTTTTTTCTTAAAATTTATTGATTATTTTGTGCATGAGTGTTTTGCTTGCATGTATGTATGAGCACTGCTTGTGTGCCTGGTACCTATGGCTGCCAGAAGAGGGTACCAGATCCTCTGGAACTAGAGGTACAGATGGTTGTAAGTTATAATGTGGATACTGAGAACCAAGCTCTGGTCCTTCACAAGAATAGCAAGTTCTCTTAGCCATGGAGCCATCTCTGTCACCCAACTAACACTTCTTGTCATGGAAAGAAAATGTGTGTGTGAATGCATGTGTATATATTGGAGTGTGTTGAGCATTTATCTGTATGGGTGAGAGCACATGTGAGTGCACATACGTGTGGAGACTCGAGGTTGGCACTGGGGTCTCCCTCAATGGCTCTCTGCCTCCTTTTCTGAGACAGGTTTTTTCGCTGTGCCTAGAGCTCACTGACTCAGCTAAACTACCTGATCAGTGAGACCCAGGGATGCTCATGTCTATGCCTCTAGCCCTGGGACTACAGACATAGGACATTGCATCAGCATCTTACTTGGGTTCTGGAGATCTGTATTAATCAGGCTTTCTTGGAACTCTTTCTGTAGACCAGGCTGGCCTCCAATTCAGAGATCCACCTGCCTCCGCCTCTTGAGTGTTTGGATTAAAGGCGCACACCATTCCTGCTTGTCTTCCTTTAGAAAGACTGTACACATCGGACAAGAGCAATGAGATGTAATTAATCTTCTCTGAAGAAACACAACTGGTGTGTGTGTGTGTGTGTGTGTGTGTGTGTGTGTGTTGAAAGCACACTCATGTGTGTTAAAAGAAGATTATTAGCCGGGCGTGGTGGCACACGCCTTTAATCCCAGCACTTGGGAGGCAGAGGCAGGCGGATTTCTGAGTTCGAGGCCAGCCTGGTCTACAAAGTGAGTTCCAGGACAGCCAGGGCTATACAGAGAAACCCTGTCTCGAAAAACCAAAAAAAAAAAAAAAAAAAAGATTATTAAAGCGGCTTACAAGCTGTGGTCTGACTAGTCCAATAATTATTGTGTTTCAAAAGGAAGACCAAGAATCCAGCAGTTATTCGATCCATGAAGATGGATGTCTCAACTGGTCTTTAGTCTGTTGGCATCCTGAAGAAGCAGGTATTGATATCAGCAAAGGAACACAACAGCATCGGGACAGGTGAACTTGCCACAGAGGACAAGCAGGCAAAAGCAAGAGCTTTCTTCTTTCACGTCCTTTTAAGTAGGCTGCCACCAGAAGGTCCAGTCCAGAGTTCCAGGTTCTTCCCTCCCACTTCAAATCATCTAGGAAATCCCCCACAGGTGTGCCCAAGTGTTTGGACATACTGACTCTAAATTTCATCAAGTTGACAACCAAGATTAACCATCACTGTATTGACTGAGCCATCATCTGCCCAGGTTTTATTGTGGAAAGCATTTGTTACATATTACTGTAACAATAGAACGAGACCCCAACCCTGACTTCAGACTTGAAAATGCTGCGAATGCGGAGCTGATGTTCCATAACCTCCTTTCGCGCCAATATCTCAGCTCCACAGTCCTCACCTCTGCTTCTCCTAAGCCTTTCTTCATTAGCTACATCTGCTTTACCATTCATCTCTTCTGCTGAAGTGCTTTAACCAGAAGTTAAAGCTCACATTTCTAGTCACACCCTTACGGTCTCATCGTTCTTGTCCGGTGTGTACAGTCTTTCTAAGGGAAGCCAAGCAGGAATGGTGTGCGACTTTAATCCCAACACGCAAGAGGCAGAGGCAGGTGGATCTCTGAGTTGGAGGCCAGCTTGGTCTACAGAAAGAGTTCCAAGAAAGCCTGGACTACAGAGAAACTGTCCTGAAAAACCAAAATTAAAAAAAAAAATCCCTTTTCTAAGAGAAATTTAGGAGACCCACCCCCAAAGGGTACCGTTCACGTTTTATCTCAATTTTCTTCATTCTTTTCTGGTTTTTTGTTTTTGTTTTTTTGTTTTTGTTTTTTCGAGACAGGGTTTCTCTGTATAGCCCTGGCTGTCCTGGAACTCACTTTGTAGACCAGGCTGGCCTTGAACTCAGAAATCCACCTGCCTCTGCCTCCCGAGTGCTGGGATTAAAGGCGTGTGCCACCATGCCCGGCTTCATTCTTTTTCTTTTTTTTTTTTTTTAAGATTTATTTTATTTATTATATGTAAGTACACTGTAGCTGTCCTCAGACACTCCAGAAGAGGGAGCCAGATCTCGTTACGGATGGTTGTGAGCCACCATGTGGTTGCTGGGATTTGAACTTATCACCTTCAGAAGAGCAGTCAGGTGCTCTTACCCGCTGAGCCATCTCACCAGCCCCCCATTCTTTTTCTTATCTTTTTGCAATACTGAGGGTTGAAGCCAGGCCTTGTTGAGGTGAGGCACACCTTCTACAGGTAATCTATCCCTAGGTCTTTGGGTTGCTGTCCTAGTTTCTTTATGTTGCTGTGTGTTGGGAACATAAAGGTCCTTGTGCTGACCAATAAGTACTAGAAAAATCAGGAATGTTAAGCACATAGAATTGCCTCTTCAACAGAAGCGAATATCTTAGTTAAGGTTTCATTGCTGTGAAGAGACACCATGGCCACAGCAACTCTTATAAAGGATATTTACTTGGGGCTAGTGTACAGTTTCAGAAGTTTAATCTATTATCATCATAGTGGGAATCATGGTAGCATACAGGCAGACATGGTACTGGAGAAGGATCTGAGAATTCTGTATCTTGATCCACAGCAACAGGAGACTGTACCACACTGTGCATAGCTTCAGCATAAGAGACCTCAAAGCCCACCCCCACAGAGACACACTTCCTCCAAGACCACACCTGCTCCAACAAGGCCACACCTCCTAATAGTGCCACTCCCTATGGGCCAAAAATTCAAACACATGAGTCTCTAGGGGGTCATATCTAATTAAACCACAACAGAGATAAATAGCCTTGGTTCTGCCCAGAAGACTGGGAATGGAGGTGACCTGTAGCTTAGATTTTTCCCTAATTTTTAGAAGCCAGACAGAAAGACAGATGTGATGGTACATGCCTTTAATCTCAACACTCAGGGGGCAGATGTAGACAGATTTCTGTAAGGTCAAGGCCAGCCTGGTCTACAGATTGAGTTCCAAGGACAGCCAGGGCTGTTACACAGAGAAACCCTGTCTCGCAAAGAAAGGAGGAAGCCGAGAGTGGTGACGCATGCCTTTAATCCCACCCCTCGGGAGGTAGTCAGGCGGATTTCTTAGTTCAAGGCCAGCCTGGTCTACAAAGTGAGTTCCAGGACAGCCAGGGCTATACAGAGAAACCCTGTCTCGAAAAAAAAAAAAAAAAAAAAAAAAAAAAAAAAAAAAAAAAAAAAAAAAAAAAAAAAAAAAAAAAAAAAAAAAAAAAAAAAAAAAAAAAAAAGAAGAAGGAAGAAAGAAAGAAAGAAAGAAAGAAAGAAAGAAAGAAAGAAAAGAAGGAAGAAAGGAAGAAAGGTTTTCTTCTGGCTCATGGCCCCAGGCTACAGCACCTCATCACTACAGGGAAACCCCAGGGGCAGGAGCTCACGCTGGCTGCTCGCTGGCTGCTCACTCTGCATCCACTGTGAAGAAGCCGAGAATAGTTAGCATTGTGCTTAGCTCCTCTCTCCTTTACACTCAGCTCAGCATCCAGCCCCTGAGCTAGTGCTGCCCACACTTAGGGCAGGTGTTCTGGTTAGTTTTGTCAATTTGACATGTTAAGTCACCTGGAAGGAGAAACCTCACCTGAGGAACTGCCTCTGTTGAATGGGTCTGTGGGCATAACGGTTGGGCTTTTTCTTGATTGTTGCTAAGGAAGGGCCAGCCTGTGGTAGGCAGTGTCACCCCTGGGTGGTGGTCCTGGAGTGTTTAAGAAAGTAGGCTAAATAAGCCCGGGTGAGCAAACCAGCAAGCAGCCCTCTTCCAGGTCTCTTGTTTCAGTTCCTGCCTCCAGATTTCTGCCCTGGCTTCTTTTGATGGTGAACTGTAACCTGTAAGCCAAATACACCCCCCCCCCCCCCGCACTCCTGGGACTGGGAGCCAAAAGAAACCCTTCCTTCCCTTAGTCATTCGGTTAGTTTCAAGGAAGAGTCTCTCTACAAAGCCCCAGAACTTATTATGTAGACCAGGCTGGCCTTGAACTCATAAAGATCTACCAGGTAACTTTTAGTAATGATTTATCACAGCAACAGAGCAAACTATGACAATATGTCCTCCCAGTTCAGTTAGTCCAACTGAGAACATTCCTCACAGGCCTGCATGCAGGCCAAGCTGATAGAGAGAACATCCGTCACTGAGACTCACTTCCCACGTGACTTGTGATTCCTGATTCTGCCAAGCTAAGGGCTGAAATTAGCTATGGCAGTTACCCAATGATAGACACCAAAACCAGGACCCTGGTGCAGTTAAGCAAGCATCTGACCACTGAGCCTTTTCAATCGGTCCTTCTGCAGGTGGACAGGTTGTTGCTCAGTGCTGGGCTAACTTCCTGTGAGTCACAGGTCCTTACTGAGAGAACTAAGCGTTGTCCATTAGTCTGGGATGGTGAGGTAATCTAGAAGCATATGCCTGATTTTGATAGGTGTCCTTTACTGTATAAACTTTGCCCATGAACATATTACATCCTCTGAGTTCTGTAAGAACTTCTCATCAGTCATGGAGGCAGAGGGTTTTGGTATGAATACCCAGCTGGCTGTGAATTCAAAGCTAATAACTGATGAGCCAACATAGTTATATAGGCCCTGACATACTCCTGTACAAAGGGTAAGAGTGTCTGGTGATCCCCATATAGTAGTGTGTAGGGCTCATTGCAATGGTAGCAGGTAGAGTATAGGGCTCTAAGTTCTGTCTGTCCTCAAACAGGGCCAGCTTTTGTTCAGTGCATCCAGCAAAAGGCTATCACACATAATACAAAGCAGCATGCCCTAAGGCCTGTTCATCAGCTTTTCCTAGGAGTGCGGGCTGAGGGCCAGTGCCTTGGTCCTACAGAAAGCTGTCAGTACACAAGAGAGAAGGCATCCAACTCCTGGGCTCTGACAAGAAAAAGATGGCTGTGGTTCATCGACTGACCTGTCTGGAGTCAAGCTGCGAAAAGGTGGCCGAGCAAAGATCCTACTCCACGGCTTGTCCCCTAGGGGGCGCCACTGAGCCTGTAGCGGCAAGACGTTAAAGCTGGGCACCCGGCTTCAGAGAGGCCGCCATGGGTGTACAGGGCCCAGTGCTGCTGCTGCTGGTGGTGGTGGTGGTGTGCGTGATGCTGGAAAAGCCTGGTGAGCTAAGGAGATTTATCCACCAGACTGGGGGTCATGGGGGAGTATGGGAAACTCGGAGGCCCACGAGGCTCACCTTCTTACCTCCACCCAGGGTCTTGTGAAGAAAGCCAGGCGGCAGGTGAGGAACTGTGGTCCCTGTGAGAAACACCTACCGAGGCCAGGCATAAAGAGGTCGCCTCATCTTTTCCACTCCTCCCCCACAGGTCTCAGGACCACAGACATCAAGCTTCTCTCAAGTGACTGATGGGCTCTGAGGAGGGCTGGGTGTCTGTGAACCTCGTGGGAAGGGTTTCTGTGCCATCTCCTGCCTCTTCAACAAAACCCCAGGATACTGGAGGAAGGGGTTGTACGGTTTCGTGGTTCTCCCAAGCTCCTCCCATACACGTGTACCCTAGGGGCGCTATGGGCCTTCCTAGACTGCTCAGTCATGTGCCTTATTTGTCTGTCCCAGTGCCCTGTGGCCGCCAGAATGACACTCGGTCCCGAATAGTGGGCGGGATAGAATCCGTGCGAGGGCGCTGGCCGTGGCAGGCCAGCCTGCGCTGGAAGAAGTCCCACCGCTGTGGAGGGAGCCTTCTCAGCCGTCGCTGGGTGCTCACTGCTGCCCACTGCTTTAGAAAGTGAGTGTGGAATGGTAGGAGCCAGGTGGGGCAGCCTCCTGAGCTCCAAGCGCTGCTTACAATCCAATAACCTTACCGTTGGCCCTGCAGAGCACGCCAGGATGTTTTATTCAAACATTCCCATGCCATTTGGGGTCTATTCATCTATGCTCACTGCCCCCTACCAAATCGAATTAGGAAGGCTCAGGTCTCATTCCACCTTCCCTTGGAGGAAGATGAGGCAGATCTTAGGCCCACACCAAGGTTGGTTGGTTAGTTGGTTGGTTGGTTGGTTGGTTGGTTGGTTGGTTGGTTTTGAGGTGCTATAGCCCAGGTTGGCCTTGAACTTTTTACTTGACAGAAGATGACTTTGAACTTCTGATCCTCTGGCCTCTACCTCCTGGCTTGCTAGGATTACAGGCGTGCACCTCCATGCCTGAGACTATACAATTCTGGGGGGGGGGGGTGAGGAGGGGTGTCAAACCCAGGAATTCACTCATGATAAGCAAACTCTCTGTCAATTGAGTTACATCCCCAACCCCATACCAGATATTTATTCTATTCAGAGAGGCCCAGTGTCCTTAAGAAGTGACCAGACCAGCCAGTCAGTGGTGGCACACACCTTTAATCTTAGCTCTTGGGAGGCAGAGGCCAGTGAATTTCTGAGTTTGAGGTCAGCCTGGTCTACAGAGTGAGTTCCAGGACAGCCAGGGCTACACAGAGAAACCCTGTCTCGGAAAACCAAAAAAAAAAAAAAAAGTGACCAGACCATTGGAGACTGTGGTCTTCCTGTTTCTCTCCTCAGAGTCCCAGGAGAAGGGAATCTGGTTATGTCTAGGCTCTGTTTCTACAAGGGGGTCTCAGCAAGTAAATAGTACCGGCGCCATGGTGTCACCTCACACAGGGATCCGGTGGGTTCAGGTGGCCAGCACTCCTCCCAAGGGTCCTGATCACTTTCATCTTCCCTGCTAGGTACCTTGATCCAGAAAAGTGGACCGTCCAGCTTGGGCAGCTTACGTCCAAGCCATCTTACTGGGACAGGAAGGCCTATTCTGGACGGTACAGGGTAAAGGACATCATCGTAAACTCCGAAGACAAGCTGAAGTCCCATGACCTTGCCCTGCTGAGGCTGGCCTCCTCGGTCACCTACAACAAGGACATCCAGCCTGTTTGTGTGCAGCCTTCTGCCTTTTCGTCCCAGCACCAGCCTAGGTGCTGGGTGACCGGCTGGGGAGTCCTTCAGGAGGATTTGAGTGAGATTAGCAACGGAGGGTGGGCATGTGGGTGTCCTATCTGTCCCCTGTTTCAGCCACAGCAGGCCCTGAAGCCCTTCTCTGGCTCTGGAGCTCTGAGAGCTCCTGCCTTCCTGCACAGCCCCCACCCCCATTGCTTCCCACCTGCATGGAGCTGCCTTCTGTTCTGGAGCAGGGGTGGACCAGTGGCCAGAGACACAGGGAGGGACTCAGCCAGGCATGCATTCCTCGGCTGGAATGGGTGCTTAAGGCTTTCTGAGGACAGTCTCCTTGACACTGATTTAATTTACAAGCCCTAAAGTATGAACATGAGCAGTGTTGAAATCACACATTTTAACACCAGTGAAACTGTCACTATTATCATGCCTCTAAGTCCTCACTAGGCAACACTTTAGCCTTCAAGATCAGGCGTGTTCAGAGTGGTAAGGCCATAGGCTGTCACCTCTGTCTAAGTACAACATTTTCATCATTTCGAAAAGAAAGCCTGCCAGCCTGGTCTACAGAACAAGTTCCAGGATTACAGAAATAAAAACCCTGTTTTAGAAAACAAAAATCAAAAATCTCAGTGGGCGTTGTGGTATAAACCCAGCCCTTGGAAAGGGAAGGCAGGAAGGTCAGGAGTTCATGCCTATCCTATGCTCAATATCCTGGACTCCATAGCAAGTTTGAGACCAGCCTGGACTGTCTAAAACAAACAAAACAAAACAAAACAAAACAAAACAAAACAAAACAAAACAAAACAAAACAAGAAAACTTCATACCCCTCCGCCATTTCTCTCAATCTCCTCATGTCCCTAGATCCTGTAGCCCTTGGCAGCCCAGACCTGCTTTCTGGCTCTTAGCTGCCTCTGGAAATGCTACACAAGTACAGTGTCCTCAATGTTGCCCCTTCTGGCAGTAGTGGGAACTGCTTCTCTTTAAGTTGTAATTCACATACCATTTAGGATCCATACAAAGAGTGTGCTCCAACCCCATTTAGTGTCTTCACATTACTGTTCAACTAGGGCCCTTCATTCCCACCCAGCCTTTACTCCTCATGAGTCCCTCCCTACAGCCCCTGATAACCACAACCCAGCTTTCTGAGCACGGAACTATTGTTTTCTGCCCATAAGTGAAATACAGTTTGTGGTCCTATGGGTCTGGCTTAGTTCACATACCAGCCCAACTTAAAGATTCATCCTTTCTCCTTTCCAGTTTGGATGCCTTTGATTCTTCCTCTGAAAAGGGATATTCATTTACTTTGAGTGTATGCATGTTGTGTATTTGGTATGTGTTGTATGGCATGTGTGTTGCATGTATATGTGTTATATTTGTGTATGTAGTATGTGTGTGCATTTGTGCTATATGTGTTTGTGTATATATGTGGTGTGTGTATGTGTGGTGGTGTGTGTGTGAGAGAGAGGGGGGGGAGAGAGAGAGAGAGAGAGAGAGAGAGAGAGAGAGAGAACAATTTACAAAAGGAGTTGGTTCTCTTCTTCCATTATGTGGCCTGGGGATTGAACTTGAACCACCAGGCTGTGCCTCTGACCACTGAGCCATCTCACAAGCCCTTATTTCTCTTTCTTACCTAATTTCTCTGCCTAGATCTTCCAGGATATCATGCACACAAAGGAGAGACGCCCACCTCATTATTACTCTGGAGCAAACCCTTTTTGTTTTCCACCATTGAGCACAGTGTAGCTCTGTGGAGGTGGCTGCCTTTGGATCCTAGCTGGCTCAGTGCTTTTATGAAAGAGCAGGGAATTTGGGGGGAATTAGGAGGGAATATGTGCATCTTCATGTGTATGTGCACGCCCAGGCCTGTGAATATTACAAGTGTGCGTGCACATGTGTAGAGAGGTTAGAGGTCAACCTTGGGCATCTTCCTCAAAAGCTCTTCATCTCAGTTTTCAGGCATGTATAAATAAATTATGTACATGTGAAATATGCATATATAAAAACACATATAGTTTTAAATTTTACTTATTTGGGGAGGAGTGCATCCATATGACAGCATGCTTGTGGGGGATTGAGGGCAAGAACCAGTTGTCTCCTGTTACCATGTGGGCTCTGGGAATCGAACCCAGGTCATCAGGCTCAGCAGTAAATGCCTTTGCCAGATGAGCCATCTCAATGGCCCCACATTGGGTTTTGTTTTGTTTTGTTTTTAAAGATATATTTATATTATATCTGCAAGTACACTGTTGCTATCTTCAGACACACCAGAAAAGGGCATCGGATCCCATTACAAATGTCTGTAAGCCACCATGTGGTTGCTGAGAATTGAACTCAGGACCTCTGGAAGAGCAAACAGGACTCTTAACCGCTGAGCCATCTCTCCAGCCCCTGGTTTTGTTTTGTTTTTGGGGGTTGTTGTTGTTGTTGTTGTTGTTTTTGAGTCAGGGTCTCTCTGTACCATGAGCCCACCAACATTGCTAGGCTGCCTGCCTGTGAACCAGACCCTCCTGTCCCCAGTCCCAGCACTGGGGTCACAGGCCACACCACCATACCTGGCTATGGAATTTTGCTTTGTTATATGAAAGATTGTAACATTTGATCCAATGCTTTCTCTGCCCTGATGGAGACTGTCTTTTCTCCTGCTAACGTGCTGGTTTCCACGCAGGGCCCTCCTGTACCCACGCAGGGCCCTCCTGTACCCAGGCAGGGCCCTCCTGTACCCTTGTGGTTGCTCATGGATCACAACCCTTTCCTGCACTGATGGCCTCATTGCTGCATGCTGTGATATTTTTGTATTTTTTTATTACTTACTTATTTTTTTATTTGTTGACATGGGTTCTCTACATAGCTCTGGGTGTCCTGGAACTCACTATGTAGACCAGGCTGGCCTTAAACTCAGAGATCCACCTGCCTCTACCTCTCTAGTACTGAGTGGGATTTAAGGCATGCACCACCACCCAGCTTTAGAATATTCATGAGTGGTCCAGAGTTTTGGGTTTCTTTTTTTTTTTTTTTTTTTTGGTTTTTTGAGACAGGGTTTCTCTGTATAGCCCTGGCTGTCCTGGAACTCCCTTTGTAGACCAGGCTGGCCTCGAACTCAGAAATCCGCCTGCCTCTGCCTCCCGAGTGCTGGGATTAAAGGCGTGCGCCACCACGCCCGGCTGAGTTTTGGGTTTCTTTTTGGCTTTTATGTTTGTCTAGCTTCAGCCCTTGGCTCTCACAGGCCGAGTGTGTAAATCAGGAAGTGTTTTCTCTGGCCTGTTTTTAGGGAGAGCTCAAGGAACTCCCAGATCTTTTTTCTTTACACATTGATAGAATTTAACAGTGACACACCCAGGCACTTCTCCTTTGTAGGGAAACCTTGATTGCTGATTCTATCTCTTTGTTTATTGTGGCTCTATCTTGAGTCTCATACAGTGTATGAAATTCCTGGGATTTTTCTGTGTCACCTTGGCAAGCAGGCTATCTAATTTGTTGGTGTACAGCTCTTATCCAGATTTCCTTGTTGTCCTTTGGTTTTGTCTTTGCTGCTGTTCTTATGAAGTAGAGCTGGGGCTTGTTACAATATTGTAATATACATGATAAGCATGATGGGTAGGGCTAGAGGGATGGCTCAGCGGTTAAGAGCACTGGCTGCTCTTCCAGAGATCCTGAGTTCAAGTTGCAGCAACCACATGGTGGCTCACAACCATCTGTAATGGGATCCGATGCCCTCTTCTGGGGTGTCTGAAGAGAGTGACAGTGTAATCATAAAGATAAAATAAATAATTGTTTTTAAAAAAAGAAGAAGAAAGAAAGAAAGAAGTGACAGATGCACACCTCCATGCCTGGTTTTCACATAAGTTCTGTGGACTGAATCTGGGTGATCAGGTTTCTGTGGGGCCTGAACTCTGGTCCTCAGGTTTGTATTGCAAGTGCTTTTTTTTTTTTTTTTTTTTTTTTGGTTTTTCGAGACAGGGTTTCTCTGTAAAGCCCTGGCTGTCCTGGAACTCACTTTGTAGACCAGGCTGGCCTCGAACTCAGAAATCCGCCTGCAAGTGCTTTTTAACCTGTGAGCACATCCAATTGGCCCTGGCAATATTTCTTGAATTTCATCTTATTTTATTTTGTGTGTGTATATACCTGAGTATGTGTGTGTGTGCGTGCACATGTGTGCATATGTGTGGCTCACCTGAGTGAGGGTGTGTGTGTACCCAAGTGCCTGTGTGTCTGTGTGTGTGTGTCTGTGTGTGTGTGTATGTGCATGCATGAGTGCACGTGCACATCATATCAGAAGAAACACCAGACCAATGGAAATAGTTACAGACAACTGTGAGTCTTCATGTGGGTTCTGGGGACTAAACCTGGGTCCTTTGCATGGGCAGTAAGTGCTCTTACCAGTTTTCCAGTTCCAACCCTGAGAGCATTTTTAAAAAATATTTATTTATTTATCTATTTATTTATTTATTTATTTATTATATGTAAGTACACTGTAGCTGTCTTCAGACACTCCAGAAGAGAGCATCAGGTTTCGTTACGGATGGTTGTGAGCCACCATGTGGTTGCTGGGATTTGAATTAAGGACCTCTGGAAGAGCAGTCAGTGCTCTTAACCACTGAGCCACCTCACCAGCCCTCCCTGAGAGCATTTTAAAGACTATGTTTTTCTTTGTAGTCTAGGCTGGCCTCAAACTCACAATCCTGTCACCTCCATGCTGAGAGTTCAGGCATGCACCACCAAGCTGGTGCATTTGGGAATCTCCATCTTGGGGTCCTGTCTGCCCAAACTATCTCAGCACCCCTAACTTCTCCCATCTATGCTCCAGCAAAGGTCTCCCTCCACTGGCACGCTCAGGGGCTAGCCCTTCCAGAGCAGACATGGAGGAACTGGGGGACTCAGGGGACTTCAACACTTTCCTCCCCGCTGGTTCCTTCTGTCATAGTGGACTGTCCGTGGTGTGGGGTGATCAGCACGGGACACCACCCTCATGTAAGCTGTGTACTCTTGCCCTAGAGAGTAGAGGAGACCTCAGTACTGTGCTCTGTATCTTCCTACCCCCAGAGCCTCTGCCACCGCCCTATCACCTTCGAGAAGTACAGGTCAGCATCCTAAACAACAGCAGGTGCCAGGAACTGTTCAAGATTTTCTCCCTACACCACTTGATCACCAAGGACGTGTTCTGTGCTGGCACTGAGGATGGGAGCGCAGACACCTGCAGTGTGAGTCTGCCTGCCCCTCTGAGGTCTGCAATGTGAGTCTGCCTACCCCTCTGAGGAAGCCCCCCTCTCCTTCACATCAGGCTAGAGAGCTCGCTCCAGGTCTGCCATCAGCCTGCTTTCGCTTCATCTGTGAGAAATCATTTATAGCCTTTAATTACCCAGCCAATAAACCTACTTCCCATTTCCTACTCATGATAGTTTTCTCCATCATCCCTGAGACCCTCAGAGGTGGAAAACATGGCCCTACTTTCCTGATGAAGAGCCTGAGGCTCTGTAGCTGCCAGCCTCACCCAGCCTTCTACCCCACAGTGTTCCCTTTCCCAACCCCACCCACCAAGCTATCAGGCTCACTTTGCTCCTCCTCAGGGTGACTCAGGAGGACCCTTGGTCTGCAACATGGATGGTCTCTGGTATCAGATCGGAATCGTGAGCTGGGGAATAGGCTGTGGGCGGCCCAACCTGCCTGGCATCTACACCAACGTCAGCCATCACTACAACTGGATCGAGACCATGATGATCCTCAATGGTGCAGTCAGGCGTGATCTGGCCCTGCCACTGCAGTTCATCACTCTGCTCCAGGCTCCCTGGCTCTTGAGGCCCACCTGAGCCCATGAGGCTGCAGCTTTGCACTCTCTGCAGCCCCAGTCCGTATAGGGTAGGGATAGCTTGCTTCACCAGGCTCTTGTCTTGTCTTCTTTGCCAATAAACTCATTGTGCATATCTGAGCTGGCACTCTGCAGCATTATGGAGACCTTGTGACTTCCCTGTGTTCACCCTGAATGGTCCAGCCCAGGGCCCATGATAGCTAGTCTAGGCTTTGGTTGCAGATAGCTCACTGTCAGTGGCAGTGGAGTGTGGACAGGAGCCCCAGCTCCACATGAAGCAGAGATCCCTGAGATGCAGGACAGAATTTCAGGATAACCCGGTATCTAGTTAGAATTTCTTTTTTTTTTTTTTTTCCCTTGTTCCGGTCAACCCCGCTCGCTCTGCTCGACCCTGCTCGCTCAGGCCAGCCCCACTTGCTCCCGGCCGCCCCCGTACGGCCTCCGCTTGTTCCAGCCAGCCCCGATCGCTCGGATCGGCTCCGCTTGCTCCGGTTTGGCCCCGCTCGTTCCGGCCATCCCCGTTCGGCCCCACTCGCTCCGGCCCTGCTAGCTCCGGCGTCCCTGCTTGCTCCGGCCATCCCCGTTCGGCTCCGCTCGCTCCGGACAGCCTGGCTTGCTCCGGTTGGTCTCTCCAGTCCAAGGATTTATTTCTTATTATTCTTCAAAAGTACGCTGTAGCTGACTTCAGACGCACCAGAGGAGGGCGTCAGATCTTGTTACGGGTGGTTGTAAGCCACCATGTGGTTGCTGGGATTTGAACTCATCACCTTCGGAAGAGCAGTCGGGTGCTCTAACCCGCTGAGCCATCTCACCAGCCCCTAGTTAGAATTTCTGATGCTCTGGTAAAATACCACGGCCAAGGCCAGCAATGATGGCACACGCCTTTAACCCCAGCACTTGGAGGCAGAGGCAGGTGGATCTCTGAGTTCAAGGCCAGCCTGGTCTACAGAGCCAGTTCCAGAACAGCCAGGGCTATACAGAGAAAGCACACACACACACACACACACACACACACACACACACACACCACCACCACCACCACCACCACCACCACAATCAAAATTAACTTAGGGAGGAGAGGGTTTATTTCAGCTCACAACTACAGGTCACACTCCATCACTGATAGAAGTCAGGACAGGAACTCAAGGCAGGGATTTGGAGGTAGAAACTGAAGCAGAGAGCATGGAAGAAGCTTGCTCCTAATAGCTTGCTCAGCCTGCTTTCTTATAGAACCCAGGATCGGTCACCCCAGGATGGTGCTGCCAACAGTGATTTATGCCCTCCCATCCCATTCCCTAATCAAGACAATAACTCCCAGATTGTGCAAAAGCAAATTTGTTTTTTGTTTCTTTGGTTTGGTTATTCAAGACAGGATGCACTGGCTGTCCTGGAACACATTCCATAGACCAGGCTGGCCTTCAACTCAAGAGATTCTTGCCTGCCTCTGCCTCCTGAGTGCTGGGTAATCCCAGTATGCCTAGCTAGCCAGGCATGGTGGCACATACCCTTAATCCCAAGACTCTGGAAGCAGAGGTAGGTGGATCTCTGTGATTTCAAGCCCAGCCATGTCTACAAAGTGAGTGACAGAAGAACTCTGTCTTGACAAAACAAAAAAACTGGGCTGGAGAGGTGGCTCAGCAGTTAAGAGCACTGACTGCTCTTCCAGAGGTTCTGAGTTCAATTCCCAGGAACCACATGGTGGCTAACAACCATCTGTAATGTCCTCTTCTGATGTGTCAGAAGACAGATATAGTATACTCACTCACACACATAAAATAAATAAATAAATCTTTTTGGGGGGCGGGGAAGTAAAGTACACCCAGTCAGATCTCATAGAGGCCTTTGTCTCAATCAATCTTCCTTCTTTCCAGATACATCTAGGCTTGTGTCAACTTGCAACATGACAGAAGCCAATCAGCATAGCTGGTAGGAAGCAGAATGGGAGTTTATTAAGAAGGTTTGACATAAGCCAGGCATGGTGGCTCACGCCTTTAATCCCAGCACTTGGGAGGCAGAGACAGGCGGATTTCTGAGTTCAAGGCCAGCCTAGTCTACACAGAGAAACCCTGTCTCGAAAAAAAAAAAAAAAAAGAAGGTTTGACATAGATTTCTGCATAAGTGTGTCCTACCTTCCTCTCTGTTGCGATGATAGACTACCCCCAAGAGCAGCCTTAAGGGAGAAGGTGTTAGGGTCCAGGAGTCACTCCACAAGCCACACAAACAGTGATCTCAGTTTAAAAGGGATGGCTTATTGAATGCACATCCCAAGACTCCTCAGCCAGGGCAACAAACTCAGTATCAACCATAAAGGCAATAACCACAATAAGCCGTTCACACGCAGACACAGGGGGCTTTAAGGGGCCCTTTTTCCTTGTTTCCTTGGAAACTTAGGTTCTTTATGTTCTGGGGCTTGTCAATCTTAAGCAATTCTCTAGCTGCAGCTCTCATTCAAGACCAGGTAAGAAAGGGGTCAACTTGAACTGTTAGGTCTAACAGGGTATATGGTCAGCATGGCCCTGCTCTGAGGCAAGTTATTTTGTGCCAATGACTGACAGGCATGAAATAGCTGGTGGGCCTGGGACAAAACAGCTGCAGCTATGCTAAGGGACAAGCCTCAATTATTTGGCTTACAATTCCAGGTTGTAGACTATCAATACAAGTAAGTCAAGGCAGGAAACTTCAAGCAGCCAGTTATAGCCACAATCAAGAGCAGAGAAAGAATGAATCCATACACGCTCGCCGGTGCTCAGTCTACTTTCTCCCTTTTCCTACAGTCCAGAACTCAAATCCAGGAAACAGCACCACCCACTTTCTGAATCATTCATCAATTAGCATAATCAAGATGATCCCCTGATCACCGGCCAACCTGATTTAAACAGTTCTTCACTGAACTTTCCTTTCCTCTGCAGGGTAAAGGCATAGGTTAATCTCAACACTTCTGTTAGGTGGATGCCGGCCTATCTCTGTGAGTACAAGGCCAGCCTGATATACAAATTAAGTTCTAGGATAGGCCAGGATATACAGAAACTGTGGAGAGAGAGGGAGAGAGAGAGAGAGAGAGTAACTAAAACTAACCACACGGATTTAAAAAAAAAGAGAGTGCTCAGGGAAAGGACAAGACATACCAAATGTGGGTGTAGGATCAGGGCTTAGCTGCATGCAGTTTGTTGAGGAGTGCAAGGACAGGTAGGTGAGAATGCATGTTGTTTTTTAACCACTATAACGATAAGACTGAGTCTAACAGGGAGATGGACTTAGGACACAGTCTGTGCCTGCATTTGAGTTGGGTTTGGGGGGTGCTCTCTTCTTTCTCCCAAGGTTCAGAGGTGCAACATTTCAACCAGTTGCAGATTTCCCCCAAAAACTGAGCCAAATTCTCAGACAGGACTCATCTCCCTGTTCCATGCTTCCCATTTCTTCACGTCTTTCAGCCTTGCTGCTTTACTCCAGACTGCAGCTCTCAGGCTCTGTGCTAGACGGGGTGCCCACCACAAAGTTTCGCCCCTAACCCCAGAGCTGACCATCTCCTCTCAGGCCACTCCCAGCTCCACTAGTCCTGAATCTAACAGCCACAGACATTGCATTAGGGACTCTTGGGCTCACCTTCTAGGGGAAGCCGGACCTGGAGCGACAGAAGATCCCTGAAGTTGGAGGAAGATGGACGTGTTCGTCTTCAGTTCTTCCTGCAATTTTATAGAATCGGCCACATGTCTAGCATTGCTCCAGACTCCATGCTCCATGGCTCACCCATGCTCTATGGCTCACCCATGCTGCTAATCTTCACAACAACCAAGTGGTTGGCTTTGTAGATGAGAAACGTGAGGTGTGATAGAAGTTGAGTAACTCCATCAAGGGCTCAACATTGGAGGGAGGAGATGCTGAAGTCAAACTTCAGAGCTGAGCCAGTGGAACTGATACTCCATCACCACCCTGCCCTCTGTTCCTTCCTCCCTCTGTCTCTTTCTCTTTCTCTTTCTCTTTCTCTGTCTGTCTGTCTGTCTGTCTGTCTCTCTCTCTGAGTCAGTTTGTGTGTGCACATGTGTACACACGCTCACATTTCTGGGCCTCAAATAAACAATGGCTCTCTACCACTGAGTTAACCCCCCACCCCCCACAACAAATATGGGGGGGGGTTTTGAGACAGGGTTTCATGTATCCTAGACTGACCTCAAGCTTCCTATGTAGCCAAGGATCATCTTGAACTCCTCCTGAGTCCATCTCTAAAGTGCTGGAGTCCTAGGTGTGTGCCCCCACCCTCAGTTTATGTCATCCTGGGTTAAAGCACCGGGTCCTTCGAATATGTGGAAGCACTCTGCCATCTTAGCCATGTTCTCAAGCCTTAAGTGTGGGTTCTAAGTTTGGTCTTTGGCTGTGGACAGCAGAAGCCAAGTCTGAAGCCTGGCTTCCTCCCTCTATCCAAGCACTGTACTGCAACAGAGTCCTCGTCTCTGTATCTCTCTGTCTTACCTTCAGCCTGTTGTCTTGCTCACCCTTTTTTCCTTAGTCCCAGTTCTTCCCCCCCCCCCTTTGGTTTTTCGAGACAAGGTTTTTCTGTGTAGCCCCAGCTGTCCTTGAACTCATTTTGTAGACCAGGCTGGCCCTCGAACTCAGAAATACGCCTGCCTCTGCCTCCCTAGTGCTGGGATTAAAGGCATGCACCACCACACCCAGCTGAAAAGAGATCTTTTATCTCATAGATCCAAAGTCATGGCACTGGCATCAGCTCAGTTGTAGTGTTCCTTGCTCTATCTATCCTGGCCACCCCCAAACCAAAGAGTTCTTTGCTCTATCTATCCTGGCCACCCCCAAACCATTCCTCTGATAGCGCGTAGTGCTGCTTGTAGCCAAGGTGTTGTGGCAATTTGAAATTGGTCACTCTTCACTCCATGCTCATACTGACCTAAAATCCAGAAGGGACTGGCCAGGTTGGGTTCTGTGTGCAGTCAGCTGCAGGCCTGGGATCTAGAGTGTGGGTCTGGAGTCTGGGCTTCCATCTGAGGTCAGCTGCTGTGGCTGAGCTGGGATTACTGCGAGGAACAATAGAGCTCAGAGCCCCAGCAGCTGGTTTCACAAGGCAGCAGGATCAGGTTTAGAGATGAGCTGCCAAGGATCTTCTGGAGCTTCCTGGCCTAACCGCAGCTCCCCCAACCCCCTCCCCACCCCACTTCTCAGCACCTGGTGTCCTTTTCCTGCACCTCTTAAGTTATGCTCAAAGCATCTTTGTTTAAAGCTGTTCAGGTGCTGCCACAGCTCCGCCTTGGCCTTGATAATTACCTGGGCCTCCACCTCCTCTGTCTTTTAAGCCCCCAGGCCCTCCCCTGGCCCCATCAGAGAGGACACCAGGCTTCAAGGGTGAGAGATGGACCCAAGGGGTGCTAGGGAATGAAAGATGGGGACCAGAGGGTGAAGCTCCAGGGTTCCTACTGAGGCCTAAGGTGCCCAGATCTGAGGCTGGGTGTGTTTTGTCAGAGTTTGTCACGTGGAGTCTAAGTCACAGGTAAAGGTATAGAGTCTGGGCTTCAGTGACAGGTCCAGGACCAAGCAGAGATTAGCAGCAGACAGAACAGCCCGAGGTACAGGGTTGGGTAGAATATGCTCCCTAGCCTAGAATGCTCCTCTCTGCTCCCTGCCACTTCCAGACCAAGCTACCTGCACCCAGGCCAGTCCTGAAGATACAATGAGGAGTGCTTCCCACCTCCAGATCTTGCTCCTGTTGGTGTTAGGTGAGTGTGGGCAAGCGTTAGGGGTGCTTCCACAGAGACTTTAACTATAGGTTGCTCACCTCACCTCTCCGGGAGCCAGCTGCCTCTAGAGCATTGTGGGCCATCTTTCTTCTGAGGCACAGAGACTATCTGTGAGTACATATGTAGTGTGCTGTGTGTATGCAGTGCCTAAGACCCACCTCCCAGTGCTCTGGGGAGGGTGACTGAGGTGACCAATGGCACAGAGCTTGGCATGAGGTCAGTGTAACCAATATGTTCCACCTTCCACCTAATCTCATCGCTGACCCGGCCTCTGTTACCTGGCATCAAATCCCTAATCTAGTCCCTTACCTGCTTCCCCCTGCAGGAACCAGGATGCAGGCATGTGCAGGTAAGAAAGGTCGGGAACCACTTCCTCCTCAGCGCGGCCCTGTCCCCCTACTTCCCAGACTCCAAGTCCCAGACAAGCCTCCGTACCTTCTTGTCCTGTCACAGCTTGTGGGCAGCCCCGCATGTCCAGCCGGATCGTTGGGGGCCGGGACGCCCAGGATGGAGAGTGGCCATGGCAAACAAGCATCCAGCACCGTGGAGCCCACGTGTGCGGAGGGTCACTCATTGCACCCCAGTGGGTGTTGACGGCAGGTCACTGTTTCCCCAGGTCGGTGCTTGCTCGCTGTTCTAGCTCCAGGAAAGACGGGGTAGTGCTGCCGGGGAGGGGTGGGCAGTGCCGGCTCCTGACAGGCCCGTGGTCCAGGTAGTGTCAGCAGCCCCCATGTCTGTTCTGCAGACGGATATTGCCGTCAGAGTACAGTGTGCTCCTGGGAGCACTGAGTCTGGACGTCGCGTCATCCCACCAGCTCTTGGTTCCTGTGCTGCGGGTGCTGCTGCCTCCTGACTACTCTGAGGATGAGGCCCGTGGTGACCTGGCACTGCTGCAGCTGCGTCACCCAGTGTCCCTGAGCACCCACATCCAGCCTGTCTGCCTGCCTGCACCAGGGTCCCATCCACCACCAGGGTCTCCATGCTGGGTCACTGGCTGGGGTAGCCTCAGCCCAGGAGGTAAAGCATATAAGTCAGGTCAGGTTATGGGGGCCCCAGACATCCCTTTCTCCTCCATTTGACTTTGAATCCTGGTCTTTCACAGTCCCAGTGTGAAATCCAGAGCCCAAACATTCCTTTTATCAGACTCAAGGAATCCTGGGTTGCAAATTAGACCCTCCAGCTCATCTTTTCCCATCAAGCCCCACTTCAAGCTGTCCTGTCTCCTGATTCTCAGATCTGTCCCTCTTCCCCTAGTACCACTCCCAAAGGGGAGACCCTTGCAAGGAGTGAGGGTGCCGCTGCTGGACTCTCGAGCCTGTGACCGCCTCTACCACGTGGGTGCCAATGTGCCCCAGGGTGAACGCATAGTGCTACCAGGGAACTTGTGTGCTGGCTACCGCAGAGGTCACAAGGATGCCTGCCAGGTGTGTCTGCTAACCCTCGCCCTCTGGACTTGGTTCCCCAGCCACTTACCTCCCTAGAATCCAGGACTGAGGAGGTTGCAGACCCCCAACCTAAAGCTACTACCCCAGGGAAGTGGGCCTAGGAAAGTGGCCTTGAAAGAGAGCCATGACCTAAGCTCTCTTTCCTGCAGGGTGACTCTGGAGGACCCCTGACCTGTATGGAGTCCGGCCGCTGGGTCCTGGTGGGTGTGGTGAGCTGGGGCAAGGGTTGTGCCCTGCCCAACCGTCCAGGTGTCTATACCAACGTGGCCAAGTATAGTCCCTGGATCCAGGCTCGCCTGAGCCTCTGATGCTGGTGGGTCTGAAACTGTGAATCTGGAGCTTCCTGGCCCATGCCACGTTCCCCTCTTTCTTACATGAGGCTGAGATGCTAAGAGCCCCTTCCCTCCTCTCCTCCCTCAGGCCCATCTTCTGTCACTCAAGGATCTTCTGGGAGTCCCCTGCACTTACACTCTGCCCTCTCCTTTTGGCTCACCTGGCCTGTGTGCCCTTTGTTTCCTGGAGGAAGTCAGACAGATTTAAAGTATAAGAGGAACTCTACACCAGGGAGAATCTCCTTTGCTGACTTTGAAGGTTGAGGGGCCAGGCACTGTGAGGAACCACAAGGCACTGACAGCCGGCAGGGCGAGAGAAGTCTGTGGCCACAAGGAACCTCATCCTGCCAACACCCTGGAGTCTGGATACAGTTTCCCCCCATCTTCTAATCCCTGAGCTTCATGCTGGTGAAGCCCTCAACAGAGGACGCAACTGAGCTGCCTGAGCTTTTGATCCATAGATTTTTCGATTTAATAAATGTATGTTGTTTTAAGCTGCTACCTTTGTGGCAATTTGTTACATGGCCATAAAATCTGATCTACATATAGATTTTACCTAACTCTGATGGAGACATGCCAGAGGGCAAATAGGCTAGTGGTCTGTATGTCACAGACCAGGCTGAGGAAACCCAGTACTACTCCTTTTTTTTGTTTTTGTTTTTGTTTTTGTTTTTGTTTTTGTTTTTGTTTTTTTTGGTTGGTTGGTTTTTTTCTTTTTTTTTTTTTTTTTTTTTTTTTGGTTTTTCGAGACAGGGTTTCTCTGTGTAGCCCTGGCTGTCCTGGAACTCACTTTGTAGACCAGGCTGGCCTCGAACTCAGAAATCCGCCTGCCTCTGCCTCCCAAGTGCTGGGATTAAAGGCGTGCGCCACCACCGCCCGGCTGGTTGGTTGGTTTTTTTCAAGACAGGGTTTCTCTGTATAGCCCTGGCTGTCCTGGAACTCCCTTTGTAGACCAGGCTGGCCTCGAACTCAGAAATCTGCCTGCTTCTGCCTCCCGAGTGCTGGGATTAAAGGCGTGTGCCACCACGCCCTGCTCCCAGTACTACTCCTATCAATGGAGAGAGGTGAACTCCTAGGGCGTCTGAGAGAACAGAAATCATGTGAGACCCAGGGAATATCAGAGCCTTCTCTCAGGAGCTTAGCAATGAGGCAGCAGAAATGTGGTGGAGAATGACCAAAGACCTGAGCATGTCTGATACTTCCCCAACTTCCTCTTCTTACGTCTCATCCTACGCATTAGGAATCCAGTGGACTGTAGTAGATGCTCACTGGCCCCAAGGAAGATGATGTGTAGGAGCAGAGCTTGGGGCTGCTATTCCTGCCCAAGGCTGAGAATAGTCCACTGAATCATAGAACTGGCCCAGGTGGGGTGATAAGGGAAGTGCATAACTATTGCAGGGCAACCTATACACAGCCGTGTACACACCTATGGAAGGACCCTGGAGCTCCTGCAGAGAAAATTCCGACTGCTCATGTTGTTACTATAAGTGTCTCAGCTCATGCCCTTGTCGGTTACCTACCACTATCATCATCCTTGCCTGGGTCAGTCAAGCAATAGGGTATTGCATGAGGAAACCCTGAAAGAGAACAACCTTGGGACAGACAGCCCAGTAATTCTTAGGTATGACTGATCAGGTAGCCAAAGAGATTCTAGAAGCAGAGACTAGGATCAGTTAACAACACCACAGCTCATGTGATATGTGCTTGAATGAGGAGAGGGAGTAGGATCACTGTACCCTTCATTAAAGACTTGGTCTTCTTCCTATTTGCCAAGTGAGAAATGTGGTACCCAAACTCACACCTGAGCCTAGTCACAGCTACACAGGGTGTAGCCGGGGTTCATTCCTAAACAGTCTGCTTTTCAGGGGTCCAGCTGCCTTCTCCACTTTGTCCGGCTTCTTAGCCCTTTTGTAGATTGTCAGTGCATGTTGCTAGGAAGGCACAGATCTCAGGTCGCTACTGTCTGTTGTGTCTTGTCTGACAGCAAGGCCAGCTGTGACCATCCTGCTGAAGCTGTCAGAAGCTATCAGCTGCAGCCTCTCCACTGGCCACAGCCCTTCACTGCAGGCCTGATCCTCTGGCTGACAGGATGGGAGACTTGGATGCTAGGAGACCTGCTGTGAAGACCAATGAAGGACACTGCACCTGGAGGGGAGGGTGCGGGGGGGGTGGGGGGGGATACTTCACAGGGACTTCTCTAATCCTAGCACGTGGGAAGTGGGCATGGGAGGATCAGAGGTCAAGGCCATTCTCAGCTACATAGAAAGTTTAAAGCCAGCCTGGGCTACTTGAGACTCTGTCTGAAGACAAAAAGAAAAACTTCACAGAGTTATTAATTCTCCCAATCTCTGTACTGAACCCAAAGCCTTGTGCATTCTAGGCAAACCTACTAACTATTAGTCTAAAACCCTAATCCTATTCTCTCTTTCTTTTTTTTAATGTGAGTTGCTCTGTCCATATGTACACCTATATGCCAGAAGAAGGCTTCAGATCCCTTTATAAATGGTCATGAGTCACCATGTGGTTTCTGGGAATTGAACTCAGGACCTCTGGAAAAAGCAGCCAGTGTTCTTTTTTTTTTTGGTTTTTCGAGACAGGGTTTCTCTTTATAGCCCTGGCTGTCCTGGAACTCACTCTGTAGACCAGGCTGGCCTTGAACTCAGAAATCCGCCTGCCTCTGCCTCCCAAGTGCTGGGATTAAAGGCATGCGCCACCACGCCCAGCCCAGCCAGTGTTCTTAACCGCTGAGCCATCTCACCAGCCCCCTAGTCACTCATTAAGGAAAATTAGGCCTGGAGGAGGTTAACTGCCCCATTGCTGCAGCGTCACCTCGGGAGCAAGTCAGGCACCAGGCCAATGCGAACCAGGCCAGCAGCATGGTGGGTTCACATGGTAAGTGAATCAAGCCAGGAAATTAGTGACCTTGATTGCTTATAGCAGATGAGAGCCCTGGAGAGCTTCCCTTAGCAGATGAGAGCCCTGGGGAGCTTCCCTTAGCAGATGAGAGCCCTGGGGAGCTTTCCTTACTCTCTCACAGGAAAAAAGAGAAAGAGGAATTTATTGGACTCAACAAAGTTAATATCAGAAAGACTTGCCATCACAGGAAAAGGTGTGTTCTTGCATATGTACAGTCTGACATCATGCCTCACAGTGGCACTTTTTTTTTTTTTTTTTTTTTGGTTTTTCGAGACAGGGTTTCTCTGTGTAGCCCTGGCTGTCCTGGCACTCACTTTGTAGACCAGGCTGGCCTACGAACTCAGAAATCCGCCTGCCTCTGCCTCCCAAGTGCTGGGATTAAATGCGTGCGCCACCACGCCCGGCCAACAGTGGCACTTTTTGAAAGAAAACTTTGAGACAGTGTCTTACTTTGTCACCTTAGCTGGCCTGGAACTATGTAGACCAGGCTAGCCTTGAACTCACTGAGACTCACCTCCCCCTGCCTCCCAAGTACTGAGATTAAAGCTGTGCTCCTAGCCGGGCGTGGTGGCGCATGCCTTTAATCCCAGCACTTGGGAGGCAGAGGCAGGCGGATTTCTGAGTTCGAGGCCAGCCTGGTCTACAAAGTGAGTTCCTATTAAGGCTAGGTTAACAGAAATTTCAGATATTAGCAGAAGCCATTTGGATAGTTGGAACATTGATGAATTGGCCAGAGATTTAAAGAATAACCTAAGTGCATTGAATCCCTTGGATTGGGTTCAATATATAATCCTATTTGCTATTATTATTAGCATTATTTTATTAGTAATCATTGTGTTTCCTCTCATCTTTAGAGTTCTTCTGAGATCTGTAGCTACCACGAGGCGGGACATTCTGGAACTTCGTCTAAAAAATAAAAAACAGGGAACTGCTACATCCACTCCAGTAGTGACAAGCACAACAGGCCTTGAAAACCTGTGCGCTGTCCCAAGGCGAAAAGTTCACGGAAACTTAGTCTCCTGGAACTGTGACATCCTGTATAAAGAATGCACCAATGTCCTTGCTTTAGTTGGTAAATGGATCTGTGTGCTTTCCCTTAATTTTGCTTTATTACAAGGGCTCCTAAGGATTGATGTTTTGACATATAGCTAAGTTAGATTCTAGGCAGTCCTTGATCCGACCCTGGGCATGAATTGCTAAGTCACTGCCCTACACAGAAATTTACCATTATCTAGGAAGAAGGAAGTTTATGACCTAAGGAGGAACCAGAATAGATACTTAGAACTATAGCTAGCTGAGTTACACCCATATACAAGTAGTTACAATGGCCTAGGGGGAAGGTGGATTATACATAGACTAGAATAGGATCTATGGCAAGGGCACAAAGCCCTTGCTTCTAGCTTCTAAGATTAAATGGACCTTATGTGGAGCTGGGTTTTTTTGTTTGTTTGGTTGGTTGGTTGGTTTTTCGAGGCAGGGGGTAGCCCTGGCTGTCCTGGAACACACTCTGTGTAGCCCTGGCTGTCCTGGAACTCACTCTGTAGACCAGGCTGGCCTCGAACTCAGAAATCTGCCTGCCTCTGCCTCCCCAGTGCTGGGATTAAAGGCGTGAGCGCCTGGTGGTGGAGCTGTTTTTGATCCCAGTTGTTAACATTGAATTTTATCCCAATTGGTTCCTGCCAGTCCTTCCATATTTGCATTCCTCTGTTTTATGTAAGAATCCAGTAACCTCATTGTCACCTAACTTCCCTATTTTCTTCTGTATAAAAAGTTTGATGCTCGATTTGACAAAACACATTCAGATCCAGAAAAAAAAAAAAAAAAAAAAAAACCCAATTTAGTTGTAGTATATACCTATGATCCTAGCACTCAGTCAGGAGGTTGGCAGTAGAAGAATCAAGACCTCAAGGCCAACCCAGGCTACCAAAATAAATAAATAAGTAGGAACCCATTGGTTAAAACAGTACATACTGCTCTGCAGAGGACCTGAGTTCAATTCCTACCACCCACGGCTGTCAGTCCACAACCATCTGTAACTCCAGCTACAGGGAACCCCTGGCCTCCCCAGGCACGACACTCACATGCACAGACCCCACACAAACATATAATTTAAAATAGAAATGTTTAAATAGGGTGAGAATGTCTTTAGCAGAGAATTTAGTATTGTAATAAGATTAAAATGAGGAAAGCGCCAGGCGTGGTGGCGCACGCCTTTAATCCCAGCACTCGGGAGGCAGAGGCAGGCGGATTTCTGAGTTCGAGGCCAGCCTGGTCTACAGAGTGAGTTCCAGGACAGCCAGGGCTATACAGAGAAACCCTGTCTTGAAAAAACCAAAAAACAAAAAAACAAAAAAAAAATGAGGAAAGCTCACTCTAGGTGGGTGTGGTGGCTCCTGAGTTCAAGGCCAGCCTGAAAAGTATCAGAAAAACTTGCTCCAAACAGAGCTAGTTAGCACTTTGTTCCTACCTCCCTAACAAGCTCAGACAGACAATTCTCCCAGATCCTACAACTTAGAGCCACCCATTAGCCTTGTCTGAAATTGGACTCTTGACGGTTGCCTACCACTGGCAGAGAAGCTGAGAGGGCCTTTATAATTTAGGAGGGCAAAAATCAGTGTTCGAAGGGCCTGAAAAATCAAGTCCACAGACCTTTCTGGGGACTGAATGTAGGAAGGAAGGTGAGCTGCTGACCTAGGCTTCTGGATGTAGAAGACACTATCCTGTCTTCTTCAGAACCAGGAAATGTAGCAGAGTTAGTGAAAGGAATGAAGATAATCCAAAGAGCCACTGTCCTTGTGTTCCCCACCCCTCTTTGACTATCCGACTGTAAGGATACATGATTCTCCAAAGAATGATACCCTAGACTCAAATCGTATTTAAATGCAAAGAATGTTTTAATCTCTACAAGTCCAGCATGCTGGGGTCTCCCATTACCAAGATAGAGACACCCAAGTGAACTTGCAGGCCTGATTTAAAGCACATTAGGGAATTCCAGGATAGGGGACCTCTATGTTAAATCTGTTGTGCACATCTCTACAAATTCTATTACCATGGTGTGGGCACTAGAAACTTGGTGGGGAGGTCTGGGAACTGTTGCTGACCCATTGTCCTTGCCTTAGGCCAGGTGGTTGGGACATTTCCTGTTACCTGGGCATGAAGGCTGGAGCCTAGGGGTTTTTGTTTTTAATTAGCAATTGACTTGCCTGGACTTGATCAGTTTTTAGGCCTAGTATCCTTAACTGCCAATTTGAAGTCTGTCATGAAATCAGCCTAGCCTTCTCAAGGCTGTTAAAAACAATGGTCTCCACGTAATCAGGATTTTCCCAGGAGTCTCATTTTTGAAAAAGTAAGGGCTTGACCTGAAACAGATGTCACAGCTCATCAGACCATCTTGTAGGATAGTCAAATGATGGACCATACCTTGCCTAACACTACTTGTTTGTTCCATTTCAGTTTAAACACCTTTCAAGAACTCCACAGTCGACTTGGAAAAGTCACTGGACCTCTTCCTATGGCCACATTAAGTAAACCTATCTCTGATTTTCACTATTAACACTTTTTAGTTGGTGTACTGGGACCAGGTGGCCAAGTCTAGCCAGTCAGAGTTGATCCTAATAACTACAGCACCAGTCTCGAAAAGCAATAGCTTCTCTAGTTCCTAACAGGCCACAAAGCATGGCTGAATTGGATTTAACAAACCCTTAGACCCAAGCCTGAAGCTGGTTGAGGACAATAAACAGTGGTGATAAGATCCAAAATTGTACACCATCTCAAAATGGCTGTAAAATTACCCCCTCACACCCCCTGCATGAGCTTGACCCATAAATAAACGTGGGCTGGAGAGATGGCTCGATGATTATGAGGACTGGCTGTTCTTCAAGGAGTTAGCTAAGTTCAATTTGCTGCACCCCACACGACCAGAGGACCCGACGGCCCTCTTCTGGCCTTCCCAAGCATTGCATGTAACAGGTGCACAGGCATAAATGCAGATAAAACACTCATATAAAATTGTTCACGGCAGATGTGCATGAGTAGCTCTCCGTGACTCACTCTCTACGCCCCAAAGCAAGCCCAGCTTGCACCACGGATCCGTGACGGCCTCAACATATAGCCACTTATGACCCAGACACCGAGATGGCGGCCACGCACAGGAAGTGGCTTCCGGATCGCTTAAGATGGCGGCAACGGCGTGGGAGGGGCTGCGGGATAGGGGGCGGGGCGGGCGGGGCCGCGCAGAGCACGCTGGGTCGCGCTTGGGCTGCCGGGAAGGGGCGGAGCGCGGCCGCGCCGGCGCGTCGAGCCAGAAGCAGCCGCCGGGATGGTGAGCGGGCGCGGGGGGGAGGGGCGCGGGGCCGGGGGCGGCGGGGGCTCCGGGGCCACGGCGGGGGCCGCGGGCTAGCGCTGACGCGGGCCCGCCGTCCTCAGGACGTGTTTCTCATGATCCGGCGCCACAAGACCACCATCTTTACGGACGCCAAGGAGTCGAGCACCGTGTTCGAACTGAAGCGCATCGTCGAGGGCATCCTCAAGCGGCCGCCGGAGGAGCAGCGGCTTTACAAGGTGCGACGAGCGGGCGTGGCGGTTGCGCGCGCGGGGAGCCAGACAGGACACTTAACAAGGAGGTCTCTTGATCGTGCTGAAGAGCCGGTAGCATCGGGTCTCGGGGCAGCCGCCCCGCCCTGCCGGGCCGTCTAGCTCAACGGTTGGGGAAACCGAGGCCTCGATAAATCTTACGCAGCCGAAGGTCGTGGCAGAGCCAGGGTTTGTTCCTGGCTAGCCACCTTCGGCCTGTCGGGAGCCCACCGAAATCCCACTGTCAAAGGGTGGGGTGGAACTCGAGGAATGCCAGTGTTGTCTAGAAGGTAGGTCAAGATCCCACCAGTGATTCACCCAGCCGGTGTTTAGCCTCGCCAGTCTCCTGATGTTCTAGAAACACTTGGCATTCAAGCTCACCTCCAGAAGCCAGCTCCAGTTTTGAATAAGCTAGGCTGCGCAGTTAGGTCCTCATGCCCCAATCCCGAGTCAGGCTTCCCAGAAGCGTTTCCGTAATCTAAGTACATTGAGCCAATTCCAGCTGTAATTCCAGATTAGAGCCTGGATTCATGACTCTAAAGGGCTTTTCTCTCTGATACCCACTGGACTTTTTCTTGAAAGACCTCTGCTGTTCTAGGAACCACATAGTGCTTTTAGTGCTGCTTTCTATGCCTCTCTAGGGTATTAAAACTCTGGCTGACCTATGAGTTAGGAATTCTAATAATTCCAGTTTTAAGGTTAAGGTTGATTTTAAAAGAAAGGCGCGGGGTGAGGGTGTAGAGAAAAACTTGATAGGACTCAGGGATGCAGCTGTGTGTAGTGTTAACATAACCTGTATGGAAGCCGAGGTTAGATCACCAGGCTGAAAAAAAACTGGACAATAATCCTCTTTGGGAGGTAGATGTAGGATGATCAGAATTTCAAGAACAAAATACTGTTTGAGAACTTTTCTCCAAAAAGAAAACAAATTGTTTTTCCAACTACCTTTTTAAATTAGATTTATCTAGAGAGCTTGGAAAAGCCAGAATCCAGAGCCCTGTGAGTTTTATTTGTGTGTGTGTGTGGTACCTGCTCTCACACAGTCCAGGTGCTCTGGAGGCCAAAGGAATCTCATGGAAGTGGATTTGTGAACCAATCTATATGGGTGCTAGAAAATGCCCTTGGGAATCTCTGCCAGAGCTTTTAGCTGCTGTAAGCCATCAGTGCAGTCAGAGCTGGAAATTCTTGGATACAGTCCTGGAATGTGTGTTTTATACTTAGGAATGACTCTTCCTAAATTCCTGACCAACAGGCTGTCTTTGGGACCTGTTCCCTTAGGACCTCTCCCTAAACGCTGCTTCTCTCTTCAGGATGACCAGCTCCTTGATGATGGCAAAACTCTGGGCGAGTGTGGCTTCACTAGCCAGACAGCACGGCCACAGGCCCCAGCTACAGTGGGCCTGGCCTTCCGAGCAGGTAAGATGGCTAACCTGGATGGTAGCTAGCATCTGGTAACATCCAAAGAAGAGAAACTTTGGGAGCCTATACTGTTCCTCTGAGCTTTTAAGGAAAAACTTTTCAGTCTACAAAGAGCATGAAGTATTTGTTTCCTTGTTAAAAAACAAAGCATAGAGACTGGAGACGTAGCTGAGCAATTTAAGGGTAGCTCTTCCAGAGGAGCTGGGTTCCAGTCTAGATCAGAAGTGTAATTCTGCCAGGCGTGGTGGCACACGCCTTTAATCCCGCCTTTAATCCCAGCACTCGGGAGGCAGAGGCAGGCTGATTTCTGAGTTCCAGGACAACCTGGTCTACAAAGTGAGTTCCAGGACAGCCAGGGCTATACAGAGAAACCCTGTCTTGGAAAAAAAAAAAAAAAAGAAGAAGAAGAAGTGTAATTCTGTGTCGGGACTGAAGCCTTTTTTTTTTTTTTTCCCTGAGACAGGGTTTCTCTGTATAGTCCTGGCTGTCCTGGAACTCACTCTGTAGACCAGGCTGGCCTCGAACTCAGAAATCTGCCTGCCTCTGCCTCCCAAGTGCTGAGATTAAAGGCGTGCGCCACCACGCCCGGCTAGGATTCATTTTATTATTATTCATAAGTACACTATAGCTGACTTCAGACACACCAGAGGAGGGCATCAGATCTTATTACGGGTGGTTGTAAGCCACCATGTGGTTGCTGGGATTTGAACTCATCACCTTCGGAAGAGCAGTCGGGTGCTCTAACCAGCTGAGCCATCTCACCAGCCCCAACACCCACATTTTTAACAGGATTTATTGAGTACTTGGTCTTGACCCACCTGATCTTTTCTTTGTTTTTTAGAGAGTTTTCTATATAGTTTGGTTTTCTGTTTTTTAGACCCAGAGTTTAGTCCTGGCTGACCTGAAATTTGCTCTGCCTCTCAAGTGCTAGGATTAAAGGTATTCCCCACTGAACTCAGCTCTGCCTAAATCTTTTCACAGTAGCCCTGTGAGGCCATTGTCTTCACTTTGCAGATTTTGAAACCAGGACAATGAAGTGCTATGGATGACAGGCAGACTATAATGCACTTACTTGGCTGGAGCCAGATACCATGCCAGGCTCTGTTTAGTAAATCACTTCTAACTCATCAGAGATCCACCTGCTTCTGCCACCAACTCCCTGGTGCTGGGATTAAAGGTGTGTGCTACCACACCCAGACAGATTGTGGCAGATTTCAAAGACAAGTAAAGCAAACTGGGGAAGTTAGATCACGTTATACCAATGGTGCATGCCTTTAATCCTATGCTGAGGCCATCCTGGTCTACAAGGAGTTCTAGGACAGCTAGGCAATGAGGGGCAGGTAGAGATTTTATAATTTTATTATTTGCCTCTGAGAATTTAAACAGGGATGGTCCTGGGACTTGTTTTCACAACTGTGGACCCAGGGACTGTGTATATGGGGAAGAAAATGTAGAAAAATGGCTCAGCAATAAAGAATACTGGCTCTTGCAGGGGACCTGGGTTCAGTTCCCAGTACCCACAGGGCAGTTTACAACTGTCCATTTCAGTTCCAGAAAATCCAATGCCTTTGGCCTTCATTGCCACACATACATACTCTCTCAAGAGGCTAAGATGGGAAAAGAAATAGAACTATAAGTTATCCTTTTTAATTTTTGTAAATCTCAGCCAATTGTCCCTGCCCCACCCAGCCTGGAATTTCCATCCCCCCCCCCCCCCCCCCCCAAGAAGGGCTTGCTGCAAATACCCTTTTATCAGGATAAATATCCTGAAAGGTTATCTGCTCCAAGGTAACTAACAGCCTGTGAGTCAGCATTGAGGCACTTACAGGGCTGGCAAAGACGCACAGGCCAGATACATTCCCTTTTGTGTGGGTTCCTGTGGCTAAAATACAGCTTGTCTGCTTAAGCTAAGGCTGTTTTCTCTCAAGTCGGCCTTTTTCTCCAAGCAGAGAATCTAAGACCCAGCAGGCTAACATAAATTTTTGTTGTTGTTTTTATACAGAGACAGGGTTTCTCTGTGTAGCCCTGGCTGTCCTGGAACTCACTTTGTAGACCAGGCTGGCCTTGAACTCAGAAATCCACCTGCCTCTGCCTCCCGAGTGCTGGGATTAAAGGCGTACACCACCACGCCCGGCACATAATTTTATAGTTATGTCAAAGCTAAAGGCACACAACTCCTGATATGGCATTAGATATGGACAAGACTCTGGACCAGAGGTTTTATTACCCCTCAGGCCAATGGAATGTGTTATGGCAGGATTTGCAGAAGCACTTCTGGAAGCAGCTGACAGCATTAGGTTTCTGGACCTAATTAGGTTGCCTTCACTGCCACTCAAATGTCCATACTGAAGGCTAAAGCAATCTTCTCAACACTGCTATTAGGAAGATTTGGCAAATGGCATTTTGACTAGACCAGTAACAGGAATGAGAACTGTCATTCCCCCAACCCCCAGAAGTTTGTGTAGCCTTAGCAGCTCAGCTGAGTGCTAAAATGAAAGGTGTGGACCACCACCACTTGGTTGATGGTCAGTTTCTAAACCTTTGCTCTTAATAGAAAGCAGCACTTCGTCTACATCCTTGACTTCTTTCTTCATCAAGCCCCAGCTCTTTCCCCTCTTCCTTACTAGTTTTAGCAACCAGTAGCATTGAGGGCCAGGTAAGGAATTTCTAGGTGGACACAAACACAGGAGAAAAGACAGGAAGTTGAGTTTGTTTTGTACTGAATGTGGACACTGGAAACTAGGGCTAAAGAATTTTGAGGTTGATACTTGCCAGACAGACACAAAGCTGGGGGTTGGGGGTCTTTATCAATGACATGTAATGGGGTCAGAGGCCTCTGAGGACAGAAATTATAATACCATTGCCAAGTTAGGCAACCAAGGTGGGGAGGGTTTGATGAAAGTTGATACAAGGCAAAGAATGGGAAACACTGAGAATCTTCTATACCCCTTCCACAGATGACACCTTTGAAGCTCTCCGCATCGAGCCCTTCTCCAGCCCTCCAGAGCTTCCAGATGTGATGAAGCCACAGGATTCTGGAGGCAGTGCCAATGAACAAGCTGTGCAGTGAGGACCCAGGCCTACCCCCCTAGAGACCCATTCCCCCAATAAAAAAAGATTTGGCTGTCTACCTGGTTGACTTTTCTGTTCCCTCCAGAAGACTACAGACCAATTACTGCATTTCTCATTTTTATTTGACAGAAAAAGTTGCTTTTGCTGTACAGATTTTAAAAAACCAAAATGCCTTAAACAAAGTTGGGGGGGGGTGTCTCACAACCTTGTCAGGGGGGTGCAGCAGGGCCAACCAACTTCAGCTCCTTCCTCTTTCAAGAAAGAATGCAACTTACCAAGTCAAACCATCAGTCACCCAGGAATTTAGGGAACTAGCTCCCTGGATCATCACAATCTGAGGCCTAGATGTCCTGAGCTGTGCCCCTCCCTCCCCCCCAAAACACATGAACCAGGAAAAACTCACAGAGATCAACATTTCACAGGAACAACAAAAATAAAACCAAAAAAAAAGGGGGGGGAGGTAAGGGGAGGAAGCTCTCTCAAGATGCTGCCAAGGTTCAAGGGAAGGCATACAAAGACTCCTTCCATGATTCTTCTGGGAAAAATGAGGAATACTCATGTCTCCAGAGTATGAGGTGTGGTGGAATCCAGATTATGGAGACCTGGAATAGAAAAGACTGGTCATTTTGGGTCACCACACATATCCCTGTCCCAACTAACTACTAGCTCTCAGAAGGGCCAGACTTCCAAGGAGACACACCTGGAGGAACGGTGTCGATTAGACCGGGGACTGGGTGTCTCCTTCCTCCTCTTGTGGCCAGGAGAGTGACTGTCCCCTCGCTGGCCTCTCCAGGAAACTCGCTCACTGCTACAAGAGAAGAAAAATTAAGTCACAGAACAGTACCAAAACCTTTTAAATTTTGCTTACAAATTAATGGTAGCCAGATGAGCCAGGTTGCTAGCACCTGCTATAGGCCCTACCTCTGTAGATCCCTTGGTGAGGGTTGGGGCGAGGGCTGTCGACGCTCAACGGGTGAGTAACTGAGGGATCGGGAATCCCGAAGGGAGTCTATTGGCTTCCGAGGACTTCGAGACCTAGGAAGCAGAGTAGGCCTCTATAGCACCACATCCTCCCAAACCCACCAGCCAAGCATTCAGGACCACCCACCCAGGTCCTGACCACCAAACCTCACACCACACAGGGCCAGCCTCAGACCCACCTTTGTCCGCACTCACCCATCCGCCCGCACACCATCCACCGAGTGCCCCAGTGGACAGGGCACAGGGTGCAGCGGGGGATGCAAAGATAAAAGAGTCCCTGCCCTTGGAAGAATTTTGTTTGGTTTTGGTTAACAATGAAGGCACACATGCCCCCTACATAGGAAACAGCCCAGCAGAATGGATATGCATGGGCCTGGGGATCCAGAGAAAGGATGGGGACCTGGGCAGGACAGGGAAATGGCAGGGCAGTCTTCTCGGAGGTGCTGTTTGAATGCAGTCTTGTAGAACGAGTTCACCAGGCAGACAAGGAAATCCCAGGCAGAAGGAACAGCATGTCCAAAGGCATGGGGCTCTCCTTAGACTGCAAGGCGCTGGGTATGGCCGGAGCACGGGGCATGTGTGGGGGCGGGCAGGAGGAGCACAGGGCGGGCAAGGGCAGCTGGTGAAGAGCCTCACACGCCATTCCCGCAGAGGTGGCACTTTATCCTGCAGGCCACAGGGCGTTCCGGAAGGATTTGTGGAGTGAAGGGAAGTAACCAGATGTGCGTTTTAGAAAGATCCCTCTGGCTACGTGTGGAAGAGAATGGCGTGGAGGCAGGGAGACAGGGAGGAGGCTGTGGACAGAGTCGGGAGAAGATGACGGTGGCCAGACCAGAGCCCTGCAGCAGCAATGGGGAGACTTAGAGCTAGATCTCTGGGACCAGGCTGCTTGTCAGGGGAGGGGAGAGGGAGGAAGAATCCTATGACTTCCCAGATATGGCCTGGGACACCTCAGTTGGATAGTGCAGCCCTTGACCAGAATACAGCACTGTGGGAGGAAGGGAGGAGTCCGGCACTCCTTCTCCCGTACAACCAGACACAGACGTCCACACGAGGCACCCCAGAAGGAACCTCACCCAGGGTCCCCTTTCTGGAGAACTCACCCCAACCCCCCTTCCACAACAGGCAAGAAAGCACTCACCTCCTCTCGCCAGGGGGTGGCTTCTTGGGGCTTGCAGGTTTGGGTAATGCCTGAGGGCCAGGCTTAGCAGGGGAAGGGGAGGAAGAAGAAGAGGAGGAAGAGGAGGAGGAAGAGGAAGAAGAGGAAGAAGAAGAAGAGGAGGAAGAGGAAGAGGAAGAAGAAGAAGATGAAGAGGAGGAGGAGCTGGAACTGGAGCTGCTAGAGCGCCTCTTCCTTTTGGCCGGGGTTGGTTCCTGTGGACGTCCCTCTCTAACAGTCTCCTTTGGGACTGGGGTGGGGCTGGGAACCCTGTGAGAGAAGAAAGGTGTCACAAGGAGACAAGATGCCCCAACCCCAACCCTACCTTCCTTGGCCTGGAGGAACGGCAGTGGGGGAGGGGTGCCTGAGAAAGGCCCTGGGAAAACACGAAGGCAGGCCAGTGAGTACTTCTCTGGAGCAGTGGCACAGAGATGACCAAACTCTGCTAACACAAGCAACAGGCTGGGGCCCGAAGCACAAGGGATCAAGGTTAAACCTCAAGAATGTCCCTGATGAAGGATTAAGGCCCCTGGACTCAGATGTGGAAGCTGAAGCTGGGTGATCTCCTTCCTTGGAGAGCCGCAGCTTGGGGAGGCCCCTGTGAGTGCAGGTTGGCTGGGGAGGGGCCGTCCTGCCTGGAGGCAGGGAGAGGGATGGGATGACCTCTGAAGATCCTTCCAGCCCAGGGAGTTCCTCTTGAGGTCTAACTGCCATCCCTCCTGCTGTAAAATTAAGTCCATTTCCTCTAGTTCTGTCCTCTGTAGAGATGGAAAACTTATCATTATCCTCTGGAGAATTAACCTTTGGAGACTTTTATCTGTCCCATTCCTCCCCACAAAGCCCCCACCCAACATTCTTTCTACTCCCAGCTTGAAGGCCAAGGTCCCCCATACTTTCTCAAAGCCAAGTGCGTGCTTTTGACAAGATTTCTCCCTCCCTACCCCCTCCCCCCCGCCCATTGTTAAGTCCCTGTTCCCTAGATCCCTTAATCCCCTCACCTTTTCAGTGCCACCTCAGGTTGAGCTGGAAGGCTGGAACCCTCTGAGTCACTAGAACTGGAGCCAGAGGAAGAAGAGGACGATGATGATGAAGACGAAGAGGAGGAGGAGCTAGATGATGATGAAGAGGAGGAAGAGCTCCGACGTTCCTTAGTTGGTTGCAGAGTAGCCAATGCAGAAGGCTGCTGGGCCCCAGTAGAGGCAGGTGGCTCCCCACCTTCAGCATGGGACACTCCAGGGGCAGGGCCAGAAAGCATGCCATTGTGGTCACTAGCAGAGGATGTGGACTTTGCTACAGTCCCGGATGAAAGGGACTGAGACCCTGCTACAGGAGTGGCCTGGGCAACTGATCGAGATTGGTCTGAAAAAGCAGATGGCACAGGGGACCGAGGCCGATCCTGTGCAGGAGGGAGAAGAGATTGCGAAGAAGCCTGGACCATTCTTGAAGCAGGGGAAGGAGCCCGCTCACGCTCAGAGGTCATTCTAGACTGGCTTGGGGCAGATGGTGGTGTTCTGGACCTGGCTCGATCAAGCATTAAAGGTGAGGTTCTGCCACTGACACGATCATAAGCAGAAAGGGGCACCCTGGGACTAGTGAGGTTTGCACCAGACAATGCTGGAGCCATCCTGGAACTGGAGAGACTTGTGGGAGCCAAGGCTGCAGGTGTTCTAGAGCCAGCAATATTCACAGGAGCTGTGCCATGCGCAGATCGAGGACCCACTAGGTTTGCGGGGGTTGGAGCCTGGGGTGTTCTGGAACTGGAGGGGTAATTTGCAGCAGTTGGAGGTGTCCCAGAGCCTGTCAGACTCAAAGCTGCTAATGCAGCTGGTGTTCTAGCTCCTGCTAGGTTCACAGCTGAAGCTGCTGGGGTTCGAGGATCTGCAAGGTTCACAGCTGAAGGAGCCACTGCTGTTCTAGGGCTGGCTAAGTTCATAGCTGCTGCAGCAGCTGGTGTTCGTGAGTCAGCAAGGTTCACAGATGCTGGAATAGCAGATGTCCTGGCACTAGCAAGGTTCATAGCTGCTGCAGATGCTGCTGGAATCCTGCTGGCAAGGTTGGCAGCTGGGGCTGTTCTAAGGCTCATGAGAGGTACAGGTGCTGGAACCTGGGACATTCTTGCAGCAAGGCCAGCAGCAGACATGGATGGAGGTGGCCGGGCAGTGCCAAGACTGATGGCTGTCAAGGCAAGTGCAATTCTAGATTGAGCATGGTTTTCTGGAACAGATGATCTTGGGTGATCAGGAATCCGAGGACCTGGACCATCCATCATGGAGCCACCTGTTTGCTGTAGCACAGACATGGGTGTTCTAGCACTTCCAAGGGGTTCAAGCATTCCAGGTGATCTACATCGGTCAAGAGGAGTTGGTGACATGCTAGGACGACTAAAGCAACTCATTCTAGAGCTACTGAGTGCTACAGGAGGTGTCCGAGATCCAGAATGATTCCTTGTTGCTGGAGGAGTGGCAGAACGTGAACGATCAGAACTACTTCCAGATGCAGACCGCCTACGAATGGCTGGAGGAGATCTTGTTAAGGACCGCTTGCCTCGAGCTGCCCTAGGAGTGCGAGACCTAGAACGGCGGCGGATAGCAAGTGGTGAGCGGCTTCGAGAGCGCTTGCGTGGCAATAGTGGTGTCCGAGACCTAGATCGTCTTCGAATCGCTGGCGGAGTTCGAGACCTGGAGCGTCGTCTTGTTACTGGAGAGGTTCGGGAACGGGACCGCCTACGGGTGACTGGAGATGTTCGAGATCTCGATCTTCTCCGGGTGACTGGGGATGTCCTGGATCTTGATCTTCTTCTAGTAACAGGTGAAGTTCTGCTTCTAGATCGCCTCCTGGTTACAGGTGGAGTCCTAGATCTGGACCTTCTGCGAGTCACTGGAGGAGTCCTAGAACGAGAGCGGCGGCGAGTCGTTGGTGTTCTGGATCTTGAACGACGACGAGTTACTGGTGGTGTTCTGGACCTGGATCGCCTTCGACTCACTGGGGATGCTCTTGATCGAGATCTACGCCTATTCACTGACCTTGACCGTCTCCTACTCACAGGTGAGGTCCGAGATCTGGACCGACGTCGGCTTATCAGTGGTGTTCTGGACCTGGACCGTCGATGTGTAGCTGGTGAGGCTCGAGATCTAGAGCGCTTCCAAGGAGCTGGTGATGTTCTTGATCGAGATCGCTTCCGACTGGTCAAGGGTGTCCGGGAGCGGCCTCTTCTGCGTCTAGAGGTTCGAGAACTCTCCTGTCTGGTAGGTGATCTTGAATGGTAACCAGAGCCACCCCTCCGTCTCCGAGTAACCCGTGATCTAGACCGGCTCCTCTGTCTTCTTCGAGATGTTGACTGAGATGATCCAGATCTATCTCGGCGTCGGGCTGTTCTGGTTTTCTCTCTCCGTGAGCGGGATCGGGATCTTTGGAGTCCACGAGGTTTGGGTGAAGGGGACCGGCCTCTCCTTGAAGTTGTCTTGGTACGGGGAGAAGAAACTGAGCGCCTCCTCCGTGAAGACCTTGACTTTTCATTTGGCTCTGGTGAAGATACTGAAGGACTTCTTCTGCGTCTTGGTGGAGTTCTGGAGCGGGTTTCTGGTGATGAGGAGGCAGACCTGCTTCTACGAGAGACTCTAGCCTTCCTGGTTAGCTCAGGAGATGATCGAGAGCTCCGGCGTCGAGGTGGTGTGCGAGACTTTGTCTTTGGCTCTATTGAGGACCTGGAACCTCTTCGAGCAGTTCTGGATTTGGGGGCGTGTTCTGGAGAAGACTCAGAACTACTGCTTCCTTCAGGGGAAGGACCTCTCTCTTTGCTTGATGAACCTGATCTACTACGCCTGGGCAGGGCCCGAGGAGCAGGTATCTTGTGTTCAGGAGAAGAATCAGTACCACTCTGAGCCCTCTGTAGCACTCTTGGCTTATCTTTCATTTCAGGAGATGAGCCAGACCTACTGAGCCTGGGAGAGTGTCGAGATTTGCTGTCAACCTCTGGAGATGATCCAGAGTGACTCCTCTGTCTGAGAGGAGTCCGAGTCTTGGGTTTGGAATCTGGAGAAGAGTCTGACTCACTTCTTTCCTGTGGGGATGCGCTGGGTTTTCCATCAAGCTCTTGAGAAGACCCAGATCGACTTCTTTGTCCGGGAGAGGTCCTAGCCAGATTTTTCTGTTCTATTGATGATTCTGACCCACTTCTTTCTCTCTGAGGGGTGACACTCTTGTTGTTGCGCTCTGGGGATGATGGAGAATGACTTCGGGCTCTAGGAGTCTGAGGCAATGCTTTTCGTTCTGGAGAAGAGTCACATTCACTTCGTCCCCTGGAGGGGCTTTGAGGTGTGTCTTTGATCCCAGGAGATGACCCAGATAGGCTATGCCTAGAAGGAGTTCCAGACCCATCTCTAAGTCCTGGAGAAGACCCAGACCGGCTTCTCCTTAATGGAGTTCTAGGCAAACCATCTTTCAGTTCAGGAGATGCAGAACTACTTCTTTCTCTTGAAGGTGTTCTTTGTTGTACAGTCTCAAGTACAGGCGAAGATACACTCTGACTTGAAAATAATCCTACCTTTTCCACTACTTCTGGGGATAACTCAGAACTGCTTCGCCTGGAGGACCTCGCTGACTGTTCTTTCATGTCCACAGATGGATCTGCCTCTGTTTGATTAAGGAATGATCCATTCAATTCTTCTTTAACCTCAGGAGAAAAGCCAGTATTTACTTCTGAAACTGGGCCTGAGTTTTTAAACTCTAAAGATGACTCAAAGCTATTCTCCCTGGGGGGAGAATGAGATAGTTCTTTATGCTCTGGAGAAACTTGTGGCCCACTCCAACATGAAGCCACTACAGGGGTTTCTGCTGCTTTTGAAGGCTGTGACTGGCTTTGGTCAAGAACAGACAATACAGCAGGCCTTTCTTCTACTTCAGGAGATGACTCAAAGTTACTTGCAGGCATTTCTTTATGTTCTGGAGATAAACTGGGTAGAACTTGGCTTGAAGGTTGCTCAGACTTTTCTACTTCCATTAATTCATCTTGACTTGAATTATGTAATAAACTTTTTTGGTCTCTTGTGCCTGGAGGTGACCCTGCTCCACCTCTTTCTTTTAATAGTACTCTAGGTGTGTCTTTCAGTACTGTGGAAGACTCAGGCCTATCCTGTGTAGGGCTAAATTTGTCTCTTGGTATACAAGATGATGCAACATCCTCTTGAATTAAAGCCAGTCTCTCTTTTAATTCAGAAGGCTCCAATCTGCTCTGTACCAGAAGAGATTTAGAGTCTACTAAAGAATATAGGCTAGAGTCAGGTTTAGTCTTACTCTGCTCAGGAGATATTCCTGACTTCAGCTTTGGATCTGTTGATATTTCACTTTTATCTTGTTTTACTGGTGATCTGGCTGTCAAGTCAGTGACTGGAGATGAAGATCTGGAAAGGGTACCCTTAGGAGATGTTTGGGATTTGCTCTGCAGCAATGGAGATTCCACATGAGTCTGCATGACTTCTGGACTTGAAGTATCTGGCCAGGTTTGAGTGTGTCCTTTTTGTTGCACAAATGAGCTAAAACAGCTCTCTCCTGGTACTATACTACTAGGTGTTACACCAGGACAGAGGGGAAAAGATCCAGTGCTTCCTGTTGGTGAATCCCTAGACTTCTGGGGACATGGTGACTTTGATCCAGAAAGATTTTGATCTGGTGGAGTCTGGAGCATGCTTTTTGGATATGGCGATGTAGACCTTGAATGTCTCAGTGGTGTTCCCAGTTCCATTTTGGAATCTGGTGAGGAGGATCTAGAACGGCTATGTCTTAATCTAGAGTCTACCTTGGGGCAAGGAGATACTGATCTGCTTTTCCTCTGAGGTGTCCTAGATGTCACTCTACTAGGACTTGGAGAAGAGGAGCTAGAATGGCTTCTTCCTCTTGGTGATATTACTGTCTTCACTTTGGGTTGTGGAGATGATGACCTAGATGGGCTCTGTCTTGGAGGTGTGCTAGATTTTACTCGAGGAGAAGACCCAGAGCAGCTTTGTCTTGATGGGGTCCTTGATTTCACCTCGCCATCAGGTGATGATTCAGAATGGCTCTGTCTCTGTGGTGTTGTAGTGCATTCATCAGCCTGCATGTTTGTTACAGACCCTGGTCTTGGTGGTGTTCCAGATTTTACTTTAGGCTGAGGAGAATTTGAATGACTCTGTCTTGGTGGTGTTTTCGACTTCTGTTTAGGTGGCGAAGAACCAGAACGACTTCTCCTGGTTGGTGTCTGTGACTTTTGTTTAGGACATGGAGAGGAACCTGAAAGGCTTCGCCTCAAAGATTTTGCTTTGGATCGTGGTGAAGAAAGAGACCTGCTCCGTCTTGAGGAAACATGAGATTTTTTCATTTCTGGGCTTGAGTTGGATCTGCTTCTCCTCTGAGATGTTCTAGATTTGTTCTTTCTCTCTGAGGATGAGCCAGATCGCCCTCTTCTTTGTGGTGTTCTAGAGTGAGATCTTCCACGTCTCACAGGACTTCTACTGCGAGATCGTCGTCGAGCTGGTGTTCTGGATCGTGATCTCCCTCTCCTGGCTGGCGTTCTAGACCGAGATCGACCACTTCTTCTGGCTGGCGTTCTAGACCGTGACCTCCCTCTCCTGGCCGGTGTTCTAGACCTTGACCTGCCACTTCTCCTGGCTGGTGTTCTGGACCTAGACCTACCACTTCTCCTAGCTTGGGATCTACTCCGAGACCTCCTTCGAACTGGTGATCGTGTCCTAGACCTGCGTCGAGCAGGTGTTCTTGATCTGGACCTGCCCCTGCGAGCTGGAGTTCTAGACCGAGACCTACGCCTGGCAGGCGTTCTGGATCGTGATCTCCGCCTGGCAGGCGTTCTAGACCGAGACCTACCCCTTCTAGCTGGTGTTCTAGATCGGGATCTGCCCCTAGTGGCTGGAGATCTAGAATGTGATCTGCCTCGCCTTGCTGACCTAGACCTGCCTCTTCTCTGGGTATTTCTGCTCCTGGACCAGGCTGGCCGCTGAGGAGACCTTGATCGGCCACGCCTCTGGGGACTTCTAGATTTTCCCCACCTCTGTGCAGATCGTGACCTTCTCCACTGGGGGGACCGGGACCTGGAGTGACCTCTCTTGGTGGGGGTTCTAGATCGAGATCGTCCCCTTTTAGTGGCAGGACTACGAGACCTCCCTGCTCTATGAGATGGGGTATGAGAATGAGATTTATCCCGCTTTACTCTGCCATGCGAGTGATTCTTAGATGTGGGTGAAGAAGAAATCTCACGACGGGACCCAGGAGCTAGTGTGGGTTTAAGACTTTCAGGAGAAGAACTGGCATGCCGAGAAACTTTGGTAGGTTGAGGGGATGGTGGGCAACTCTCTGAGGAAGTTGACTGGGGAGGTTTCTCAGGAGACTTAGGTGGTGAACAGCCCTGGGTTGGGGAAGCCTCAGATGAGGGGTTAACTGGCTCCTGACTGGACAGGATTGCTGCAAGGGGTCGTGGGGAGTCATCATGTTGCTCAACAAGGAGCGGAGTAGGGGCAGGTAGTTCTGGCCCTGTGCTGCTCCTTTCCGGAGAGGGGCTAGGTCGAACTGAAGATTTCTAAGAGTGAAAAGAAAAGTAGGAATAGTAAAAAAAAAAACACCAAAACCTCATTATCACCCATAAGATATGAACAGTTTCTAATAAAATTTTACTCTATATACCTCTTATACAAATTGACCCTTTCCTTACCCATAGTTATCCTCAGTAACAAGACAATATGCAATGCTTAGCGGGGAGCCAGTAAGATAGCTTAGTGGGCCCATGTAGTGGCAAAGAGAAAACCTGCACTTCAAAACTGCTCTATGACCTGCACATGTGCACGTATCACATGCACACACACACAAAATAAATGCATTTTTGACAATGAGAAAATAAAGTAGCAGGGGGGAAACCTGACCATATGAACAATCTCTAACTTCAAGTAGTAATTCAGAGAAAAGAGAAAATGAAAACAATGCATTACCAACAAAATACCACCTGCCCTGCAGTACACCTTAAAGACTGAGAGCCCTGTCTCCATTTTGCATAGTAGGGATACACATAGGCTATCAACCTTTACACTAGCAACCAATTACTCGCTTACTGAGTCATTTCCCAGTTTATTATCTTACCTCTTAAAATTTTTTTGCTTTGTACATTGTTCTCTTAAAACTTATTCAGTATCTTTTGATGAGTGTTTTGAACTTAACAGGTAAGTCATCTCCATTGAATATTTTTTTCTTTTCAAGTGAAAGAGTCTGACGTTATGTATGGGTTACAAATGAACACTACTACCATACCACCCCCCAAAAATATAATTAAACAAAAAGAGAAAAAAGTTTGGGTGACAATAACTTTACACCTGTATATGGACTTAAAATATCACAAATGGGCACAAGGTTGTAAAGTGTATAATGTGTTAAAATTTATCAAGAGGGGGCTGGCATGGCCATATATGCCTTTAATCCCAGTACTTGGGAGACAGAGGCAGGTAGAGCTCTCCGAGTTCAATATTAGCCTGAACTATGTATTAAGTTGCAAGACAGCCAGGAGCTATGTAAGGAGACCTAGTCTCGAAAACAAAAATACTGACCAACAGTCAATGAGATGGCACTTGCAACATAAGCCTGGTAACCAGAGTTCAATCCACAGAACACATATATAGGTAGTTCTATCCTTTGACCTCCAAACACACATAACACATTTGCCTCTCCCTCATACATACACACAAAAATTCACCATGGTCTTCAGGAATAGGCCAAACCATAAAAATAGCTTAATTACAGAAAACACCACAAACACCATAGCAAGCAGCTAAGTTTTCTTGTAACTTATCTTTTAAATGAGACACAATACGGGAAATATTAAGTTACACTAATTACTAAAACCAGTAGAAACAAACAGCCACAAAACTAGAATAGAGAATATAAAACAGGAACTACTAAAAAGATGATTCTTTCATGCTTTCAGATTGTTGGCATCAAATCAAAGGATTGAAAAATGTAGTAACTCATAACAAGCATACAATAAAAAGGAAATACAGATACTTTAAATAGTAAAGTTAAAAGTAATTTTTAGAAAACTTTTTAGCTGGGCGTGGTGGCTCATGCCTTTAATCTCAGCAGAGGCAGGCAGATTTCTGAGTTCAAGGCCAGCCTGGTCTACAAAGTGAGTTCCAGGACAGCCAGGGCTACACAGAGAAACCCTGCCTCAAAAAAACCAAAAAAAAAGAAAACTTTTTGTTGGTAAGAAGCAAGATGACAAAAGAAAACATCATCCTTGGCCATAATTCGATGCACACGTTGTGGCACTAAGGCACCTACCACCACCTTCATAAGTTGACCTGTGGCAAATGTGGCTATTGTGGCAAGAGCAAGAATATTGTTTTTATCCCACATTCAGACATGGATTCCTTGAAGGAACAACATCTCAACCCAAGAGGGCAGTTTTAGCTCCTGCAGCATCCAGTTCATCTTGAGGATTTCAATCAGTCATAAAATAGATGTTCTGGTTTCAAAAAAATAAAAAACCATTTTGTTCTCTGTATGGTTATGAATTAGTGACATAAAACCTAATATCCACTGAAGTTTCATTCTGAAGACTTCACAATTTAGTGGGTCATAACTCTAAAATACTTGTAGGTGTAAAAGGACTTGGTAACTGAATGAGGAATGTAGGACTAGGAACTCAAGTATTTCTCAGTAGATAACATCATGCACCACTAAATTTGTCCACGTTGCTGAGTTCCAACTGAAGAGAACTATCTCATTCTGTATCTTTCTTTCTTGGTATTTGCTTACACTATTGGTTTGTTTCTCTGAAACCACCACCCAATCCACTCATATACACCCCACACACACACTTAACTGCTTTCTATAGCTGCTTGTGAACCTTGATCTCTGAACCTGACCATAATCTAAAGGACAAGATTTTTGTCTTAATAAACTACATTATGTACCACACTTGCCCATTTAAGGCACATCCTTGAGTAAATCCCTGCAACCCAATGAACTCAGAACATACCTCCTTCTTATCTTTGTCTTCATAAGGACTGCTAGATTGCTTTGTAGAGGGAGCTGGGCTACTAGGCTGTTGTATGTTGGCGGCACCTGGTTCAACAGAAGGTGCATCTCCCTCCCCTTGATGCCCTGAAGCAAGGGGAGGACTTTGCCCAGTCAAGGCTGTTGTATGAATTTTAGCAGCAGCACTTCGAGACCTGTGAGTTAATGGAGGGCAGGGGAGACCAGGAAAATCAGCTCAAGGAAGAATAGAAAACCCCCTCCACCCCCAGCTGGCAATCCACTTTCTGTATGTAAAACCTTTTTTTTCCAAAACACAAAACGAAAATAACAAAACAAAAAAAAAGAACAAAAACAAACCTTCTTGGTCACATGACTCAATTCATTTTCACAAATGAAAATACAAGTCCTTTTTTGTTGTTCTATCTCTTCCCAATATAATCCCAAATAATAAAAGTCCCTCTACCCCATATTCACCACCCTCCAATATACCCAAACCTTCCACCCAGGCCCTTCCCTACCCACTTCATTCACAACTCACCTCTGAGCCCACCTCTTTCAGGAAGCCTTCCCCGATTAAGGAAGCCAGGGTAAGGACTCCTTTCTCCCCCAGACACCACCAAACCAGCAAACCACCCCCGCCCTATTCTGGCAGTCCATATACATCGTAACAAACAAAAAAATAAAATAAAATAAAATAAAATAAAATAAAATAAAATAAAATAGACAAGGGGAAATGTATATGTCTGTCCATCCTGTTGCTTTAGCCTGTCAGCTCCTAGAGGGCAGGGACCGTGTCTTCGGAATGGTCTGTGCAGCGCCTAGCACACCGTGGGCGCTCAATAAATATTAAATTGATTAACCCATCATTCCCTCTCCCTCCATTTCTCCTGGACCACCCCTTACCGACTACGAGAAGTATCAGAGGAAGAAGCGGAGTCCACAGAAGTTGACCGATGAGCTCGACGGCTCTTAGGAGCTGGTGTTGTACTTCGAGACCTGAAGGAAAATCACAACAAAGCTCAAGAGACTGTCATAACTAGCATGAGTTCTCCCAACTAATTTCTTTTTAAAAACAAAATTGGCTTTGGCATGGTGGACCCTGCCTTTAATCTCAGGACTTGGGAGGCAGTCATGTCAATCTCTATGAGGTGAGGCCAGCTTCATCTAGAGCATGGGTGCTATAATTGAACTACATAAAAAGACCCTCTGTAGAGCCGGGCGGTGGTGGCGCACGCCTTTAATCCCAGCACTCGGGAGGCAGAGGCAGGTGGATTTCTGAGTTCAAGGCCAGCCTGGTCTACAAAGTGAGCTCCAGGATAGCCAGGGCTATACAGAGAAACCCTGTCTCAAAAAACCAAAAAAGACCCTCTGTCAAAAAAATATTAAAAAAAAATTTTTTAATTACATTTAGTTTATTAAGTATGTAGAAGGAAGTCAGAAGACAAGTTATAGGAGTTCATTCTCCCCTTCCACTATGTAAGTTCCAGGGATAAAACTGTGGTCTTTAGGTTTGATTGAAAGGGCCTTCACAAAAAAAATAAAAAGTAAAAAAAAATAAAGGCCGAGCCGGGAGGTGGTGGCGCACGCCTTTAATCCCAGCACTCGGGAGGCGGAGGCGGAGGCAGAGGCAGAGGCAGAGGCAGAGGCAGAGGCAGGCGGATTTCTGAGTTCGAGGCCAGCCTGGTCTACAAAGTGAGTTCCAGGACAGCCAAGGGCTACACAGAGAAACCCTGTCTCGAAAAACCAAAAAAAAAAGAAAGGGCCTTCACTTTCTGAGCCAGAGAACCCACTCAATTTTAGTTTTTGAGTTTTCTTCTTCAACACCTCATCTCTCAATCCTTAACTATGTCAGTCAATAGCACAATTATTTTTAATCCTTCCTCAAGGGAGGCATTTTTCTACTTCCTTCAAACACACTTACCGTTTCCTCTTCTTATCCTTTGATTTACGTTTGCTCTTTGGAGTAGGAGACCTAAAAAAGAAGGAAATGTTGTTTAAAAAGTATTTTTTAATTAGTAATAAAATCTGAATCTGAAGTGAAATGAAAATAACAGCCAAGTATTATTGATAACAAGTAGGTTAAAGATTTGTGCTCTACTAAAAACAAAGGTGGGAGGGGGATGGACACATCTTACAGACCAAATATAGAGTAAAACAAAGTCATCAAACAGTAACTCACCACTCCCATATGCCACTATGTCTCCCCTAAGAACCAAAAAGCTTTCTTACCTGTGTTTCCGTTTCTTGGACTCAGATTCTGACCTGTTTGTGAAAAATACAGAAATCACTATTAACCCACACCTACCCTTCAACTTAAGAGCTACCTCCAATCACCCCCAAGAACTTCCACCTTAGCCAGAGGTGGTGCTGTACGTCTTTAATCAGCAGAGGTAGAGGTAGATAGATCTTTGCCAAATCAGAGGCCAGCCTGGTCTATATTTTGAATTCTAGGACAGCCAAGGATATTCAAATACCCTGTTGTTTTAAAAACCAAAACAACAAAAAGAACTTTTCATCTCATACCTGTGCTTCTTCTTCTTTGAACTCTTCTTCCTCTCTCGTCGAGGAGAACTGCTCTCTGACCTGCTAAAATGGGTTCAGAAGCAAGTCATTCTACTTGGCTTTCTTTCTAGTTGTAATTTCTCAAAAATGCTTCAAAAGCACCAGAAAAAAATCCAACACCATCAACAGCCATACTTAATTCACTTTAACATTCAATCAATAAGCATAAAATTCAAATCCGGCCGGGCGTGGTGGCGCACGCCTTTAATCCCAGCACTCGGGAGGCAGAGGCAGGCGGATTTCTGAGTTCGAGGCCAGCCTGGTCTACAGAGTGAGTTCCAGGACAGCCAGGGCTAAAGAGAAACCCTGTCTCGAAAAACCAAAAAAAAAAAAAAAAAAAAAAAAAAAATTCAAATCCAAATACTGCTACCTTTTTTGGCTGGGCTACATAATCAATTATTTCCCACTAAGTTTCCCACACATTTCCTCTCAGCTGAAACCTGAAAAGTAATTCTGTTCCCTTCAACTGTCACTGCAATTTGATTCTCTGCTACCTGAAAGCAAACTCAACTTCTAGAAGTCCGACAACAGGCAATAACCCCTAGATACTAGTGTAACTCTCCAACCAACTTACCGTCCTCTATCTTTCTTCTTTTTCTTCTTCTTTTGCTTTGGAGTTGGTGAGCGAGAACTGCTGGTCTCTCGTACAAGGCTAAGAAAAGTAAAGAGATTCTAGGTACCAAGCAAGACAAATTTCTTTACAACATTTCACCCTAGGAGCTGGAGAGATGGCTCCAGAGGTCCTGAGTTTAATTACCAGCACCCACTCACAATAATGGAACCTGATGCCCTCTTCTGGCATTCAAGCTCTATATGCACAAAGTATTCATATACATTAAAAAAGAAAATAAAATCACTCTAATAAATAAATATACATGGAGCAGTTCACTGATATCTTTCACCTTAGGACAACTGCTACACGCCATTTTTTTTTTGTGCTTGTAAACTTCAGAATTAAAGGATTTAAATTTGCCAGGCAGCGGTGGTACACGCCTTTTATCCCAGTACTAGGACAGAGACGGGTGGATGTCTTGAGTTTAAGGCCAGCCTGGTCTATAGAGTGAGTTCCAGGACAGCCAGGGCTACAGAGAGAAACCCTGTTTGGGTGGTAGGGGGGGGGGGGATGTAGATGTAAATCCTCTGTGTGTGCATATCTATCTGTGTATGTGTTTTAAGGTAGGTCTCACTATATATCCCTGACTGTCCTAGAACTACCTACTGCAGAGCAAGGTGGCCTCAACCCACAGAAATCCACCTGCTTCTGCCCTCAAAACATTGAGATTAAAGTCATGTGTCACCCAGATTTATTGTTTGTTTTGAGACATGGTCTTACTATGTAACCCTGGCTATACTGGAATGCAGAGATCTGCCTATATCTGTCTGGAGTACTAGGATCAAAGGCATGTACCACAACACCGAGCTTAAATAATTCTTTAAAAAAGGGGGGGGGGGGGGATGGCTCAGAGGTTAAGAGCATTGACTGCTCTTCCAGAGGTTCTGAGTTCAATTCCTGGCAACCACATGGTGGCTCACAACCATCTGTAATGGGATCTAACTCCCTCTTCTGATGTGTCTACAGCTACTGTGTACTCATACACATAAAATAAATAAATCTAAAAAAATAAAAATGAAAAAAATAAAAATATAAGCCGGGCATGGTGGTACACGCCTTTAATCCCAGCACTTGGGAGGCAGAGGCAGGCAAATTTCTGAGTTCGAGGCCAGCCTGGTCTACAAAGTGAATTCCAGGACAGCCAGGGCTATACAGAGAAACCCTGTCTCGAAAAACCAAAAATAAAAAAAATAAAAAATTAAAAAATAGGGCTGGTGAGATGTCTCGGTGGGTAAGAGCACCTGACTGCTCTTCCGAAGGTGATGAGTTCAAATCCCAGCAACCTCATGGTGGCTTATAGCCACCAGTAATGAGATCTGACGCCCCCCTCTGGTGTGTCTGAAGTCAGCTATAGTGTACTTATGAATAATAATAATAATAATAATAATAATAATAATAATAATAATAATAATAAATGAATCCTTGGACCGGAAAGAGCAGGGACTGAGCAAGTGGGAACGGGGGAGGGGGGGGCAGAGTGAGCAGGGTAGACCAGAGCGAGCAGGGTTGAATGGAACGAGGAAAAAAATTAAAAAATAAAAAATAAAAATAGGAACTGATAAGCAGTTAAGAGCATCGGCTGCTTTTTCTAGGGGTCTATTCTCAGCACTAAGGGACTCTGAACCACCTGTTACTCTAGCACCAAGTGAATCCAATGCCCTCTTCTGGCCTCCAGGGGCACCAGGGACATTTTACAAAGGCATACATATAAACAAAGACTCACACAGTTGTTGTTGTTTTTTTTTTTTTTGGTTTTTCGAGACAGGGTTTCTCTGTATAGCCCTGGCTGTCCTGGAGCTCACTTTGTAGACCAAGCTGGCCTCGAACTCAGAAATCCGCCTGCTTCTGCCTCCCGAGTGCTGGGATTAAAGGCATGCGCCACCACGCCCGGCTGTTTTTTTTTTTTAATTGACCCCAAAATAACAAAATCTAATAGTTTGGAAATAAGCCATGGGTCATGGCAAATGAATATCATTAATCTCAACAGTTAGGAGGCAGAGGCAGAGGCAGAGGCAGATAGATCTCTGTGATTTAGAGGCCAGTCTGTTCTACATAGTTCCAGGGACAGCCAGAGCTATATAGTGATACTGTCTCAAAAAACAAAGTTTGGAAATAGTCTTCTAGTAATAAATATAATAGAATATGTTTAATCCAGGAAGCAGATTCAGGTCTTTCTCCTGAGTACCTGTATGGTTTGGGAGGCTCAGGAGCTGTTTGCTTAGCTTCTCGAGCACGTCGCTGAGGATCAAAAGAACTGCCGTCCACATAGGAGTCACTGATGCCAAAGGCAGCACGGAGTCGTTCATTCTTCTTCTCATTCAGTTCTGCCAACTGATGGGTCTCAGTTACCCTGAAAAGAGAAAAGATCAGAGCCCTAATTTAGAACTTAGTCATGAGAAGAAATCAAACAGCTAGGCTAGGGACTAAAGAAGATGAAGGCAAAACTGAATCCTACCCAGGTAAAGAGAAAAGGCAGCAGTAGCTGTAACTTCATAGATCCCAAAAAAAGGAAAAAAGAGAACAACACTCACACTGGTCTCTGCCCTGGGGTTTCTTCCTTGGCCCCAGGGTTTACATCCTTTTCCAGCAACATGAGCCGAAAGGTCGCCACTTTTTCCTGAATTTGCTGTTCTTCGTACCTGAAGGATAAATCCCTTCAAGGTTAAGAGCATGACAGGAGTTTTCCCAAGTCCCAGTTTTTAGATGCCTCCTCTTCCAACAGGGTCCTTTTTCCTTCTCCATGCACACAGTACTTTGTACTTACTGTCACTCAAATAGTTCCCAAGTTTTCCTCATCTTTCTCCACGACACTTCCTTCCTTCTCTACACTATGCTCTCTAGAACAGTGGATTTTAAACATGCTACACAATTCAGGTGCCAAGAGAGGACAGCTTGCTGGTGGAGTTCCCAGTGCTCCTTCCCAACTTTAACAAGATCTTTTATTTCCTGGGACTTCAAGGAAGACAAAATGTATAAAAGGATACCACTGCTCAAGTTTGAAAACCACTGCTCTAAACAGTTTTCTGCCTGAATGTGCTCCTTTTCCAAAATATCACTTCTCTGACAACTCATGATATCCTCTATTCAAATTCTCTTTCAATTCCAATCTTCTGCCTTTGCCACCTTCCACAGCCGCAATCCTGCAATCCACCTACCTTTCTCCTCCTACCAATAACAACGCCTATCAGGTTACCTGGCTCTTCTACCTTATGCTCCTTTCCCACACAGCATGCTTTTGTTCATTCATGTTCCCCATCCCCTTCATAAATTCAGGTAAGGAATTCAAACCCCCTTACACTCCTATTAATTCTCCAGAAAGTTTCCTTGACATCCCACTATGCACTGACCCATGCCTCTTTCCAATTCTTCAAGCTCATTTTCTTCCTCCCTTACAACTCTCTTTAAGACTCTTTCAACCAGCTCTAGTTTCTTTCCACTCATCCCACCTAATACCCAAACTAAGCACTCAGTCAGTGCTTGCCTTCTCCCCGCCCATTCCCTCACCCCTGCTCTTCCATCATTTCCTCCAGCTCGAGGCATCGCAGCTCCACGCGCCGCTTGCGCTCGTGGTCCAGGATGTCAGGATTAGGTCGCTTCACCAGGGCAGCCTCCAGGCGCCGCAGTTCCTCCTCTCCCTTGTAGTCAGGCCGCTCACCACGGCGGCCCCGCACCAGGGACAGGTTGCGCTGAACGTAGCCGTTGGTGCCGCTGCCCCGGGGCGTCGGCAGCCCGATCCCGTTGTACATGGCCCTGTGCCCAGGGGGCACCACCGCTCCTGAGGGGGAGCGGGGAGACACCAGTCAGGCTCCTGGCTCCAATCTAACTACTTACCACATCTCCCACATCCCTGGCTCTCTTACTTGGCCCTTAGTACAACACTTAGTCTCACACTGAATCTCCATTATCCACTAGCAAAATGATGTTTCCTCATTCCACTAGTCTACAAACAAATCCCTTCCTTTATCCTCCCCACACTTCATCCTTTCCACTCACCATCTACTTATAAGTTCCTCACAATGTACTTTCAAATTCTAAGCCATTCTTCTTTGTACTTACTTTCTCTAAGAAAACAAGAATCTGGTTTCTCTCAACTCTCTTCACACTATCTACTCTTTGGCCACAATATGCACAAATAGTATCTTCACCAAACACTCTGAATGTAACTACTACTGGTAACCAAGTCCTCCAAATACCACAACACACACCATGGATCAGAATCACCTAATAAAAGCCTAAGTCCAGTTTCAAAGCCTCCTCCATGAAAATAAATATTTAAGCTAACTTGAACAGACAAAATGGATTAAACAATCCTAGGTATCTAAATACGTAAACTGCTAGTTAACATAAACCAAGTGTGCTATGCAGTCTCATACCCAAACTACATACAAGCAAGCACATCAGAAACACAGAAATCATGGACATACTTCACTTGGAGAAGCTTATACTTCACTTGGGGAGCCATCTCTGATTCCAAATATTCATAGCTCCTACCGACTACAGTGATTTTATTATTTTAGTTTCCTTCCCAGTAAGGTTTATTACATGGCTTGCAGCTCCTCCAAGTCTGGCTAGCTCTTGTTAAATATTGCCTGTTTTCAAATCAGTCTAAACACAAAATCGTTCTCTGTTCCAACTGTCCTCATACTTTCTCTACAAATACCTAGAAATGTTCAAATTCCATACCTTTAATGTAAAAGTGTTGACTTTCAATCAATCAATCAATCAATCAATCAATCCCTGTTCTGGCACTTCATTGTTAAGTCCTGCTTTAGTCTCCAATTTAACAGTTTTCCTCTATGGTTCTACCTTTTCATGGTGTTCCAAGCTCAGCATCACTAAACTCTCAAGCTCCAGTTTTTTGGACTGTGTTACTCATTCCCTATTCCCTTCTCACTATGTATGTTTTACTTTTTTCCTCCAACACATTTTCTCCAAAATAGGGTCTCAAACATGGGAAAGAAAACTAGCATCAAAGCACACACATACCCCACACACACGCCAGGGGAAAGCAGAGGGTAGTAAAAGAAGATGGAAGAGATGGAGCTGGGTGAAATATTAGTAGTAGTAGTACCATATCAATGCCCGCTTAAAAAAAAAAAACAAAAACAAACAAAAAAAAAAAAAACAAAAAACAAAAAACACTGAAACGTGTTGCCAGGCTCTGGTGCCACTGCCTTTAGTCCTAGCACTTGGGAAGCAAGGCAGGTGGATCTTTTGAGTTCTAGGCCAATCTGGTCTATACAGCAAGTTCCACAACAACCAGGGCTACAAAGAAAAATCCTAGTCCGGGGGTGGGGATGGGGACATGTCACCAAAGTGTGGGGGGGGGGGGGGGGGGAAATCAAGGAATATATGCTGAATGTAAAGCAAACACCCAGAGGCACTTTTGCCCCATGTCATCCTCAAGCCTAACCTAAGTCCTACTCAATCTCAACAGCTAACACAAGAGAAAACTAAAAGCAAGAAAGGTAAATCAAGGAGAGACAGGAGCAAGAGATAAGGCTAAATCTAAGAAATGCAAAACCTTTTTTACACCCCCCCCCATCTAATGTTTCTGTAGTACCTTCTAACAACCACTCTTGATAGTCTTGGAAAAAGAAAAACCAATCCTTCCTTCCTCACTCTAAATCTAGGGCTTATAGTGCTTTCTCATCTAACAATCCTTCTAACCACTCATACTTTCACCGTTTCACACAAAAATCCTCCCACACCCTACCTGAAGAATGAAAGCTAAGCAAAAAGTATTAAAATCACAGTTTTGGAGAATTTTCAGGGACGAGCTCAAGGGGGAGGGGGGACTTACATACCAGCATCCAAATACAATGCTCAAAACACTAAAAGGGAAACCACAACTACGAAAACCAGGAGGCACTTAAAACAGGAGCCCAGAGCATGCAAGCCTCTCAAAGAACAAATGGCAAGGGAGGAAAACTTATCAGAATGCCAAAATTCAAAGACGTAGAAAATTATCAAACTAAGATATTCAAGAAACAGTGAAGAGAACAGCAATGATCAAAGAAAGGGGTGCTCAGTAAAAAACTACAGAGAACTCAGAGCTGAGATACTACTGACTGCATAGGGACCATGAAACATACAACCTACAGTAGACATCCAGGAAGAGACCTAACCTAGGCCCCACTCCCACAGTAAAAGGCAAGTTTCCTTTTGAATCCATAATTCAGAGACATCTTAAAAGAACTGTAATAGCCGGGTGTGGTGGCACACGCCTTTAATCCCAGCACTCGGGAGGCAGAGGCAGGCGGATTTCTGAGTTTGAGGCCAGCCTGGTCTACAGAGTGAGTTCCAGGACAGCCAGGGCACGCAAGAGAAACCCTGTCTCGAAAAACCAAAAAAAAAAAAAAACTGTAAAATGGAAACAGCAAGAACGTCATCGCCAAGTAATGGCTGACAGAAACCAGGCTATTAAGTCAAGAATTTTTTTCCCCATCAAAAAGCTCTAAAAGGCTCCCTAGCTTTAATATTTGAGGAGACCTTTTTAAAAGCAGGGTAGGAGCCAGACATGGTGTCTCATGCCTTTGATCCCACAGAGGCAGGCAGATTTCTTGAATTCAATGCCAGCCTGATGTACACGGTTAGTGCCAGGACAACCAAGAATATTTAGAGGCCCTAGCTCATAAAACCAAAACGTAAAAAAGAAATAAAATAGCAGGGTTGGAAGGAGCACATCGGTCTTCCTTATACACGCATGGTGAATACTTTCGCCGTTTTATTTTCCTCACTTTTTAAGACTTGGGGATCCCCCACCCCCTCGCACACACTCACAGCCTCTGATACTAACGAGGACGAACGCTTTAAATCCTGGCCTCCTCCCGGCGCCCACCGGGCAAGCCCAGCCTATTTTCGGCCTCGAGGAGGGGGGAGGGGGCCGCGCGGGGCCCCGCGGTCTGGGCGGCTCTGGCCGTTTCTCAGGCCGGACCCGATCGAGTAGAGGTATCGGCAGGTCCGAAGCTCGGGCGGGGGACAAGTGCCTCGGCTGCCACCCCCTCCCCGCCCTCTAAAAGACCGAAGAGGGCGACCGCGGAACGAGGGCCTGCTCAGCCTGAGGTAGAGCAAAGGAGAGAAGCAGAGCCTCGCGCGATGCTGTCTCATCGGGGGCGCGCGGACGAGACCGGGAGGCGCGCGCCGCAGCCGTGTGGGGGAGGGGCAGAGGAGTTGAAGGCCGCGCGCCCCAGGAACCGCGGGAGGGGAGGAAGGGAAGAGAAGGGAAGGCGTCCGCGCCAAGGCGACGAGCACGCGTGCGCGCGGCGACCTGAGCCGTTCTCCCCGCGCTCTGGCCTCCGGCCGAGCCCAGCCCGCCGCCCCTCCCCCACCCGGCTAGCGCGCTCCCTTTCTCTCACCCGCCGCCGCCGCCGGCCGCCGCCTGTCAAACAGGAAGGTCCCGCCGCAGCTGCTGCTTAAGTTTTCGAATCCCTCGGAGCCTCAAGCCGCCGCCTCGCCGGACCGCCCGCCTCAGCCGCCGCTGCCGCCTCCTCGCTTCCTCAGGGGCCGCAGCGGGCTTCGACTGCGCCACTCGCTCCCCGCCTGGGCAGCGTTGCGCGTCAGTACGCCCTAGTGCGTCAGCACGCAATCACGAGAGCCGCTGGGCCCTCTGGGAACCGTAGTGCGTCGTGCGCAGGCGTTGAAGCCACCCGGGACCTATAGTTTTCTTAGGCGTTCAAAGGACGTTCGACTGAGAAGTCGAAAAACCCCGAGTCCCGTCGGGCACTGCGGGGAAAGGCGTGGCTCCGTACCGAAGCTGCAACGTCTGCTGGAAAAAAAAAAAAAAAAATCTTCTGTAGGAGGGGGGAGGGGCGCGGGGGCCGCAACCCACAAGACCCGGGAGTAGCTCAGACGCACGCCTTCCGCGCACAGAGTTCTGGGAACTGTAGTTCAGTTTTAGAGAGAAACCGCGTACGATGCCTCCACCAGGCAGGGTCGCCATTTTATGTGACCGTGTTGGGCTACAGTGGCTCAGCGGCTTTACCTAGTCACTGTGACCATGGTTTTCTTGAACGTTGACGAGGCCCCACAGCACCGAGTCTTCCTCGCAGGAAGAGGTGCTTCAGAGTCAAGCCACCCAACAGCTCTGGAGCCACTTGAACCCGCCTTCTGGCCCAGTGTCTGGTGCTGTCCACAATTTTCACCTCTGCAGCCCTAGCTGAAGCGGGGCTTGCAGACCACTAAAAAACACTTCCTCTTACCTTTGGGCAAAGAGACTAAGTGATTGCTTTTCGCCTATGGGGTCTATGCCATGTATGTGGAGGAATGTGGAGAGTGCAGTTCATTTCCTGGCCCTATAGCACCGTTCTGGGAGTCTGTCCCAATGCCTCTCACTCCACAGCAAGGGCCCCACCACTGAGGGCACTCCCTGCTCGTCATCTTTCTTTGTCTTCCTTTTCATCTTCGTCTTCTCCTCCTCCCCCTCCTCCTCCTCCTTTTAACTTAGTGTGTGAACAGTTAAATATACGCATGTTCGTCTATTCAGGGTGCACATGCATGCAGTTCCTATAGAGGTCAGAGGTCAGATCCCCCAAAGATACAGTTAAGGGGCTTGGGAGGCAGCTTAGGTGGGTGCTGGAACCAAACTTAGCTCCTCTGAATGAACAATTCTAAAATCTTACTGAGCCGTCCCCTCCAGCCTACTCCCATTAATTTTTTTTTTTTTTTTTTTTTTTTTTTTGGTTTTTCGAGACAGGGTTTCTCTGTGTAGCACCGGCTGTCCTGGAACTCACTCTGTAGACCAGGCTGGCCTCGAACTCAGAAATCCGCCGGCCTCTGCCTCCCATTAATTTTTAAAAGTCCTTTTTCCAGAGCTAATTAAAAGTCCGGGGTGGTGGCGCACGCCTTTAATCCCAGCACTTGGGAAGCAGAGGCAGTCTTGAGTATGAGGAATTAGATCTCATATTGTTATTTCTTTTCAATTTACCAACAAAAGGACATACTCAGGTATTAGAATTCCAAGATTGTGAAAGCTACCATCTGTGTAGGAATCTTAGTCCCATTTCTGTGCTCTATAAAGTTATACTAACCCTGTTACCTTCAAGTCTCCAACGCTTCTAGAGTTCCATAAACTGGGCACACCTTTGGAGCTAAGGTATTTTAGGTGGAAAGTAAAGGGTAGTGGCTTCTTTAAAGATTGTATCACTTTTTTTTTTTAAGATTTATTCATTAATTATTTGTAAGTACACTGTAGCTGTCTTCAGACACTCCAGAAGAGGGGATCAGATTTCGTTACAGATGGTTGTAAGCCACCATGTGGTTGCTGGGATTTGAACTCAGGACCTTCGGAAAAGCAGTTGGTGCTCTTACCCGCTGAGCCATCTCACCAACCGGATTGTATCACTTCTATATGGAACATTTCAGTAAGGGAAATTCCCATCTAGATTGCTCCTATTTTGTGTCTGAATTAGTGTATTAATGTTTGTGACAACCCCACGAGGAAAATGCTCCTTTCCCACAACACCAGTGAGCTTTACATGCTCACAGTGAGACTTTCAAAATCAAATTAACATTGAAAGCTGGGCAAGCTGGCACATGTCTGTAATCCTAGGACTCAAAGAGATTGAGTCCGAAAGATCCATGTGAGTTCAAGGCCAGCCTGACTCAGGGTTGACCCTTTCTCAACAATAATAGCAGCAGGAATGTAGGACTAACAGGACTGGCTCAGCTAGGAAAAGAACTAAACCTAACCTGTAAGTCAGGAGAACAGAACCGACTTCTGCAAAGTTGTCCTCTGACTTCTTAATGTGTGGCATGACACCAACCCCAAGCCCCCAAACACATACATGAAATAAATAAAAAGGCGAATGTAACATAGAGGCACTGTTAGGATCTACAGATGTGGTAAGAGTTCTTGAATCTTGTTTAAAAAAACACACACACACACACAGAGAAATATATGTTTTTGTTTAATCCCAGCTACAGAGACATGGGGCTGCTCTGGACTGCCTGCAGCAGCTGACTGTGATTTGCCTCATGCTCTAGCAGAAACATGTTTTGTTTGGCTTGGTTTGGTTTGGTTTGGTTTGGTTTTTCGAGACAGGGTTTCTCTGTATAGCCCTGGCTGTCCTGGAACTCACTCTGTAGATCAGGCTAGCCTCAAACTCAGAAATCTGCTTGCCTCTCCGGAATGCTGGGATTAAAGGCATGCGCCACCACGCCTGGCTCAGAAGCATGTTTTTGCCAGCTGCAGATCATTTCTAGGATTGTGACACGTTTGTAATTCTGGAAACTTTTCAGAGGGTATATAACAATACTAGAGCCCCAAGAGGCATGGTTGGTGATTGCTGGTCTTCAGGGGGACTAGTGGCAATTTGTTATTAGCCTTAATCAAAGAAGAAACAAAAGAATCTCTCTCACCAGGCATGGTGGTTGCATGCCTTTAATCCCAGCACTCGGGAGGCAGAGGCAGGCAGATTTCTGAGTTCGAGGCCAGCCTGGTCTACAAAGTGAGTTCCAGGACAGCCGGGGCTACACAGAGAAACCCTGTCTTCCTGTCTCAAAAAACAAAAAACAAAAAACAAAAAAAAAAAGAATCTCTCAATCTCTCTCTTCCTCCCTCCCTCTCCTCCCTCCCTTCTATCCTATCTAGTGATAGTGGGTGAAATCAGGGTGAGGGGGATAAAGGGTAGGAAAAAGAAGAACCCACAAAGACCAGCTACAAGTGGCTCCTCAGCGTGGGGGCTTCAAAATTAAGAATAAACATGGGAAATCCAGGCGTAGTGGCACACTCCTTTAATCCCAGCACTCGGGAGGCAGAGGCAGGCGGATTTCTGAGTTCGAGGCCAGCCTGGTCTGCAAAGTGAGTTCCAGGACAGCCAGGGTTAAAGAGAAACCCTGTCTCGAAAAACAAAAAAAAAAAAAAAAAAAAAAAA
>LR756420.1:4402373-4425412 GCA_902729485.2 Mus minutoides
TTATAGGTGTGAGCTCTCTTCTTTCCACTATGTAGGCTCCAGGGATCAATCCAGCACTAGCTTAACACAGAAACAAAACAAAACAGGACAAGACCTACCCTTTTCGAGATAGGGTCTTTTGATGACCTGAACACACCATAGTCCAGGCTGGCTCTAAAGATATGTCTGTCTCTGCCTCCTCAGTTCTGGGGTTACAAATATGTACCACTTTCCCCTAATGTTTCTTCACACAAGTTCTGGGGTTCAAACTTGGGTTCTCCTATTTGCAAGGCAAATATCAACTGAGCTTTGTTTCTGAAACAAGATCTCACTGTGACTGGCCTGGAACTCACTTTGCAGATTAGGGTTTCCTGGAACTCACAGAGATCTACCTGCTTCTGCTGCCAGTACCCAGGAGTGCCCCCCATACCCAGGAGTACCCCCAGTACCCAGGAGTACCCCCAGTACCCAGGAGTGCCCCCAGTACCCAGGAGTGCCCCAGTACCCAGGAATGCCTCCAGTACCCAGGAGTGCCCCCAGTACCCAGGAGTGCCCCCAGTACCCAGGAGTGCCCCCAGTACCCAGGAGTGCCCCCAGTACCCAGGAGTGCCTCCAGTACCCAGGAGTGCCCCCAGTACCCAGGAGTGCCCCCATACCCAAGAGTACCCCCAGTACCCGGGAGTGCCTCCAGTACTAGTACCTCAGCACTTCGCAGCCAGAGGCAAGAAGAGCACACAAATTGGAAGTTGTCTGCTCTATGCAAAAAGTTTCAAACCAGCCAGGGCTATATATCAAGACCTTGTCTTATCTCAAAATGGGAACAAAGAGAAAAAGTTTATTGACCACTTATTAGTAGAATTTCTTTCAGTTTGTTTGTCTGGTTTAATCACATGCTTCCCGTCAGTCTCATGGCCACTAACTTGAACTGTAAATCACTTAGTGACAAGTACCAACCAGGTTTCCTTCTTTTTCCCCTTTGCCTTTTGTTTTCAACAGGGTTTCATTCTATAGCCTAGGCTTGTCTGGAACTCATTATATGGCCAGTGATCCTCTTGCCTCAGCCTCCCAAGAACTGAAATCAGGCATGAGCATTTGCTACAACATCTCAACCAAAATTCTCTGCAGTAAGGGCTCTAGTCTGCCCTTAGGCTTTGGATTGGATGTAGTTTAAATGAGCACCCCCAAAGACTCATGGATTGGAGCCTCAAGCCCAGAGTGGAGGTATTCAGATGTGGCAGGATTGTAGAGAGCCATGCCCGAGCCGGTTACCTGGAAACGCAAACAAGTTCAGTGCGCATGCACTTGTGAGGAAACCACGTAAGTCACCGCCCATCCCGGGGCGTAACTTGAGGTAATGGGCAGTCAGCCAATCCTGACGACACACGTCACACTGAGGTGTAATTAAGCGGAATCATTTCTAGAGATTTTTCTCTTTCTCTTTCTCTTTCTCCACATGGTGTAATAAAGGTATGCTTGTAGAAGGATTCTTTTGTGTCCATGTCCGTTTCTTGCAGGCAAGGCGGTAACTTGGGCATTTATAGTTGGTGCTGATAACCCGGGAAATTGACCATCGCGGGCGCCGAGGAAGAGCCCCCACACACGGGGAGAATTCAGAACTACAAGCAGGACAAGGGAAAGCTCTGAGAGGTATGTTTGGTCTTGATTTATATCATTTACCTCCCCATTTGAGTAGCATAGTGGAAGTTTTCATCACTGTAGTGGCAGTGCTTGCTCTCCTTAGACTGGTGAGACCATACTTAAAGGATGAGAAATGCCGCCCAACGGTTAAGGCAAGGCAGGGGGCGTTAGGAAAACTAAAGGACCGCATATCAGAAACAGAGCGGAAAAAGATAATAGGAGCTCAAAGAAACAGAAGCATGCTTAAGCAGACAGGCCTCTCCAAGGATCTTAGATCTAAGGGGATGAGAGGAAAGGGAAAGGACGCCCTGGTAGAGAAAAGAAAAGAAAGGAGAAATAAGGGAAGAAACAGAAAAGAAAGGAGAAATAAGGGAAAAGCTTTAAAGCTCAGTAGCTCTGAGTCAGAAGAATCTAGCCCCTCTGAAGAGGAAGAAGCAGCCCGCTTTGAGGAGGAAAATTACCATCTAAATGAACAGCAGCTACAGCAGAATCGTAAACGAAAGGAGGCAGGAGATAGGAACCACGTGGCTCCTTGGCCTGTGACAAATGCTGCTTACGGAATTCTTAAGAGAATTAAGGTAATTGGATCTGGGAATGGATCGGGAGAGAAGAGAGGAGAGTGAATTTTTTTTTTTTTTTTTTTTGGTTTTTCGAGACAGGGTTTCTCTGTCTAGCCCTGGCTGTCCTGGAACTCACTTTGTAGACCAGGCTGGCCTCAAACTCAGAAATCCACCTGCCTCTGCCTCCCGAGTGCTGGGATTAAAGGCATGCGCCACCATGCCCGGCTAAGAGTGAATTTTTAAAGGAGGATTCCTAGGCTAGCCTGGGTTTATTCTCTCTCTCTGGAACTCAGAGAAGTTTTTTCTTTATATGTACGATGCATCATTTGTCTACATTTGTGTTTCATGTCTTGTCTGTATGGCTGTTTTATGTTTTGTGTTGAAAAAAAGAAAAATTGGTTACAAAAAGCATGTCTATTGGTCTCTGACTTCTTAATTTTAGTATGAGCCTCCACAGATGCTGAGAAGGGCAGGCAGGTTTGCCCAGGATCTGGCAGGGCCACGTGGTTTTGGGCCTTGCCTGGAGGAAGGCACGGTAATATAGATTTTTAACTTCTTAGCCCCAGGGATGGGAGGCTAAGAGTGTTTGTTCCTGAAGGAAGATGTCTGCCTAGGCATAGAGCAGCCTTAAACAGCAGCACGTGGCAAGAAGCAGCCCAGAAAGCTAGGCCACCAAGATATTTAATAATGTTTAAATAGTGCTGAGGTCGTTTCAAGCACGGGATATGAACAAGTCCGGAAAGGGTCTCAGAAATTTTTTTAATTGATACAATGTTTTATGGAATTTTTATCCTAAATGGTAGTCTTTTGGAAATAGGGTCTAAGTTAAACTTTAAAATGTGCATGGTTATGCATTTGTAATTGACTGGCAAGCCTCCTGGAAATTCTTTGTTCCACAGACCTCACCTCACCCCCTCCCTGCTTCTCCCTTGCCTCCAGGGCAGGTTCCTCCCAGCAGCTAAAACCGAGGATCCAAAGGCAATTAAGATTTGGGGTTTAGACTTAAAGTTATATAAGATTTAAAGGAACTTTTCTAGGCTGGATTGCTTAATTTTTTAAAGGGTTATTATTGATTAAAAGGTTTGTTTTTCCCTGGCAAATCTGAAGGAGCTCTAATGAACCAAAAAGGTTTTTGATTTTAGATACAGCTGATAGCCTTACATTATGTTTAAAAGCGGCTCCAGATTGCAGCCTGGTTGGCTCAGTCAGTAGAGCATCAGACTCCAGGGTTTAAGTCCCTGTTCCTTAAGAAAGTTTTCAAGACAATAGCTAGGGTTTAATTATGCTGGTAATGTCATGGTACAGAAAGTCTGAAAAGGAAAAGAGTGATTCACTTCAAAAATTCTTATTTCCAACATCTTTAAGAAACTTGGCAAAAAGCCTAATCAAGAGTCATTAAGAGACTCAAACCTTTGTTGAGTATTATCTAAAAAAGACACAAGCTAGTTGGTAAATATGAAAGACGTTACAGAAATTTTAAAGGACTTTTTTGATATTGATTATAATTTATGGATATTAATACTAGCTACTCCTTTTAATCATGACCATTGAATGTGAAATCATTCTTTACCTCAAAATTTAAGGGCTACTGTGGTGCTTATTAAGAATTATTTAAAGTTGTGTCTTAAAAACCTGACAAAGTGTTAGCTTAATCATTTTTCTAGGATAAATCAAAAAATTGTTTTGTGCACGACTTTAACTTCTAGATATCCATGCATTTTATGTATTTAAAAACAGCCCCTGGGGGCTGGTGAAATGGCTCAGCGGGTAAGAGCACCCGACTGCTCTTCTGAAGGTGATAAGTTCAAATCCCAGCAACCACATGGTGGCTCACAACCATCCGTAACAAGATCTGGCTCCTTCTGGAGTGTCTGAGGACAGCTACAGTGTACTTACATATAATAAAATAAATCTTTTAAAAAAAAAAAAAAAAAAAAACAACAGCCCCTTTATGGGAAAAAGGGTATTTAAAATTTGAAACATATATTCTTTTGAGGTTCCTATCTCAGCACAGATAATTAAATTGCGTGCTACAGATGGTGCTTTATAAGGTTAAAATTTTGTCAAGTTGTATACTAAGTCAATATAGGTATATCTCAGAACTGAAAATTGCTAAAATTGATTGACCTTCAGATATTAATTTTCTAGTTCGCAATTGTCCAAGAACGTACATTTTGGAGAATAAATGCCGTCCTGTTAAAAGGACTATCTTTAAATATTTAAAAAATTGCTCTAGATCGCCCAGATATGTTACTCACATTCCATCCTTTGGAAAATTGCAATATTTACATGTTTCTATTGATACTTGTTCAGGAATTATGTTTGCCTCTCCATTAACTGGAGAAAAGGCAGCACATGTTATTCAGCATTGCCTTGAGGCATGGAATGCTTGGGGAAAACCCAAAATTTTTAAAACTGACAATGAACCAGCCTACACTTCTCAGAAGTTTGGACAATTCTGTCGCCAAATAGAGGTGACCCATCTAACGGGTCTACCATACAATCCTCAAGGACAGGACATTATAGAACGGGCTCATCACACTCTAAAATCTTATTTAATAAAACAAAAAGGGGGAGTCGAGGAGGCTCTAACCTCAGTGCCAAGGGCAACCGTTTCTATGGCTCTCTTTACACTTAATTTTTTAAATCTTGACAGTCAAGGCCATACGGCAGCTGACCGTCATTGTCTAGAGCCTGACAGGCCAAAAGAGATGGTGAAATGGAAAGATGTCTTGACTGGTCAATGGAAAGGCCCGGATCCTATTTTGATAAGATCCAGGGGAGCTGTTTGTGTTTTCCCACAGGAAGAAGACAATCCATTTTGGTTGCCAGAACGACTGACACGAAGAATCTTGGCACNGGCTCCGCCCAGCTTACCAGAGGCCCACCTACGACCAGCCCACCTGCGCAACCTGCGAGATGTCACGAGACTTCAGGGTTCCCGCCAAACTCCAGAACGCCTGCGCAGAAGACTGGGGGCGGGCCTCCCCTTCCTTTATCCCCCAAATGCTTGTCTACCATTAAACAGCCGTTCTAAGCAGAAGCAACCATGTAGCCTCAGAGATCTTCTTTCTTCCCCCACTCCCTTAGTTTCATTTCAGCTTAGGGCCAATCCTCCAGGAACCCCGTCCGCTGCGGGCAGTGGACCCCAACAGCTTACAATCACCCATAATCAGATCTGACGCCCTCCTCTGGTGCGTCTGAAGTCAGCTACAGCGTACTTATGAAGAATAATAAGAAACGAATCCTTGGACTGGAGAGACCACCCAGAGTGAGCGGGACTGTCTGGAGCGAGCAGGGACCGTGGGGACGGCCAGAGCTGAACGGGGACTGCCCAAGGGAGCGGGACGGCCAGAGCAAGCAGGGCCAGAGCGAGCGGGGCCGAACAGGGATGGCTGGAGCGAGCGGGGCCAACCAACCGGAGCAAGCAGAGGCAAGCAGAGCCGGCCGGAGTGGGGGGAGGGGTCGAGTGGAGCGAGCAGGGTTGAATAGAACAAGGGGAAAAAAAAGTTGAGATATAAACATATGTAGGCTCACTCCAGTAATATTCACATCTAGGAGGCAAGGCCCGGGGTGGTTTCAGTGCCAAGAGTATCTGCATAGTAAGTTCCAAATAGGCTTGGACTACAGAATAAGATACTGCTTTTAAAAAGAAAGGAGGAGGGCCAGGATCATGGGAGCCCAGCCTCTCTCTAGACTCCATTTTTTTAGAGGTCATTTCTCCCTCTCACACATGTTCTTAGTATACTGCCTACCACTGTGTGACTCAGCCAATGATGGAGGGCCCTCATCGGAATCAGCACATGACTGTCTGGAACCTCAGTCTCCAAGGAAAGAATGAAATGTGTGGGAAGGCAATAATCTGTTTAAATATCCCTGTGCAGTTTGGCATGCTGGTATGCACCTCCATTCCTATGGAGCAAATTTCAAATACGGTATTTTCAGTGTATGTCCTTAACCTTAAGAAAGGAAAAAACAGGGCTGGTAAGATGGCTCAGCGGGTTAGAGCACCCGACCGCTCATCCGAAGGTGATGAGTTCAAATCCCAGCAACCACATGGTGGCTTACAACCACTCGTAACAAGATCTGATGCCCTCGCCTTCCTCTGGTGAGTCTGAAGTCAGCTACAGCGTACTTATGAAGAATAATAAGAAATGAATCCTTGGACTGGAGAGACCAACCGGAGCAAGCGAGGCTGCCGAATGAGTGGAGCCGAACGGGGACGGCCGGAGCTAGTGGGGCTGGCCAGAGCGAGCAGAGCCGGCAGGAGTGAGCGGGGTTGACCGGAACAAGGGGAAAAAAGAGAGAAAGAAAAAACAAAGCCGGACGTGGTGGCGCACGCCTTTAGTCCCAGCACTCGGGAGGCAGAGGCAGGCGGATTTCTGAGTTTGAGGCCAGCCTGGTCTACAAAGTGAGTTCCAGGACAGCCAGGGCTATACAGAGAAACCCTGTCTCAAAAACAAACAAACAAACAAACAAACAAACAAAAAAAAAACAAAAAAAGAGAAAGAAAGAAAGAAAGAAAGAAAGAAAGAAAGAAAGAAAGAAAGAAAGAAAGAAAAAAACAAGCAAATATGGAACTCTAGGGGTCTGGAGAGATGGCTCAGCACTTAAGAGCACTGACTGTTCTTCCAGAGGTTCTGAGTTCAATTCTCAGCCACCACATGGTAGCTCACAAACATCTGTAATGCCCTCTTCTGGTGTCTGAATACAGCTACAGTGTATTCAGTAAATAAATCTTTTATTTTTTATTTTATTTATTTAATTTTGGGGGGGTACTCATACTTACTTGTACTTATACTTGAGGAAGAGAGTTACAAATGCAGAGGTGGAAGGATGGAGCAAACCTGGCAATATTAGTTAGAACTAGAAGGGTTGCTGTGAGCTGATGATCTAAGTATAGTTACTCATCTCCGGCTGTTCCTGTTCGGCCCCACTCGCTCTGGCCCCACTAGCTCCGGCCGTCCCTGCTTGCTTTGGCCGTCCCTGTTCGGCTCTGCTCGCCAGACAGCCTCACTTGCTCCGGTTGGTCTCTCCAGTGCAAGGATTCATTTCTTATTATTCTTCATAAGTATGCTGTAGCTGACTTCAGACGCACCAGAGGAGGGCGTCAGATCTTGTTACGAGTGGTTGTAAGCCACCATGTGGTTGCTGGGATTTGAACTCATCACCTTCGGAAGAGCAGTCGGGTGCTCTAACTGGCTGAGCCATCTCACCAGCCCTGGAGATTTTCTTATCTTTGAAGAAAATCCACTGAGTCCTTTGTCCTTCCTTGGGAGAAGAGTGCTGTAGACTGAGCCCAGGCCTTATGTGTTCCTGTGTTCTACTGACCTACATCCCAGGACATCTCAGCCATTTTTCTTTTTTCTTTCTAAAAAGAACAGGAAGGGACTGGAGGACTCCTGCTTTGTTTCTAAGCCTGAGCATCTGAGTTTGATCCTTAGGACCCCATGGAGGGCAGACAGAGAGCCAACTCACAGGTTATCCTCTAGCCTCCAGACACGCACTGTGGCACACACAACCCCCTCATGCAAAACACAATAATAACAATAAATAAAATTTGGTTTAAATGTGATATATAACCTTCTCCACAAACATGATCCTGTCAGTCCTGCTTGGATAGGTCATGACATTACAGAGACCAGAAGATAGGCAGCTGTCCCTCACCCTGTCTCTCTGTGGCTCTCAGCTGACACCACCCACACTGGCCCCAAGTGATGATGGCTTTCTCTTCGGCCTCCCTACAGCCTCCAAAATGTGTTTTCAATTTTCATTTGAAAACTTGCATCATGCAGTTCAGCAATTTGAGGAGTCTTGCTCAAGATGTCATGTCCACCCAGACCTGTAGTCTGACCCGAGATAACAGGCTTTGCAGATATAATTAAGAAAAAAAAATATACGTATATAAACATATATAATTAAGGGTCTTGAGAAGACATCACGAATTTAGGTCAGACCTTAAATCTGTGACTAATGCCTTTACTAAAAGGAGAAGGGGAGGCTGGGAAACAGCTCAGTCAGTAAAGTGCTTGCTGTGCAAACAGGAAGGCCCGAGTTCCAACTTCAAAACCAGGTAAAAAGGAAAAAGCCAGACATTACGACGCGCCCGCTTGTAACTTCAGCAGTTAGAAGGTCAAGACAGTGGGTCTCTGGTGTCTAATAACCAGCCAGCCAAACCTAATCAGCTCGCTTTTGATCCCAGTGAGAGACCTGTCTCAAAAGACAAGGAGGAGGAGAGCCAGGCATGGTCGCACACGCCTTTGATCCCAGCACTCGAGAGGCAGAGGCAGAGGCAGGCAGATTTCTGAGTTCAAGGCCAGCCTGGTCTACAGATCTACAGAGTGAGTTCCAGGACAGCCAGAGCTATACAGAGAAACCCTGTCTCAAAAACAAACAAACAAACAAACAAACAAACAAGACAAGGAGGGCAGGCAAGATGGCCCAGTGGGTTGGACATCTGCTAAGAAACCTGGTGGCCTGAGTTCAATTTCAGGGACCCTCGTGTGAAGGGAAGAACTGACTCCTACAAACTGTCCTCTGGCCTCTACATGCTTATACATACAAGGTACATGTAAATTAAAAAACAGAAAACAAGCTACGTGGTGGTTGTGCACGCCTTTAATCCCAACACTTGGGAGGCAGAGGCAGGCAGACTTCTGAGTTCGAGGCCAGCCTGGTTTACAGAGTGAGTTCCAGGACAGCTAGGGCTACACAGAGAAACCCTGTCTCAAAAAGCAACAACAAAAACAAAAACAAAAACACCTTTAATCTAGGCACTTGGGGGGCAGAGGCAGGCAGATCTTTGAGAGGTCGGACTAGATGTCTCACTCAAGGTCCTGTCGGTCCCGGTGTCTCACTTTGGGACAGAAGTTTTCTGGTTTTGTTCGTTCGTTCGTTCGTTTGTTGTTAGTTTTTGGTCGTCCGTCATTCCAAGTTCTCCCTTTCCGAGTCTAGACTGGAACTCCTAAAGATCCCTTGACAGTATCGGGGAGACTAGTTCTACTGTTTAGTGTTGGCGCAATGCCTTTAGCCCTAGCACTTGGGAGTCTCGTGGATCTCTATGAGTTCAAGGCCAGCCTCGTCTTCATGGTGAGTTCTAAGCCAGTGAATGCTACATAGTGAGACCAGGTCTCAAAAACCAAACATCCAGGGGCTAGAGGAAAGCATGCATTGCTCTTTCAGAGGACCAGAGTTTGGTTCCCAGTAATAACTTCCTCTAATACTAACCCCTGGGTGATCTAGCTCTTCTGGCCTCTGTGGGCATGTACATTTGTGCACACCTACAAATCAATAAAAAGGAAAAATTTGCCGGGCGGTGGTGGCGCACGCCTTTAATCCCAGCACTTGGGAGACAGAGGCAGGTGGATCTCTTAGTTCGAGGCCAGACTGGTCTACAAAGTGAGTTCCAGGACAGCCAGAGCTACACAGAGAAACCCTGTCTCGAAAAACCAGAAAAAAAAAAAAAAAAAAAAAAGGAAAAAATTTTTTGAGACAGGGTTTCTCTGTATAGCCCTGGCTTTCCTGGAACTCAACTTTGTAGACCAGGCTGGCCTCAAACTCAGAAATCCGCCTGCCTCTGCCTCCCGAGTGCTGGGATTAAAGGCGTGCACCACCAAGCCGAGCAAAAAGGAAATCTTTAAAAAAAAAAATTTTTTTTTTAAAAAGCCGGGCGTGGATTTCTGGTGGATTTCTGAGTTCGAGGCCAGCCTTGTCTACAAAGTGAGTTCCAGGACAGCCAGGGCTACACAGAGAAACCCTGTCTCGAAAAAACCAAAAAAAAAAAAAAAAAAGATGGCTAAGGTCGTTATGCTCAGAGAAGTGTTCTGCACTTCAGGAACTGGTAACCTCAGGCTTTGTTCTTGCTCCTCCTAAAGGATGTCACCTGATTAGTGCAGGTCAGGCTGGGCCCTCCCCTGGGAGCAGTCTGTTTCAGAGCACTGGTTTATGAGTCCTGTGGATCCTGAGGTTTAAAACTCAGTGTGGCTGCCTTTGGGGGCGGGGATGGCCTCTCAGCAGTACAAGTGAAGGACACACAGTGCAGACTCCATCCACTCTGGCACTTTCTTGAGCCTTGGGGACTAACTCTGTCATCCCTTTATGCCCACCAGGAGTAAAGCCATTCCAAGTACCTTGTTAAGTGTGAGCCTGCTCTTCCTCAGTGGATTCACACTGGCGACACTGCAACAGCAGGAGGTGAAAATGCCGGATTCCTGTTCCAGGTAGCTGGCTGACACAATGACAACAGAGAGGTACCTGGCACACCTGTGATTAGTGCTGGGAGACCCTGCCTCCCGACGCCTAGCTCCAGGAAGTATCCTATAGTCCTTCCCAGGATATCCAATCCACCTCTTCTCGAAAATCCTTCAGGCCTAATGGATTCCAGCTGAGAACAGTGTGGCGCGCCACCGCTGCTGCTCCTCCTCCCACGCCTAGCGGAAGCCCAGGGCTCCCGCAGTCGCCTCAGGAACCACGCCGCCGGCCGGAGCTAAGTGACCCTAAGCTTTCAAACAGTGGACCTGGGCACTCAGAACAAAGGCACAGCTGCTCCAGCTGTCTGGGCGCCGCCTTGCGAGCGGGAACACCAAGCTGCGGGGTCCGGAGTCCCTGACAGTCGCTTGTTTTGTTTTCTCTTTTTGATACTGTGTCCAGGCTGCCCTGATGCTTGCTAGAAATCCAGACTGGCCTCACACTCCTCCTGTCTTTGCCTCCTACTTGTTAGGATTACAGGAGTGAGCCACCACACTAAAATAACACTGTGACAGGCCAGGCGGCAAAGGAAGAAATAGAAATAAAAATGGGGCGGAGGTGGGGATAAAATACTGTTACCTTGATTTGTCCACAGAAATATATTGTTAATATTATTGTATTACGTTTTGGATTTTGTTTTTAAACAGGGTCTCATGAAGTTAAGGGTGTTAATACTTTACCACTGCGATGTGTTGGGTGTTTGTTTGTTTGTTTCTTTTGGACACAGAATTTCACACAGTCCAGACTGGCTTCCTACTTGCTAAATAAGTGGAAAGTTGGCCTTATTATCATCCTTCTTAACCTGCTAACCGCTGGGATTACAGGACAAAAGGCCACCAGAGGTGCCTATTAACATATCAAAGAGGATGCTGATGGTCAAGGTCCCTTGGCAAACTTTCTCTGGTTAGAGTCCTGGCTTCTCTGAGCACTCCCCACTACTCTCCCCAGCCCCTCAGCCTCACTTCCCTTCTCTTAACCTTCCCCCATCTTCTCATTCCTGTAAAGCTCAGACATTTGCACACAAACTCTCTTGGTCTTCATCCTTTTGGCTTCTTGGTTCTTCTCCCTCTCCTTGTCTCCTCCTTGTCCCTCTGTCTCCCCTCTCATGCCCAGGTTCAGTCTGGATCTTTCCAGATGCCTCTGGCTGTTCTCTCCCTCATATCTACAATAAAAACCTCCTCAACCTTACCTAAGAGTGATCTTATTTTCATTCACACCACCATGTCTAGCCTTTTTTTTTCTTTTAACTTTTTATTTTGACACACCATAACTAGCTGTATCCTGTTTGACCTTGAACTTGTAATTCTCTTATCTCAGACTCCTGACTGACTGGGAATACAGTCTTGTACAATTCATATAAAAATGTGAGGTTTTGCCGGGCGTGGTGGCACACGCCTTTAATCCCAGCACTTGGGAGGCAGAGGCAGGCGGATTTCTGAGTTTGAGGCCAGCCTGGTCTACAAAGTTGAGTTACAGGACAGCCAGGGCTATAAAGAGAAACCCTGTCTCGAAAAACAAAAAACAAAAACAAAACAAACAAACAAAAAAAGTGAGGTTTTGTTTTGTTATTTTTCGAGACAGGGTTTCTCTGTGTAGCCCTGGCTGTCCTGGAACTCACTCTGTAGACCATGCTGGCCTCGAACTCAGAGATCCACCTGCCTCTGCCTCCCAAGTGTTGGGATTAAAGCCATGCACCACCACCGCCCAGCATTTGTAAGTACTCTTCTTATACACTAGGCCATCTTGCTGACCCTTAAACATTGTTGTTGTTGTTGTTGTTGTTGTTGTTGTTGAAAACCCTGTCTCACTCAGTTGCCTTACTGGCCTACAACTCGATGTAGATTGGGCTAGCCTCAGCGTTAGAGATCTGCCTGCCTCTGGCAGAGACAGAGGCAGAGACTGGTGGATCTCTGTGAATTCAAGGTCAACCTGGTCTACATAGTGAGGTCCAAGACAGCCAGGGCTACACAGAGAGACCCTGCCTCAAAAAACAAAACCAAGCCAGGCGAGGTGGCCCTGCAGGCCACACAGAATAACCTAGAGAGTTGATGGTGTTCAATAGGTGGTTGCAAGTGTGTGCTCTCAGTAAGTGGGAGGTGGAAACAAGAGAAGTTCAAGATCAGCCTCTGCTACACGATTTTCAGACCAGCCTGGGCAGCATGAGATATATCTCTAATGAACTAAAAGCAAAAACATTCTTTAAATTTATTAGTGTCCATAAGTACACTGTAGCTGACTTCAGACGCACTAGAAAAGGGTGTCAGATCTCATTACGGATGGTTGTTAGCCACCCTGTGGTTGCTGGGATTTGAACTCAGGGAAGAGCAGTCAGTACTCTTCTTACCCCATGAGCCATTTCAACAGCCCCAGCAAAGAACATTTTAAAAAAGAATAAATGGCTGATAGAGTTCTTGACTACCACACATAAATCTTGTGTTTAATACACACACACACACACACAAACACACACACACACACACAAAATGCTGTTTGTGGTGGTTTGAGTGAGAATAGGCCCCCATAGGCTCATATATTTATTTATTTTTTTATTTTTTATTTATTATTTATTTATTTATTTTTTTTTTTTTTGGTTTTTCGAGACAGGGTTTCTCTTTATAGCCCTGGCTGTCCTGGAACTCACTTTGTAGACCAGACTGGCCTCGAACTCAGAAATCCGCCTGCCTCTGTCTCCCGAGTGCTGGGATTAAAAGCATGCGCCACCACACCCAGCTAATATATCTTATTAGAACATAATATTTTAGAAACAACCAAGACTATGATTGATTGCAAATGATGTAATTCATGAAGGCCCTTGAATTACTAGAGAATGCCCAGGAAATGACGTTGACTGGAGAGAAAGGATGCGGCCATGGAGATAAAGGAGCCAGAAAGAAGGGTGGGACCCAAGGACCTGCGGAGCCAGGGCCATGTGGGAGTAAAGGGAGAGCCTTTCTGCAGATGGGTGAGGGCCAGCAATCCCAGAATGATAGGATGCGCGAGCACGCAAAATACAGAAAGCAGCGCCCTGAGCCATTCCGGTTTCCACCTCCACAGTACAAGGTTGCTGGGACAAAGTTATTGAACTGAGCCAGGGCTATTTCAGCAGTCAGTGACTACAACAATGGGCAAAGGTTGAACAAATGATAAATGCTGGACCAATGGGCGAGGGCTGGGCTAATGACAAAGGACGCTGCGCAGTTAGGAATGTTTGTCTGAATAATCCAGTTAGCTTCAATGAGGAACACATTTCCCTTCCCTGGAAGGGACAGACAAAAACCTTTAAATAAGCATTCCAGTTTCCTCCGCAGGGAGACAGAATCAAATACGGGGGAAGTAAGTGGAAAGACGTCAGTAAACCATACGGGGGATCCTAAACCCAGGTGGCTCCATTCCTACTGGCTCCGCCCCCTTCCCGGGTAAGGGACCCGCCCCTCACGCCTATTCATCGAGCGTTCAACTCGTCTGCGAAGGTAATATCCGGATAGACGGAATTCGACAAAGGAATGGGGGTCCCCTCATACTGCGCATGCTCGCCCCGTGACCCTAGCTTGAGGTGACGGCCGGAGCCAAGGCGGGGGCCCAAAGCACAGAGGCTGAGGGACCCGCCACGGCTCCGTCGTCCAAGAGGCAGGGCCTGCTGCCGTCGGTGAGGACGGGCCCCTAGCGGGCGGGAGGGTCCTGGCTCGAGAAACGACTCCCAGCCTAGCGGTCTGGGGATGCGGGACCCGTGCTCGGAAGGGTCCCTGGCTCTGGCCCCCCACCCCCAGATTCAGGCCGCTTTCTTGTCGGACATCCGCGAGGCTCTTCCTTTCTCCATGCTTTCCTTTAATAAACCCGCACTACCCCTGGACACCCCCAATCTGGGACACACAACCCCCAAAGCGCCCCTATCCCAGTTCACTCTGCTTGGTACATGTCCATCCTTATCTTCTGCAGTTTTGTTGCGTGTGACCTGGGGGTGGGGGTGGAGTCCTTGTCCCAGTGGCAGAATTTGAGGGCTGGGAGCTGGGGAGATGCTTATGGGACTGAAACATTGGTTGGAGGGAAGCAGGGGGCTGGGGCAAGAGTGGTGGAAGATACATTTTTAGTCATGGTGACTGGGGAAGGGAGGTACTCTCAATGTGGGACCTCCACATTGGGGAGCCTTTGCTGTGTTCTGCATATAATATAGTTCTTGACCTTTTGGGAGGGTGACTGCCATTTTCTTATGTCTCCCTGTAAGATGCCTCCCGCACACCCCAGTGTCATACGGTTCCTTGGGAAGTCCAATTACAGTTCTCTAGGACTGTGCAGGACAGTGACTGTGGCAGCAGCTGTTAGTAACAACCTGAGTTCAAAGACCTTACCCTTCATCTGATGCTAGCATCTCCTATTACACAGATCAAACCAGCCCAGAGAGGGTAAGGGCATGTTCCAGTTAGGACATGTTTCATTCTCATCTTTGTGAAGGTAATTCTGTCGATCACCCCAAGATAACAACTGAAGTTCCAAGCCTGCAGAGCTTCATCAGTAAGAGTTTGGACTTTTAACTGTTTTATGGCCATCAAAACAACAATCACCACCCATCTAGTGACTTAAAATGACACATTATTGTTGGATATTTTAGAGGCTAGAAGTCAAATGTGGGTGTTATACAGCAGGCTGAATACAGCAGGGCTGTATTCATTCCTGAGGCTTTAGGAGAGAAACATTTTTTGTTTGTTTTTCGAGACAGAAACATTTTTTGTTTTTCGAGACCGGGTTTCTCTGTGTAGCCCTGGCTGTCCTGGAATTCACTCTGTAGACCAGGCTGGCCTCAAACTCAGAAATCCACCTGCCTTTGTCTCCCTAGTGCTGGGATTAAAGGCATACGCCACCATGCCCAGCTTTATATATATGTGTGTGTGTGTGTGTGTGTTGTTTTGTATCTGTGTGCCACATGTGTGTGGTACCTGTGAGGTCCAGACATGGCATTGTGCCCTCTGAGGTGGACAGGCGGTTGTGTGAGCTACCTAATGTGAGTACTGGAAACCAAACTCATATTTTCTGGAAGAGAGGGAAGCAGCTGACCACTGAGCTATCTATCCAGACCTGTTTCTTCTGTTTGATTTTTTTTTTTTTTTTTTTTGCATGAGTGTGTGCTTGTGCCCCGTGGCAGTCAGAGGACCACTTGTGGGAATTGGCTGTCTCCTACGATGCGGATCCTGGGATGGAACTCAGGTCTTGAGGCTTGGTAGAAAGCACTATTACCTGCTAGGCCATTTCCATAACCCTTGTTTTAGACATAGGTTCTTTTTTTTTTTTTTTCAGTTTTTTCAAGACAGGGTTTCTCTGTATAGTGCTGGCTGTCCTGGAACTCACTGGAGATAGGTTCATAATAAGTAGGTCTGACTTGACTCCCCAGCCCCCCTACTTCTGGGATTATAGATGTATGCCACAGCACCTGCTGCTCACAGACATGAAGATGTGTGAATGACTCCTGCTCATTGTATGCTCTTGGGTCTTGAGTTATTTTTGCTTTTCTGGGTATCCTTCATCATGACCAATGTGAGAGCTGCTTCAGTTTGTAAGGCTGGGGGGTGAATGTGGATAAGCTCTCAACTGGGCTACACAACTCTTGCTTCACTTTTTTTTTTTTTTTTTTTTTTTTTTGCTGGAGAAAGGGAAGGTGTGTGTGTGTGTGTGTGTGTGTGTGTGTGTGTGTGTGTGTGTATGATGCAGAGGCCAGAGGAGGAAGCGAATATGTGTCTCCCCGACTCCCCCTTCCCCCTTATTCTCTTGAGACAGACTGACTCACTTGAATGAACAGCTCACCATTTTGGCTAAGCAGATTGGTCAGCCAGCAAGCTCTAGGGATCTGAATGTCTCTACTTCCCAGTGCTAGGTTTCAGACATGTGCAGCCAGGCCTGGCTTTTACATAGGTGGTGGGAACTTGGACTCATGTCCTAAGGCCCATGCAACACGTGGTCTTACTCACAGAGCTGTTTGATCCACAGACAGAAGATGTCTCCTCAACCACTTTTTTTGGTTTTTCGAGACAGGGTTTCTCTGTATAGCCCTGGCTGTCCTGGAGCTCATGAACTCACTTTGTAGACCAGGCTGGCCTTGAACTTAGAAATCCGCCTGCCTCTGCCTCCCAAGTGGTGGGATTAAAGGCATGCGCCACCTCGCCTGGCCCACTTTTTTTTTTTTTTAAGATTTATTTATTATTATATCTAAGTACACTATAGCTGTCTTCAGTTGCACCAGAAGAGGGCGTCAGATCTCATTACAGATGGTTGTAAGCCACCATGTGGTTGCTGGGGTTTGAACTCAGGACCTTCGGAAGAGCAGTTGGTGCTCTTAACCACTGAGCCATCTTTCCAGCCCCTTTTCTTTTCTTTTCTTTTCTTTTCTTTTCTTTTCTTTTCTTTTCTTTTCTCTTTTTTTTTTTTTTTTTTTTTTTTTTTTTTTTTTTTTTTTTTTGGTTTTTCGAGACAGGGTTTCTCTGTGTAGCCCTGGCTGTCCTGGAACTCACTTTGTAGACCAGGCTGGCCTTGAACTCAGAAATCCACCTGCCTCTGCCTCCCAAGTGCTGGGATTAAAGGAGTGCGCCACCACGCCCGGCTTCCTTTTCTTTTTTAAGATACATTTATTTATTATATGTAAGTACACTGTAGCTGTCAGACACTCCAGAATAGGGCATCAGATATCGTTATGGATGGTTGTGAGCCACCATGTGGTTGCTGGGATTTGAACTGGGGACCTTCGGAAGAGCAGTTGGTGCTCTTAACCACTGAGCTATCTCGCCAGCCCTTCTTTTTTTTTTTTTTTAAGATTCATTTTATTTATTATATGTAAGTACACTGTAGCTGTCTTCAGACACTCCAGAAGAGGGTGCCAGATCTCATTACAGATGGTTATGAGCCACCATGTGGATGCTGGGATTTGAACTTATCACCTTCGGAAGAGCAGTCGGGTGCTCTTACCCGCTGAGCCATCTCACCAGCCCCCCCCCCTTTTTTTTTTAATGGAAGATGAAATGAATGACAAGTGTCCTGCCTTATTCTTCCAAGTGATGGGATTTTGGGTGTGAGCCACCAAACCTGGCTTCATGTATGTATGTATGAACGTAAGTATGTATGTATGTATGTATTTATTTATTTATAGACAGAGTCTCATGTAGCCTAGACTGGTTTTGAACTCCTGATCCTCTTGCCTCAGCCTCATAGTGAGAAGCCTGGTCTTCGACCCTTTTTCTCCAAGTAGTAGACTAAAAAAAAAAATTACCTTGTTGAGTAAATGAATCTTATCTTTTAAAATGTTAAATATGTGACTACTGCTAAAAGTGAGTTCATGGAGCTTGCGGCTTGAGAAGGAGTCTGGATTGGTGGCGCAGCAGTGTAAAGAGCAGTTGCTGCTCCTTCAGAAGCCCCATGTTGGATTCCCAGCACTCGGGCTGGGTAGCTCACGACTGCCTGTAACTTCAGCTCCAAGGGATCTGACACCCTCTTCTAGCCTCAGAGGGTGCCTGTCTAAGAGGCATTCACTCACAGACACACATAATATACATACAAATAATAGAGATAAGTCTTTCAAAAACATTCCAGGGTGATAGTGAAAGGTGAGACCTCTCATTCTGACCATCACCCCAAATTCATTCCAGACCACAGGTAGTATTTGCAGTCTTGACAGATCTGAACAGCTTTAGCTAGGTACTTTGCAGAATAACCCGTAATGTGGGGTTGAGATTTCCTCGGGTCCCACAGAGGTGAAGGGCCTTATCCCAGCACAGCACAGCATAACTCAGCACAAATAATGTTGATCTTGATCCCCCAATGGGGGTGCTATATGCCACTGCACTTACTATTCTCTGCTTCCTTGGGAATGAGTCACTAGGTGACAAGGGAAAGGACCTAAGGTCCATCCCAGAAAGGAGTATACTCCTTGGAATTCTGTTCGCTAGAATTCTTTTTTTTTTTAAAGATTATATATATATATATATATATATATATATATATATATATATATATATATATATATATACACATATATATGAGTATACAGTAGAAGAGGGCATCGGATCCCATTACAGATGATTGTGAGCCACCTTGTGGTTGATAGGAATTGAACTCAAGACCTCTGGAAGAGCAGTCAGTGCTCTTAACCACTGAGCTATCTCTCCAGCCCTCGATTGAATTTTTTTATAATGATGATAATGCATTGATTTTTTATTTTTATTTATTTATTTATTTTTATTTATTTATTTATTATATGTAAGTACACTGTAGCTATCTTCAGACCCTCTAGAAGAGGGCATCAGATCTTATTACAGATGGTTGTGAGCCACCATGTGGTTGCTGGAATTTGAACTCAGGACCTTCGGAAGAGCAGTTAGTGCTCTTACCCACTGAGCCATCTCTCCAGCCCTATTTTTAATTTTTATTTGTAAGTACACTGTAGCTGTCTTCAGACACACCAGAAGAAGACATCAGATCCCATTTCATATGGTTGTGAGCCACCATGTGGTTGTGGTAACTGAACTCAGGACCTCTGGAAGAGCAGTCAGTGATCTTAACTGCTGAGCAGGTGACAGTAATTCTTGGGAGGAAGGCCATTGGGTTCCAGTAATGAAGGTCAAGATTGATTCAGATCTGGTTCCTGGCTCAGGTTGCTTTGTGGTGGACTTGGGCATGATGCCTGACCGCTTCCTCATACTGCTTCATCCAAGGGGTTTCTGGGCCGCTCTGTTGTGTGTGTGCATGTGTGGTGCAGTGTGTGTATACATGTGCAGCGCAGCGCAGTGCAGTGTCTTTGTGCTCTCAGGTGTGCTCTCCAGAGCATGTGAGTATCCTCCTCTACCTCCACTTGATCTTCTCTCCCTGAACCTAGAGCTCACTGTTTTGGGTAGGCTGTCAGGCAAACTATCCCTTGGGGTCTACCTGACTGTTACCCTCCCCCAAGTACTAGGGCTCCAGGGGCTGTCACACTGGGCTTTCTATGTGAATGCTGGGTATCCAAACTTGGGTCCTTATGTTTCACATCAAGACATTGCTCACTGAGCTATTAACACCCCCACCCCCACCCCCCCTCCCCCGCCGCTCTCTGGGTCACTTCTTTCTTTGTCAATTTGTATTGTGTCTGTAAGTCTGAAACAAGATCTCCTCCCCCATCCCCGGGCTGTAGATTGACCACTAGAATGCAAGATAAGCGCTGTGAACTACATCCCCAGCTTTACAAAGCACTGGATTTTTTTTTTTTTTTTTTTAACAAAGTCTTGTTAAATAGTCCTGGCTGTCCTGGAACTCCCTATATAGATCAGCCTGGCCTGGAACTCAGATATCTGCCTGCCTTTTTTTCCTAAATGCTGGAATTGAAGCATTTGCCACTATACCTGCTCCTGAATTTTAATATGCTTGGTTTTATTCTAGTGATTTGTATTAATATTTTTGTTTGTTTATTTTGTTTTGGTTTTTGGTTTTTGGAGACAGGGTTTCTCAGTGTAGCCCTGGCTGTCCTGGAACTCACTCTGTAGACCAGGCTGGCCTCGAACTGTGAAATCTACCTGCCTCTGCCTCCCGAGTGCTGGGATTAAAGGCGTGTGCCACCACTGCCCTGCTATTTGTATTAATCTTATTTACTTGTTGCTTAACTTTTTTTTTTTTTTAAGTTCTGGAGATCTAACAGAACCTTGTCACATGCTACATTCGAGCACTACCACAGAGCTGCCCCAAGACCAGCTTGGGTATTTTATTTTCTGACATTGTGTGTGCAAGAGACCCTTTTCTTTTTGAGTAATTGACTAGTGGGTAAATTACTTTGTGAATAAGTATATCTTATATGTTTTTAGATGTTAAATATATTGCCATGGGGGCAGGGGAATGAGTTCATGAACATACAAGACAGAAAATTGATAAAGAGTAAATCACTCATTCCAACTCTCCCCCTAAGCTACACCCCAGATCCATTTGGTAGCACCCCATCCTCCTCTACTGACTGCTTTGCCTCCCCCTCAGGACAGAGCCTCTGGACTCTCAAGTTCCTGGCCAGGGAGGAGGAGGAAAAGGTGAGACCTATCTGCCAGAGCTGGGTGTGGCCTGAGGGCCAGGCTGTTGGTCCTGGGATGCCTCAGCCCAAACCCAGTGAGCAGGAGGGTGAGAGCATGAAGGCCAGCCAGGAGCCAGCTCCCCAGCCTGGCACAGATGTGGTCCCAGCAGCCCCCAGGAAGCCCAGAAAGTTCTCCAAACTGGTCCTGCTGACAGCCTCCAAAGACAGCGCCAAAGTGGCTGGGGCCAAGCGCAAAGGAGTGCACTGCATCATGTCCCTGGGAGTGCCAGGCCCAGCCACCTTGGCTAAGGCCCTCCTCAAGACTCATCCTGAGGCTCAGCGGGCCATTGAAGCGACTCCCCTGGAGCCGGAGCAGAAGCGCAGCAAGCAGAACCTGGGTGAGGCTCTCGTAGCTTGCGCTGCCCTCTCAAAGATACCCAGTCCCTTCCAGCGCTGCCATGGGCACCTGGCTCCGGGCCTGAGTCCCTGCTGCTCTCTTTGCCTTCGTGATCCCTGCTCCCCTACGTTTCTGAGCACAGGTGGGAAGTGGTGGGCACGGCGAACAGGTGCCGGCTGGGTATTCCTTGGCGAGCCTGGGGTCCTGGCTTAGCCCCTGCTAGGCTTGCCAAGTATCCTTGAGTTCACAGAATCCCCTCTGCATGGAGTGCTTGCTTTGCTCCATCACAGGAGTGTCAGAGGTTGAGGAGGGCCTGCTGCCCTGCCCTGCATGCTGGAGGCTGTTGACCACTCTCAAGATCTCGGCTACATGTGGGTGTTCCCAAAGGCCCGAGGTGCACCACCCGCATGTTCCACAAGCATTTCATAGCCAGTAACAAAAAGTGCTTGCATTTATTTCTTCAGTCAGTTTTCTCACGTTTGTAGACTTGCATCTGTGTGCTCACAAGGCACGGGGACTCACNGAAGAGGAGGAGGAGGAAGAGGAGGAGGAGGAAGAGGAGGAAGAGGAGGAGGAGGAGGAGGAGGAGGTGGTGCTTACTGGGAAAACCCAGCACCCTCCCCTTGCTTTACATTGGCTTGGTGCGGGGAGGGGCAGGCAGCTTTACTCACTCCTTACTGGCCACTCCACTGTGACTGTGGCACTTCCTCTGATGTGACTGGGTGGTGAAAACAAACTGTCCCTTTCTCTACACCCCAGCTCAGGCTAGCCCTATGTCCCCATGGTCTCCTCAGGTCTCCCTGGGAGAAGTGAGGTGGCAGGCAGCAGATGGATTGGCTGGGGACAAGCACCAGAGGATGGCAGGCATCCTTTGAGAGTTCAAGGGAGAGGGGGAAAAACAGCAAGTGGCCAAGCTTGGAGTACTCAGTCGGAACATTTGTGGGTGGGGCTGAGGTGATGGCCACAGAACATACTTATACACAGAAGTGCCAGCACACATAGTCTCCAAAGTCACTAGAGCTAGAAGGAGAGCCCTAGGCCCACAGCACCTGGAGGCCCAGGGAGGGCACAAGACACCTCCCTGGGTGAAGCTGGAGGTTCCCTAACCTGTGTGTCTTTGCGCACGCATGTTGTATCCATTTCTGTGTGTGTTCTCTGTGTGGCTGTTGTCCATGTGAACATCTCTGTCATTGTCTCTCTTGTCCATTTGTATGACTTTTACCTTTAAGGGTGGCTGGGGGTCAATCTTTAGCAGTTCCCCCCAGGTTTGGGGCAGGAGATACTGTAACTCGAATACCTTTAGGGTTCCTCAGCGTCAGGTAAATGAACTGATCTCTTCCCAACAGAGCAGCACCTGTCAGGCCCCGAGATGCTGGGGATTAGAAAAGCTGTAATCCCGGGCTTTCATGTTCTGCCTTTGCACAGGAGTTCCCTAGGGATCAGCCATGCACCCAACCAAGAGGAAGGAAGGGGAGCCCCGTGCTACCTACCATCAGTCAGATGGGCTTCAAGGGATCCTGCAGCAGTGGGAGAAACTTAATGGGTTGGCCTGAGGTCATAGAGTTTCATAGTCACACTGCTCATCCCCGCATTAGGGGCTAAAATCTCAGGCAAGCCAAGATGGAGTGCTACAAACCATTGCTACAAGCCTGGTGTTCTTTGGGGACCATAAGGACCCTCAGCCTCCTACCCACAGCATGAGCAGTTTGGAGAAGTCCAGGAAGACCTTGGTAAGCTAGCTCTGTGAGTGCTTCCGCTAGTCAGTCCTCTCTGGGTGCATTTCTGTCCACCTACCGGTTCTCAGCAGTACAGGGGTGAGGAAGGGGTCTTGAAGCCCCATAGGAGGCTGATCTTAGCGTCACCAACCTGAGACCACCTGCACAGAAGGAGAGGGATGGACTCTGGCTGGGAAACTGATCTTCCCACAAGAGTTGGGTATAGAGACATCATGTGGGGCCCTTCCAACCATGGGAGACCTTGTCTTGCTTCTTTTGTAACTTCAGGCTTCGCAGTGCAGTGGCTTCTATGAGAACTGGAACAAAACTCACTTGTCCAGATGACACACAAAGGACGGCCCTTCAGGGCTGTGCAGGGCAGATGTCCTTCATCAGTGGACAGCCTGCTGTCCTGTTGTTATGAGCAAGCAGACCTCCCTGTCCCTGCCCCAACCCTGGCCATGGCAGTGGCTATTCAGTCACTTCCTGCTCAGCTG
>LR756420.1:4426269-4541269 GCA_902729485.2 Mus minutoides
AAACAAACAAACAAACAAACAAACAAAAAAGCAAACCAAAAAACCCCACAGCCCTGTAAAAACAATACAGCGGAATGGCAGGAGAGAAATGTTTTTGAGAAATGTTCTGAAAGCATGTTTGGAACATTGGGCCTCTACATCCTTCATTGAAAAAGATAACATTTGCTCTTTCTGCCATCTTCCCTCGCCACCACCATGGTGCGAATGAATGTTCTGGCAGATGCTCTCAAGAGCATCAACAACGCCGAGAAGAGAGGCATGCGCCAGGTCCCCATCAGGCCGTGTTCTAAAGTCCTCGTTCGGTTCTTAACCATGATGGTGAAGCATGGGTACATTGGTGAATTCGAGATCATTGATGATCACAGAGCTGGGAAGATCGTTGTGAACCTCACAGGAAGGTTGAACAGTGTGGAGTTATAAACCCTAGGTTTGATGTTCAACTCAAAGACCTAGAGAAATGGCAGAACAACCTGCTCCCAGCATGGCAGTTTGGTTTCATTGTGCTGACAACCTCAGCTGGCATCATGGACCATGAAGAGGCAAGACGAAAACATACAGGAGGGTAAATCCTGGCTTTGTTTTGTTTTATTTTTTGTTTTTTTGAGACAGGGTTTCTCTGTGTAGCCTTGGCTGTTCTGGAACTCACTCTGTAGACCAGGCTGCCCTCAAACTCAGAAATCCGCCTGCCTCTGCCTTTTTTTTTTTTAAATTTTAAAATCCTTTATTAATTTTGCCTGTGTGTATGTCTGTGTAGTATGTGCATGAAGAACCTTTGGAGGGAGAAGGTGTTCAGGTTCCCAGAAAGCACAGACACAGGAAATTATGAGCCACATGTGGTTCCTGGGAATTGAACCTGGGTCCTCTGGAAGAGCAGCCAGTGCTCTTAACCACGAGAGGCGGCTGGTTACTCCATCCCCATGAGGGCTATTGTTTGTAATGTTGTTCTGCTCCAATGCTGGAAGCTAGCTCTTTTGTCCTAATGTTCCTTTTTAAATAGAATCCATTGTGGGTTCTCTTATGCTGTGTGCTTTTGGTTATCTGGTTTCATCAGATGGTAAGTGGAGCTGGGCAGTGAGTGGTAGTTATTCCTTTATCCCAGCATTTAGGACACTGAGGTGATGGTGGGGGAACAGGGCCTGAGGTTAGGGAGCTGGCTCAGTCCGCAAATATTTCTGCTGCTCAATTGTGAGGACTAATTTCTAGAATCCACACTTTAAAAAAAAAAGGGGCTAGTGAGATGGCTCAGTGGGTAAGAGCACCTGACTGCTCTTCCGAAGGTGATAAGTTCAAATCCCAGCATCCACATGGTGGCTTACAACCATGCGTAAGGAGAGCTGGCACTCTCTTCTGGAGTGTCTGAAGACAGCTACAGTGTACTTACATATAATAAATAAAATAAATCTTTAAAAAAAATTAAAAAAAAAAAGCACAGCAGAGTGGATGCTCGAAGCCAACGATTGGACTAAGCACAGAGTTCCCATTGGAGGAGTTAGAGAAAGCACTGAAGGAGCTGAAGGGGTTTGTAACCCCACAGGAAGAACAACAACCAAACACACCCATCAAGGAGCACACATAGAGGGACCTATGGCACCAGCGGAATATGTAGCAGAGGATGGCCTTGTTGGGCATCAATGGGAGGAGAGGCCCTTGGTTCTGAAGGCTCGATGCCCCAGTGTAGAGGAATTCGAGGGCAGGGTGGTGGGAGTGGGTGAGTGGGTGGGGGAGCACCCTCATAGAAGCAGGGGAGAGGGGATGGGATAGGGGTTGGGGCAGGGAAAGGGGATAACAGTTGAAATGTAAATTAAAAAATTATCAATTAAAAAAAATAGAAATTTTAGGGCTGGAGAGACTGCTCTTCCAGAGGTCCTAAGTTCAATTCCCTGCAACCACATGGTGACTCACAACCATCTGTAATGGAGTCTGATGCACTCTAATGGTGTGTGTCTGAAGACAGCTACAGTATACTCATATAAAAATAAAAATAAATCTTAAAAAAAACAAAAAAGGAAACAAAACAAAACAAAACATGATGTTGTGGTGTGGCCCTAATACCCCATGGCTCCATAGGTAGAGAGATCTCTGCAGCATGTTGGCAGCCAGTCTAGCCAAATTGACAAGCTTCAGGCAGTAAGAGACCGGGGTGCAAAAAATAGGGAATGCAATTGAGGAAGGCACCCAATTTTGACTTCTGGCCTGCGCACACGGGGACGCACGCACAGGGACACACACACACACACACACACACACACACACACACACACACACACACACCGGCGGGCAGAGTTGAGAGAATGACTAGAGAGAAGCAAGGGAGAAGAAGGGCCCAACGGGAATAAGGCTACCCTAACCTTTGTGTGCAAACTGTTTTCCTCCAGCCTATGTATCTAGCCTATGGGCTAGAGTGGCTCGCTCTATCCAGTACTCCTAGATCTTCACCTCAGGAACTCTTGTCTCACAGTTGTTTTGGCGACCACATAGATGGGGGGTGCGGGGTAGGGGGGGCGGCGCTCAAGCCGGTCCAGCATCTCTAAAGAGCGTGGGTTGTGAGCGCCTCCTGGAGTGCGGTCCTGGATTACCACTCTCAGTTCTGCAGTGCGGACTGCCTAGCAAGGGCTCACTCCTTAAGGGCACGTGGCTTCTTGCACATATAGTGTATTAGATTTATTGCTCCCACTTCCTGCCCGATTCCCACACGACATAAGCTAACACTACCAGGGAAGGGATCTCTGTCTATTTGGGCTACTGAATTTCTCAGTGTGAAGGCCATAAGGTGCAAACAGTGCACGGGAAGGAGAGCTGAGAGTCCAGATTTGTGATGACCATATTGCAGAGGGCTTATAGTTCTGCTCATGTACAGAATAGATGTATGGATAGCAGCAGACCTGTGGGTGCAGAGTGGATAACTAGCAGCAGACCTGTGGGTGCGGGGTGTTGCATGAAGCTGGTGTTGCATTAACTCTGAGCTGAAGGGACAGCAAGGCAAATGTGGAAGCCTGCTAACCCCAGGATGTTTCAGCTGTGTTAAAAGCAAGAAAGAGGTGCAAGGCAGAGCAAGCGTCCTCCTGCTTCTGCCTCCCAATTGGTGGGAGTACAGGGGAGCCATCACCATCCCTGTTCTTAAACTTCGGCTTTCAAAACAGAGCTCCTCTGTCCTCGAACTCCTGATTATTCTTCCCTTGCCTCCCAAGTAGCTAGGAGTCTAAGTGGAACATCATACTAGGCCACACTGGCATTATTCTGTGTTTGAGGTTGTCTCAAAATCCTGAAGGGATGGGATTGCAGATGTGCCCACCACACTCAATTTTGTTTGTTTTCAAAGATCTGTCTGCTTATCTAATTATTTACTTATTTGTTAGTTATTTGAGACAGGTTATCTCATGTGTATGAGCATCTGCCTGCATGTATGTGTCTATAACATGTACATGCCTGATTTTAGAGGAGACCAAAGAGGGTGTCAGATTTCCTAACTGAATTTTGTTCTCTGTAAGAGCTGGTTAAGTGCTGAGAATCGATAAGGCAGTGATTCTCAACCTGTGGGTCACAACCTCTCTGACAAACCTCTATCTCCAAAAAATTTACATTATGGTTCATAACTAGCAATATTACAGTTATGAAGTAGCAACAAAAATAATCGTATGGTTGGGGGTCACCGCAGTATGAGGAACTGTATTAAGGGGTCACAGCTTTAGGAAGGTCGAGAGCCACTACCTAACAGTGTTTCTTTCCAACACTGTTTATTTTTGGAGACAGTCTATGAAGAATCAGCTTCCAGGACTCACTGTGTAGCCCAGGATGGCCTCATTCTTCTGCCTGTCTCCACAATTCTGACTTTACATGCTTGCCCCTCCACACAAGGCTTCCCTTTTCTCTGTTTTTTAACTTTTAGATTTCTGAAACCAAAACCAAAACCCTTACCTTTCTCTTCCACTTACTTTCTCACCTATATCATTGTTTTTTTAAAACCCAGGGTCTCATGTAGCTCAGGCTTGCCTTACATTCACTATGTAGCTGAGGATGGACTTGAATTCCTGATTCTCCTGCTTCTGTTTCATTTGTGCCACACACATCCAGCTCCTGGATTCTTATTTAAATTTGTGATCTGTTATTGTCACCATTTCAAATCTCAGATAGTCCTGGATTGGGAGTGGGGGCTATCTAAAGGCTTCAACGTGCTGCATAAGAATGTTCTTTGGAACTGGGTCAGTTATGAAGACCATTGGGCTGCTCTTCCAAAGGACCCAGCCTTAATATCCAGCACCCACATGGTGGTTCACAACTCTGGGCAACTCCAGGAGATCCTATGCCCTCTTCTGGCCTCCACAGGCACCAGAAATGCACACGGTGCACAGATACACATGCAGACAGAACATCCAAATACATTTAAAAAATACACTTAAAATATGTCAGAGTTATGTTTTTTAATAAAATTTAAAAAGAAAGGAAGGAAGAAGACTAGGTGGCAGTGGCGCATGCCTTTGATCCCAGTACTCACCGTGCTGGGGAGGCAGAGGCAGGCTGATCTCTGAGTTCGAGGCTAGCCTGGTCTATAGAGAACATTCCAAGACAGCCAGGATTACCGAGAGAGACTCTGTCTCAAAATAAAAAAAATAAAATAAAATACTTAAAATGTAAAAAAGAAAGTTCTGAAGGTCACAGGCCTAAAGACGTACTTAAGCCAAAGCTACAACTTCGTAAGAATGCAGTCAAATCCTATAAAAGGTCCTGTTCTCTCTATCGATACCGCTGGCATCCTTTTAATGATGACGCCCAGCCTGCATCCTTGCTACAAATTCACCTGTCGCCCCGCCCTCCCGGATGCAGTAGCGGGACCATGGGTTGTCCCGCCTTCTTCATGTTAGTAGACCCGCCCCTGATGCTGATTGGCTAGGGTGTCAAGTTGACTCTGCGCAGAGAAGACCCGGAGAAGTGGTATCCCCCCTCAGGAATGGCTCCTCGCCTCTGCTGCGCATGCTCGCTAGTAGTTTCTAGGCTTTCCAAGCGGAGGCCCGTGCGCGGGCACGGGCTTGCTCCCCAGGGGGCAGTTGGCGGCGGGAGCAGGCGTCGGGGTCGTGGTTCCTAGAGCAGCTCCGGCTGCTAGGCCGGCGCCTGCCTTGGCGGACACTCACACGAAGGACCGGGTGGCTCAGCCGCCGGAGAAGCAGGGCCCGCTGCTGTCGGTGAGGACGGGCCCCTACAGGCGGGACGGTCGGACCAGCGGAGCGATGCCTGGTCCGGCTATGCTGGGGTCGCGCCCGGTGCTGGGGAGGGGCCCCAGCTCTGTAGCTCGGGCTTGGGGTGCTTCTTTGTCGGACATCCACGGTGCGCCTCCTTTCTACCTGATCTTTCCATCAACCCACTCGACCTCTGTACCGATCTTAACACCTCTAAATCCGGGACCACACATTCACCCATCTTCCTTGAACCGTGCCCACCCAGTGCATGTCCATCCAGCTCTGTCGTCCGTCGCGGCCCATCCCTGGCGGCCTCAGGTCCCAGTGACCTTGCACTTTTTGCCGGTTGTTACCCCTCCTCGTTCAGACTATAGATTGCCCATTATGGCTTTCAAACTTTGTGACGCATTCTAGACTGAGAAAGATATTTTATGTGTATATTCTGTGCCTGAAGATAGATTCGTGAATCACAAGTTTAAAGAGAGTCGCTTACCAATCTCACATGACGCAGATCTATTCAGGCTGTGTTCTAATTCATTCCTTTCTGTTCCATTCTGTTCCTTTCCAAATGACTGACTTGCTAACCCATTGATTCAAGACCTAGTTTATCTTACAGTTTTAAACCCTCCTTTACTCCTTACTCTACAATCCGATAACCATTCCAAAGAAAGATCTTTTTGTTATGATGTTTTGTTTTTAACTTCTTTGCTTTCCAGGGTCCTTACCATTGCTGGGGCTTGGTTTAGATTTCTGGTATGATTCACGTATGTTTATCTCATTGTTCTCCCAAGTGTCACTAGTCTGACTTGTGGGAACAAAATAGCATATGAAGTAGAGGAGAGCTGATAATACATACTCACTTATGCAGATGAAGATGGCTTTTGGGGGGAGTGAAGCCGAATTGTTAGGAAGAGTATTGTCAGCTTGTCAGTACTCTTTGGAAGAATTGGAGTGGTCAAAGGTGAAGGCCATCAGAGTATCACTCAGATCTGTCTGGGCTGAAGAGGAGGCAGTGAGGAAGGAGGAAAGGGAGATGGTTGGGATTACAAACACAGGCACATCAGGCTAGGTAAAGGAGTCCATCTAGCCTGTGTGGCTCTGTGCATGCATACAGAAGGCTGTTTATCACTCTCTGCCTTATTTCTTTTTGTTTGTTTGTTTCAAGACAGGGTTTTTCAATGTAGCCCTGTTCTGTGGGCTTCAGGTGGGCCTCAAATTCACAGAGATCCTCCAAGCCCTGCCTCCTGAGTGCTGTAATTAAAGGTATGTATCACCATGTCCTGCTGCAGTGTCTGCATTGCTAAACTGCTTTGGAACGATATCCACAGTTCACTGTCCCATCCCTCCTCACCACCAGAAGACACCCGGGAGTATTGGTTCCACAGTGACTTGAGAAAAGAGGTGGTAGTGGGTTTTATTTAGTACATAAAGCCCAAAGGTGCCAATAAACATCGTACCCTGCCCATCACAGTGAAATGAGATCAGGTCTAGAATGTCACCAGTGCAGAGCTTGTGAAACTCCACATTAGAAGTCTGGAGATTGTTACTACCTTCTCCTGTCCGCAAAGAGATGCTTGCACACAGACTCCCAGGGTGTGATGGAAGGAAGCTGAGGAGTCCTGTGTCTAGTCTGTGTTGTAACCACAGGGTTTATTAACCAGGTAGAGTGCTCTGCCTACTCAGGACTCATGGAAGAGGCTGGTAGGAGAGAAGCCACTGAAATCACGTAGAACATTCCTTACTTTTTAAAATTTTTTAATTAAAAAAGATGTTTTGAGGCCAAGATCTTGCCATGTTATTTAAAATGGTCTTAAGATGCTGGAGTCAAGTGACCTCCTGCCTCAGCCTCTCTGTGACAGAGGTTACGGCTGTGCCAGCTCAGGAAGGTGTTTGTTTACACTCAGGAAGATTTGTTGTTGTTGTTGTTGTTGTTTATTGGCTGTTGGTTGTGGTAGGTCTCACTGTGCTGCCCTGACAGGCCTGAAATTCCTTGTATAAACCAGGTTAGCCTCTACCAGAGATCGTCCTGCCTCTCTTCCACATTGCTGGATTAAAGGAATATGCTACCACACTTGTTTTCAGGACTTTTTTTTTTTTTTTTTTTTTAAATAGACAACAAGGCCTCCCTTTTCCTTTGCTCAGGACCCTGCTGAGCTTGGGTGATGAACTGGACAGAACTGGACTTGTGAATGCTTTATGCGCATGGATGAATCTCACTCACAGTATCTCATTCACTACTGGAGGGGTGGGGATCAGAGGAAGAAGCCAGGAATGGGTCTGCCGTCTTATTTTTTGAGACAGACTCTCACACTGAACCTGAAGCTGACAGTTTCAGCAAGGTTGGGTCGCTGCAAGTTCCTGAGATGTGCCTGACTCTGCAACCCAAGTCTGGGCTTACTGACGGGCATGTGATCCTTCCCATAGGTGCTGGGGAGTTGAGCCCTGGTCCTCACACCTGTACAGCACGTACTTTTACCCACTGAGCCATCTCCCATGCACCACTTTTCCTACTTTTTCCTACTGCCAGCCTGGGCAGATCTTGAGTTCCAGGACAGCCTGATCTATATAGTGAGACCTGGTCTCAAAAACAAGTAAAAAAATAATAATCCTAAACAAAGGAATGCTGATGTCTCAACAGATAAGTCTTTGCTGCCTAGCCAAGGGTCTGTTTAGATAACCAGACTCTGTCTGGCCATAAAGAATTGACTACCTTTGACCTCTGTCACATGTAAGCAAATGCATGCACATATGTACATAGACAATAAATACAAGGTAATTTATAGTTAGGTTTTGTTTTGTTTTGTTTGTTTTTTGTTTTTTGAGACAGGGTTTCTCTGTGTAGCGCCAGCTGTCCTAGAACTCACTCTGAAGACCAGGCTGGCCTCAAACTCAAATCCGCCTGCCTCTGCCTCCTGAGTGCTGGGATTAAAGGCGTGCGCCACCACGCCCGGCTGTTTTTTTGTTTTGTTTTGTTTTGTTTTTAACTGAAATAAGGTTGGAGACATGGCTCAGATGGTAAAGCTCTCCCGTTCAAGCATGAGGACCAGGGTTCGTATCCTAGCATTCACATAAGACCGGACAAGGTATCAAGCATCTGTAATCCCAGCACTGTGTGAGAGGGGAGGCAGGAGAAGCTCGGGACTCTTCATATACAAGCTAGCCTGGCAATTCTTTCACAGTAGCAAGAAATCCTTCCTCAGCGAGCTGAAGGCAAACACTGATACCAAGGTGGTTATTTGACCTCCACATGCACACCATGATGCACTCGCCCACACTTACATTCAAATATACATGTATACATTCACGTATATTCATACAAAGACACAAAGGTAAACAAAACCTAAACACAGGATTATATAGAGAACACCCATATCCCTATCAACATGAATGTCAACATCTTATACTTTTTATCTGATTTTTATTTTTCTTGTGCTTGTGTGATGGGAGAGAGGGTCTTATACCATGACACTCTAGTAGATTCCACTAGGAAACTATTTCAGTCTCTTATGTGCTGGCCTGCTCTATTTGTTTATATGAACAAATCCAGAGAGACTGATTTTTCTTTTCCTCCCCTATCCCCTGAGAGGGTTTCTCTGTGTAGTACCCCTGGCTGTTCTTGAACTGTTGGCCTCAAACTCTTAGAGATCTGCCTACTCTCTTTGAGATCAAAGGTGTGGGCCACCACTGCTCAGTGACTGATTTTTTTTCTTACTGGCTTCTGTCACTGAGGGTATTAAAGAAGCCAAGTATGGTATTTCATGCCTTTAATCTCAGCATTTAGGAGGCAGAAGCAGGAGGATCTCTGTGGATTCGAGGCTAGCCTGGTTTATATAGGAGTTCCAAGACAGGCAGGCTATAGAGAGACCCTGTCTCCAAAAAAACCGGGGCATTGTGGGTGTTTTAGGGATGGAGTCAGGGCCTCACACCTGGAGAACAAGCACTCAGACACTAAGCTCAATCCTCCAGCTCCTTCAGAACTGAAGTTCTCCACCAGGGAGACATCTCCAGTTGTTCAGAAATCCGCTATCGATGAATCTGGTTTGCTCAAGATGTGAGGGAAATGGAATGTGGCAGGTGGTTCTTGTACGCGTGGTGAAACACGCATGAAATTTACCACTGAAACCATTGTTAGTGGTCTGTTTCATTGGCACATGTGTGCCATGCAAACCCCATCCCAGTTAAACCCTTACTGCCTGCTCTCTCTCCTCAGCCCTGCTTGGTGCCCCAGACCTGACTTGGCCTATGTGCCACACTTGTGCCTACTTATACTGTTCTTCCTTTTTGAGTTTTCCAGACAGGGGTTCTCTGTGTAGCCCTGGCTGTCCCGAAACTTGCTCTGTAGACCAGGCTGGCCTTGAATTCACAGAGATCAGCCTACCTCTGCCTCCCCAGTGCTGGAATTAAAGGCATTCGCCACCTAACCCTTTGCTCTCTCTTGTTTTTTTGTTTTTTTGTTTTTTCGAGACAGGGTTTCTCTGTATAGTCCTGGCTGTCCTGGAACTCACTTTGTAGACCAGGCTGGCCTCGAACTCAGGAATCCGCCTGCCTCTGCCTTCCAAGTGCTGAGATTAAAGGCGTGCGCCACCATGCCCGGCTTCTTGTTTTGTTTTTGATTGTTGTTTTTTTGTTCTTTACATGTGAAGGTAGGAGTCATTGCTCCTGTGTGATGGTCTAGAGTTTTAGTGTTTACTAGGGTTAGTCACCATATCTAGTTGCCTGCGTACCTGAGTGGAAGGACTTGGGATCATAACACAGGCTGGTACCCCAAGCCCTTTAAAGGGTAGAAGTGAGCGTAGTCCCTCAAATCTAGATGTAGTCAATTGCAGAGACCAGCCTTTTCATGGGATCTTTCTATTCTATGGGAGCTTCTTCACATCTTTTGGGATGATAAGTCTTGGAAGCTTGATAAGCAGAAGCTTTGGTGAGAAGTTCATACAGCCTGCTCTCAGACTCGGGGAACAGCCCTCAGAGAATGAGTGTTTCTCCTGTCATGCCAGCCTTGACTGAGGAGGCAGAGGGACCCACAGGATCTGGTTCCCAGTGAGTCATGCAGGCACAGGCGTCAAGGCCTCTATGGAAGTCAGGAAACCTGGCACTGGTGGGTGAGATTTCGTGAATTTAGAGGTAAAGACACAAGGCAGAGTGCAAATGAGTCTCGGATCCTCACCTCCCAGGGGAAGGGGGAAGTCAGTTGATTCCTGGACCTAAGTGACATGGGAACTGAAGGGTGCTACATCTGGTAGGCAAAACCTCCAGCTTTCCTGCCACAAAAATATACCTAACAAGGTCCTTAGCATCCCATGAGAGGGGCAAGCATTGTTGTCTCTGGGACTGGACTGGGCTCCTGACCTGCCACTGTTATGCTGGGTATGACCTACAGGCAGCACCAACTGGAAAAGGCCATTAGGGATCCAGTGCTCTTCTAGCCTTAGGCCACAGTTGTCCTGTTGGACACCAGAGATGACCCTGCCTTTGGGAAGCTGATGCAGGCTCCTAGACCAGGGATCCGTAGGGCAGAAACAGGCGACCAGGAGGCACTGGACCCAGAGAACTTGTGGGTACCAGTAAAGAAGATAAAAATGGGTCTGGAGGGATGCTTAGTGGAACTAAGAGAACTCACTGTTCTTGCAGAAGATCCAAAGGTGCACATACATACACATACATGTAAGATGAATAAAGGTGCACATACATACATACACATACATGTGAAATGAGTAGATATTGGCTGGAGATGACTTGGTGGTTAGAGCATTGAAATGCTCTTTCAGAATACAGAAGTCTGACTCCCCACACCCATATCATTGGGTACTAACCACCTGCAGCTAGAGTTCAGGGAACCTGATCTCTCTCTCACACACACACACATTAAATCTACTGGGCATAGTGGCATAGCCTTTAATCCCAATACTAGGGAGGCAGAGGCAGTCTAATCTTGAGTTAAGGCCAGCTTGATCTGTATAGTTCCATGACAGCCAGAAGTACATAGTGAGACCTGTCTCAAAAACAAAAACAAACAAAAATCCTCCAATAATTAATAAAAATAAATCTTTAATTTTTTTTTTTTTTTTTTTTTTTTTTTTTTTTTTTTTTGGCTTTTTGAGACAGGGAGACAGGGTTTCTCTGTGTAGCCCTGGCTGTCCTGGAACTCACTTTGTAGACCAGGCTGGCCTCGAACTCAGAAATCCTCCTGCCGCTGCCTCCCGAGTGCTGGGATTAAAGGCGTGTGCCACCACGCCCAGCTCACTTTTTTTTTTTTTGAGCTTTTTTTTGTTTGTTTGTTTGTTTTAAAGATTTATTTTATTTTATTATATGGAAGTACATTGTAGCTGTCTTCAGGCATTCCAGAAGAGGGCGCCAGGTCTCATTAAGGATGGTTGTGAGCCATCATGTGGTTGCTGGGATTTGAACTTATCACCTTCGGAAGAACAGTCGGGTGCTCTTACCCGCTGAGCCATCTCACCAGCGCCCCCCTCCTCCTTTTTTTTTTTTTTTTTTTTTTAAATAGAGAATCTAAAATGTCTGGAGTGCTACAGTCTTGTTTAATGGCTCTTACTGAAAGGTGAGACACCTTGCTAACTCCATACTACTCATTCGTTTCAGAGATACAGAAAGGTTAGCCCACCCTGGGCTGCTACTCCAGATCTGACCATCTTTGTCCAGACTGGAGGCCTGGAACCCTGCCCCTGGCCAGCCAGGGCAGCACCAAGAACACCAATTGCAAGGTCACCCTGGCTGAGCTGAGGTCTCCAGAGTATGTCAGAGGATAAGCTGTGAGCCCAGAGGGTCACATTTCCCCAGGGCTAGATTTTTGCCTTCTGACATGCAAAGTACCAGTACTCACTGTTCTGGGTTCTTTGAGACAGATGCCCAGCATTGAGGTAAAGGGCACAAGGTCAAAGACAGCCCAGGTAGGCACCCAGGCATCTGAGCAGGTACAGTGGGATTTCAGCCTCTTCATTCTCAGGCATACCAAATTTCAGTACCTCTCTCCTTACTTGTCCTATTAGGTGTTCACCTTGTAGTACTGATGCTGGAAGGGCTCTGTGCTGGGCATTGATGAGGCTTCTAAGGTAGAAACTCAGTAACTTAGTCAGCGGCAGACCGGAGAGGCACTTACTGTGCAGTCAGTTTACTCGTGGACAGGGAGGTTTGGATGGGGCTGTCGGGAAAGGTCCTGATAGAGCATTGGCCCAGGCTCCTGCTTTATATTAGGTCCCTTTCTTCTTCAGCCTCTCAATCCCACCGTACCAAGCAAGTTTCCCAGAGCTCCATCCCTGGTCAGTTTGTTAGAGCCCCAGGCCCAGGAGCCTCCTCCACTGACTGCCTTGGCTCTTGTCCTAGGACGGAGGCTCTGGACTCCCACATTCTGAAGAGAAACCCATCTGCCAGAGGGCTGAAGGTGGCCTTGAGGGCCATGTTCTGGGTCCCAGGATGCCCCTGCCTGAGCCCAGTGAGCAGGACTGTGAGAGCCTGAGAGCTGACCAGGAGCCATCTCTTGGAGCCAGGAAGCCTCAGGAGTCCTCTAATCTGGTCCCGGCCAGGGATAGAGAGAGACCAAAGCCGACAGATGTCACGTCCCAGGAGACGTCTGGCACTGCCACCCTACCTAACAATACTCTCCAGGTTGCACCAGTCAAGAAGCAAGGACGGATAATTCACCGGAAACGTAGTAGGGTAGATGCAGGTGAGATTCCCTAGCCCTGCCATCCTGGCTCTGCCAAATCTGTTGACCTGCATACCCATTTCTATCCACATCCAAGGGTGATTTTGGATACCTCAGTCCTCCTTCTAGTTGAGCCTTGTAGACTCTAAGTACTTTCATTGTTCTGGGCACCAGGCCCTTTCTCCCAGGTTCATGAGAACTGCAGCTGTACGCAGAATTCTCCAAACTCTTTAAATCCCTTTCCTTACCACAAAAGCATCTTTTAGAACCTGGTTTTGCCTGGCAGCTAGCAGCCCAATAAAGCATTCTGCCCATAGGACCCTGACCTATTCGAAGACCCATTCCCTGGGAACCCTGACTTTGAGCCTTGCTCTAGAGAAGCTAATCCAGACTTTTTTTAAAAATTTTTTTCCCCTAGTTCCGGTCAACCCCGCTCGCTCTGCTCAACCCCGCTCGCTCAGGCCAGCCCCACTTGCTCCCGGCCGCCCCCGTATGGCCCCCGCTTGTTCCAGCCAGCCCCGCTTGCTCCGATCAGCTCCGCTTGCTCCGGTTTGGCCCCGCTCGTTCCGGCCGTCCCCGTTCGGCCCCACTCGCTCCGGCCCTGCTAGCTCCGGCGTCCCCGCTTGCTCCGGCCGTCCCCGTTCGGCTCCGCTCGCTCCGGACAGCCTGGCTTGCTCCGGTTGGTCTCTCCGGTCCAAGGATTCATTTCTTATTATTCTTCATAAGTACGCTGTAGCTGACTTCAGACGCACCAGAGGAGGGCGTCAGATCTTGTTACGGGTGGTTGTAAGCCACCATGTGGTTGCTGGGATTTGAACTCATCACCTTCGGAAGAGCAGTCGGGTGCTCTAACCCGCTGAGCCATCTCTCCAGCCCCTAATCCAGACTTTTTATGTCCCCAGTTTCCCCCCAGCCCCTGGAGTTCCTGAAGACCCCATTTGGGGGCCGCCTTCTGGTGCACAAGTCATTCCTGTACAAGCAAGAGAAGGCTGTGGGGGACAAGGTGTACTGGAAATGCCGCCAGCACTCAGAGCTAAGCTGCCGGGGACGGGCCATCACCCGTGGCTTTCGAGTCACAGAGATGCGGGACCACTGTCACCCACCTGAGAAGGAGGGCCTGGAAAAGAAAAGGTGCCACAGGGGAAGGCTGCCCAGCTCAGCTCTGCCTGAAGGTGGTAAAGTCCAAGAAGATGGGGTGAGCCTGTGGCTGTACCCTGTGGAGCCAGAAGCCACTCCTCAGCCAAGCACTGAAACCCCAGAGGAGGAGCAGGGGTACCGGTCCCTGGCACTGCAGAGCCTACCTCCCAAGAAACGCCCTACACCAGGAGTGGGTGAGTACTCGGCCTCCCCTCATTTGGGGTAGGAAAGAACCTTCAGATCCTTCACTCCCAAAGGAAATGTGGGGTTTCAAATGGGTTCTCAAAATGTGCTGTAAGAGCCGGGTGTGGTGGTGCACGCCTTTAATCCCAGCACTCGGGAGGCAGAGGCAGGCGGATTTCTGAGTTTGAGGCCAGCCTGGTCTACAGAGTGAGTTCCAGGACAGCCAGTGCTATACGGAGAAACCCTGTCTTGAAAAACCAAAAAAAAAAAAAAAAAAAAAAAGTGCTGTAAGTCAAAAATATAAATGCATCCATGTCACCATTAGTCTATAGGTCAGACAGCTCTGTAGTCAGGGATCCCAGGGCCTTTCAAGTTTTTCCACTGTAGCAGAGCCTGTTATGGGGCCCAGAAATCTACATACCAACGGGCAGGCTTTTGTGATTCTGGAATAGTTTGGACAAGGTTCCTAGGAGCAAGGTTTGGCTTTGAGTCCCAGGTTCAAATTCAGCCCCACAGATAAAGGGCTGTAGCTTATGAAGTCCGGGGTCTCTGGAGTTTGTGCCTGAAGCAGGTTGTGGCAACTTGGTCTATTGAAGAGCTTGTGGGTTGATAATAATCATGTCATATTCTGCACTGCCTAGCTAGGTGAGAGGTGGCATCGTATGCTCATAGAGTGAGTAGGTGTGGCTTCAGGAAGCTCAGAGTCTCCTGACCCACGAGGATCTGAGGATCTGAGAGTATGCACGGCTGCGCTGGTGGGAGGGGAGCTTCTTTTCAGTATGTGTCTGTTCAGATCATTTGAAGGTGTGCTTAGAGTATTCGAAGTGGGGCGCTAGGGATGTTGCTTGGTGATAGAGCACTTACCCTGCATGCTGGAAGCCTTAGGCCTAATTCTATACACTGTAAAACACAAAACTAGATTTAAAAAATTTTTTAGACAAACCCTAGAAAAATATGGACAAGAGTGACCCAGAACATAATCTGCTGACTCACTGCCCTGCTTGGCCCCTCCCACTGTGGTGTGAGCTGTGAACTGAGTCTCATTGACTTGGAGAAGGAACCCTTGTTCCTCTTGGGTGGCTTGGTGGGAATGGACTGGGCTTCACACATGCCCAGCTCAGGGAAATAAATATGTCAACATCTGGGAGGAAAGTACATGGTGGTTCCTCCTGGGACCCCGGACTCTTGCCCTTGGTGTGGTGACTTCCCTGGGTCCTTCCTCTAGTACGGTATCGGCCTCTTGAGTTCCTGAAGACGTGCTATGGGGGTACCTTCCTGGTGCACCAGTCCTTCCTCTACAAGCGGGAAAAGACGGTAGGAAGCAAGGTGTACTGGACCTGCCGGGAACATGCAGTCCATGGCTGCCGTAGCCGAGCCATCACCCAGGGCCAGCACGTGACAGTGATGCGCAGCCACTGCCACTCACCTGACATAGAAGGCTTGCAGGCCCGGCGACAGCAGGAGAAGACCATAAAGAAGATACAGGCAAGGCGAATTGGGGCTGGGGACTTGGAGGATTGTGATGACATAGAGGACTCGCTGCTACAAGGAGTGGACAGCCTGTTCTACCGCAGAGGGCAGGGCACACTGACTCTCAGTAGGTCCAAGTCCAAGTCCAGGTCCAAGTCCAAGTCCAAGTCCAAGTCCAGGTCCAGGTCCAGGTCCAGAAAACGAGCAAAGAAGCAGCAGGAATCCTTGCAGGAGCCCCCCGAGGAGGACCAGGATGTGGACCCCAGTGAGTCTTAAGGGGCTTGCTTCAATTTGGGAGGGGATGGTTAGCCTTCCCCTTCTCCCCAACCCCCATGCTTTCTTACTGTGCATCCTCTGCTCCTTGCCCTGTCTGTCTTGTTCCCTGCAGGAGGCCCAGAGTTCCTAAAGACCCCTCTAGGGGGCAGCTTCCTGGTGTATGAGTCCTTCCTCTACAGGCGGGAGAAAGTGGCCGGTGAGAAGGTGTACTGGACCTGCCGGGACCAGGCACGCATGGGCTGTCGCAGCCGCGCCATCACTCAGGGCAGGCAGGTGACTGTGATGCGAGGCCACTGTCATCCACCTGACCTGTTAGGATTGGAGACTCTGAGGCAGCGGGAGAAACGCCCAGGCCCCTCTCAGTGGGATGGCCCAGGTACCTGGGGATGGGGGTGGGGGACCCTATAGCTTTTTCTCTTGTTACATATGTCCTTTCCTTTTTTCTGTAAATATTCTAGAAGTCACCATCCTCTCATCCTCTCTTCTTTTTCTTTTCTCTTCTTTTTCTTTTTTTTTTCGAGGCAGAATTTCTCTGTGTAGCCCTGGCTGTCCTGGAACTCACTCTGTAGACCAGGCTGGCCTTGAACTCAGAAATCCGCCTGCCTCTACCTCCCGAGTGCTGGGATTAAAGGTGTGTGCCACCATGCCCGCCTACCATCCTCTCTTCTTCTATGTTCTTCCCACTCCTTGTGCCCCAAGCTCAGTCCATCTGGGTATGGCTCTCGTGGGTCCCTCTTCACCTGCCTACTTAGTCTTCCAGGCTGAAACCTGATAAACCTAGTCTCCCGTCCTCTGACACGTTAGGAGTTATCAGTAGGGGCTACCAAGTGTGGAAGGCCAGGTCCTCATTCCTACAGCACAAACAAGGCCACGGTCAGGGTCACAGTCTGGAAGCTGAGAAAGCTGAGCCTCTCTCCAGCTTGGTTGCAGGGAGATGATATAGGACATACTCCTAGCCTATACATTCTACTCTAAGCATTTCTATCATCATTAATCCATTTAATCCATTTTTCAATTTCCTTGTTACCTGCTGACTTAAAACCAGAGGAAGTGATTTAGCTTTGCTATATATATTTTTTTTTAGTAGGTTTTAGACTTTTTGTTTAGTTTTTGGTTGTTGTTTTGTGGTTTTTTTGTTGTTTTTAGATTTGTTTATTATGTATAGTGTTCTGCCTGTATGTATGCCTGCAGGCCAGAAGAGGGCACCAGATCTCATTATAGATGGTTGTGAGCCACCATGTGGTTGCTGGGAATTGAACTCAGGATCTCTGGAGAAGCAGCCAGTGTTCTTAATCTTTGAGCCATCTCTCCAGCCCTTTGTTTTGTATTTTGAAGCAGGGTCTCAATTCTGTAGCCCCGGATGGACTCCAGTTCACAGCGGTCTGCTTGCTGGTGTGTGCACACATGCATATGTACATACATACACACTGTGGCATGCTTGTGTTGGTTTAAGGATAACAGGAACGAGTCAGTTCTCCCTTCTCCCTGCGGAGTGATCTGACATGCTCAGAGCAGGTGCCATGATTTCCTGAGCTATCTCACTATCATAGCTGCAGCCTGTACTCTTAACTGCTTAATTTCCATCTCTCCAACACTTTCCTGACAAACGTTCTAATCTCAAATGGCTTCTCCACTGTGGGAGGAGGTGGACCATTCCCCACAGCCACAAGGCTTAGTCTCCTTAGTGTGATGTCTGCTTTCCTCTTGGCTTCTGGGATACTTTTCTCTGCAGGTGGCCCTTACCTCCTGGCCTCCTTCCCCACCTTTCTAGGAGCTCCGGAGTCAGATGCGATGCCTCTACTCAAGGCCTCGGCCTCTCAGGGCTGCTCCTCAGCTTCTGTCATCAAGTGACGCCCTAGTTGGTCACTGTCTTCCCTGTTTCCGTGCTTAATGCATTCAACTGCTTTCCTAGTGCAAAGCCCCAGAGTCCACATTCTGCCACCAAGCAGCACAGTCAGGACCGTCGGTGACTCACTCTCACAGTTGTGGAGATCTGCCTGCTGGTCTGCAGGGCACCTGGTATATAGGAGCAGACAGACACCCCACCTCCTTCCTCAGTTAGCATCATAGAAAACTTCACCTGCAGGGCCTGGCCTGGCTAGTCTCCAGCCTCAGGACAAGCAGACCCTGGTGCCTAAGGGCACTGTGGGGTTTGAAGACAGGGCTATCTCACTGTGAGCAGGAAGAAGGCATAAAGTGGGTGGTAGGGTCTCTCCAAGGTGTATGGTGTTCTTGGCTATGAAAATGGGAATATTCCCCACCCAAGGCCAGGTTCAGTTCCCATGTCCCTTCCCTGATTATTCTCTTGTTTCTTTACAGAAGGGCCTGAGTTCCTAAAGACCCCTCTAGGAGGCAGCTTCCTGGTATATGAGTCCTTCCTCTACAGACGGGAGAAAGCAACTGGTGATAAGGTGTACTGGACCTGCCGGGACCAGGCACGCATGGGCTGTCGCAGCCGTGCTATCACACAGGGCCAGCGGGTGATGGTCATGCGCAGGCACTGCCACCCACCGGACATGGGTGGCCTGGAAGCCCTTCGGCAGAGGGAGAACTTCCCTAACCTGACCCATTGGGAGGGCCCAGGTATGTGGAGGGAGTGTGGCTTCTCATTGCCCTGCAGCACCCCAGCCCCTTTCCAGGAGCTGTGCTAAGAGACACTGGCTTTAGAAACAGTAGGGGTGGGCCAGAGTGGTGTGGCTGTCAGTCACCAGAAGGGCACACATACATGACTGAACAGTATGCCTGAGCCCTAGCCACCCTCTCCCCCTGCCCCCACACCATCCCATCTGGGCCTCTCTTCTTTTAACCTGTCTTCTCCCTGGGCCTGTTCTGCTCTAGCTGGTGGACAGAGGAATAACAGGCCCCCAGTACAAATAACAGATGAGCCTCTGGTGGTCCAGCCAGGCCCCACCTCTGTCAGGGGACTCCCAGCAAGCACAGAGTTCATGGCCTGGCGAGGCTCCCAGCAGAGCTCCAGGGGTGGCCCGGGTAGGAAAGGAAGGAAGTACAGACTAGAGTGTCAGGACCATGTCTGAGCATTAGTCCCCAGAGCCCTGAGGAGCAGGGAGAGGGATGGGAGCAGGGACCAGAGTGGACCCTCCTGGGATTATAGTGGGCAGAGAGGCCCAGGCCCTGTTCCCATGGACTGGGACTCCACTGGTGCCCTCACAGTGACTCTGCCTTACAGAGCCCCTGCAGCCACTAGAGTTCCTGCGGACATCCCTTGGAGGCCGCTTCCTGGTGTATGAGTCCTTCCTGTACAGGAAGGAGAAGGCTGCCGGTGAGAAAGTGTACTGGATGTGTCGAGACCAGGCTCGGCTGGGCTGCCGCAGCCGAGCCATCACCCAGGGCCGGCGGGTCATGGTGATGCGGAGCCACTGTCACCCACCTGACCTGGCTGGCCTGGAGGCCCTGCGGCAACGGGAGAAGGCTCCCAGTGCAGCCAAGAAGAAAAAGAAGAAGAAGAAGAAGAAAGGTATACACTGAGTGACCAGGGCTTTTGCCTAACTTGTGCATTTTCAGAACCTTTGCCTCTCATCCCCTCGGGTCCCTTCCCATTACCATGAAAAGCCCATGCTTCTTCCTGGGCCTTTGCCCAGCAATCTTTTCAAACCCATCTTCCTCTCTTATTTTGAGACAGATCAACACTTTAGAGGTTGGCATCTCTTGAAAAATCTAATGAAAAATATAGACTACCACAGAAGAATGCTTGTAAATAATTTTATTTCATTGAAAATAAGTTTGTACCAAGTGGTGGTGCCACACGCCTTTAATCCCAGCACTTGGGAGGCAGAGGTAGGCAGATTTCTGAGTTAAAGGCCTGGTCTACGGAGTGAGTTCCAGGAAAGCGAAGGCTATCCAGAGAAACCTTCTCTTTTTTTTAAAAAAAAAAAAACAAACTAAAAAGAGGGACTGGAGAGATGGCTCAGTGCTTAAGAGCACTGACTGTTCTTCCAGAGGTTCTGAGTTCAATTCCCAGGCTCACAACCATTTGTAATGGGATCTGTTGCTCTCTTCTGGTATGTTTGAAGAGAGCAATGGTGTACTCATATTTAAAATAAATAAATAAATCTTTTTTAAAAATTTAAATTAAAATAATAAGCTAGGTGCAGTGGCATATGCTTTTAATCCAGCCACCATGGAGAGAGAGGCAGGTGGAGCTCTATGAGTTCAAGGCCAGCCTGGTCTACATAGAAAGACCTTGTTTCAATAAATTAATAAAATGATTAATAAAACAGCCACACGGCTACCAGGCGTGGTGGCGCACGCCTTTAATCCCAGCACTCGGGAGGCAGTGGCAGGTGGATTTCTGAGTTCGAGGCCAGCCTGGTCTACAGAGTGAGTTCCAGGACAGCCAGGGCTATACAGAGAAACCCTGTCTAGAAAAAACCAAAAAAAAAAAAAAAAAACAAACCAAGCAAACAAACAAAAAAACCAGCCATAGGCTATTACAGATAACATTTATTGGTATGAAAACATTTATTGGTATGATTTATTTAATGATTACTAGAGGGAGGAACTGGAAGTAAGGCTCAGTGGCAGAACGCCTGCCTAGGATGTGTGAGACCCTGCATTTGATACCCAGGACCACAAAAGTACCCCAAGAGCAATACAGCTTACAAAGCCTGATTGAAGAAGGGATTAGAGCAGGAGCTGGCTTGGGAGTGGTCCTCGTAATGTTCCTCAGCATCGCGGTGAGTCAGAAGTACCCAGCCCAGCCGCTCTTATCATTTTTTACCCCAAAAGCTGTTTAGGAGTGATTTGTGTGATTTGTGACCATATATTAGATAACTAAGACCCTCACCTACAGGTCTGCTGGCTCTCGGGACAGCCTCCAGGCAATGAACTGACTTTGTCTTTGCTGAGGAAAAGAACTAGCCGTGCCTACAGACCTAGCACCACAGAGACCAAGACAGGAAAGCTTCCCTGGGCCAATTGCACGGTCAGTTCCAAGCCTGCCTCAGCTGTATAGTGAGATGCAGTCAGCGAACAAATACAAACGAAAAACCCCAAAATAACTCACACGCAGACCATAAATATACCTTTAGTGTTTTGTTTATTTTTTGAGACAGGGTTTCTCTGTATAGCCCTGGCTGTCCTAGAACTCATTCTGTAGACCACACCAACCATACACAAAGATTCACCTGCCTCTGCCTCCTGCGTGCTGGGATTAAAGGTGTGCACCACCATGCCTGGCTTAAATAAACCTTTGTAATGATGCACGTTTCTCTGTCATCAGGAAAATCAAAGAGTAAAAACTGAGCCGCCAGGCCTGCTGAAGCAAGTCTTCTCCGGAGCGGCCGGCACCCCAAACGCTTCCCGTCCTTGCAGGCATTTCCCGTCATTCACTTGACAGCTCTTCCAAAGCACCCAGGACTGTCACATTTCCTCAGAGGTCTCCCAGGAGGAGCGTAGGACTGTCACATTTCCTCAGAGGTCTCCCAGGAGGAGCGCTTGGACTTTGGGTGGTAGCCAAGCCGGATGGGTAGCCTGCAGGCCTGTCCCATGCTGCTCTCGCCCTTCTGACCTTAGACAGCTGTGGAGAAGTGTGTCTGGACGATATGCCTCTGCCCTGCTCCGCTGTCTGGTCCTCAGCACCGTTTGCTTTCAGAGCACGCTGCCTTGCTGAGAGCTTTCCAGTGGGCGTGATCCCATGTGCGCTCCATGAAGTTCAGCAAAATGCAGTCACCCCAAGCCAGGATATGTGCGGGAACTTCCTGCCACCGTCTGAAGACAGTGCAAGTCACAACAGGGTTTTGTTTTGCTTTGTGGCATCTTTTAGGGGCAGGTGTGAGGCCTGCCTGATCTTTAGTCACTTGCTGCTTGCTAAGGCACATCCAGCCCTGACTGGGGTGGAGCAGGACAGGCTAAAGGCTTCGCTCTACCTCCCTGGCAGACTTTGCACCCTGCGTTCTTTCCCAACTTAAGCCTGTGTCCACAGTTCTTGGGAGCCAGCCCAGATGTCAAGAGGAGGTGACACCAGGTAGGCATGCTCTAGTGGCAGTGGCCCACCTGGTGTCGAATGATGCACAAGGTCAGTTAAATGGCATCAAAGCCACCTCCTGTGGAAGAGTTTAGCCATGCCAGCAGTGGCACTCTACTGTCTCCGGGAATGGCAGAATCTCCTGCGTGCTACACCCTGGCCAGCGCTGTCTTCATCTGACATAGAGCCGCATGCTCCTCTCCCTTAGCAAGCAAGTCATGGAGCAGCCACCCCTGTGGGATAGTAATGGCCTGGTGCCTGCTGCTGTCTTCTGCTCATCTGCTTCCCTCAATAAATCCTGTGTAGTCTCATGGTACAGAGCTGCTGTGTGTCAGTAGTATTCTGCACTGCCACAAACCACATACCGCCTGCCAAATGCTGGGAACATCGTGGGTTTGGTTGGTAACTCCTGGGTAATGGTGTTTGCTTGGCCTAGATCAAGACTTGGAGGAGACCTGTTGAGGATCTATCCCCAGCTCCAGGGAAGGCTTGAAGAGTGGGCCATGTACTACCCCTCAGCTTGAGTTCTTCTGAGCTCATGAGAATGAGTTGTAGTGGGCCACAAATGGAAGCCGTACCCCAATCAAAGGCCAGGTTTGCCTCTTGAGACCCTGGGCACCTCCTGGGCAGACAACTCCCCACTTTTCATCTTAGCCATTAACTGGCTCTGATTACCAGCCATCCTGGGTCTCTACCTAAGATTTGTCTCCAGTCAAAAAAAGACGGCCAGGCGTGGTGGCGCATGCCTTTAATCCCAGCACTCGGGAGGCAGAGGCAGGCAGATTTCTGAGTTCGAGGCCAGCCTGGTCTACAGAGTGAGTTCCAGGACAGCCAGGGCTACACAGAGAAACCCTGTCTCAAAAAAACAAAAAAAAAAAAAAAAAAAAAAAAAAAAAAAAAAAAAAAAAAGACGGTCTGGGGGCTGGTGAGATGGCTCAGCGGGTAAGAGCACCCGACTGCTCTTCCGAAGATGATAAATTCAAATCCCAGCAACCACATGGTGGCTCACAACCATCCGTAACGAGATCTGGCTCCCTCTTCTGGAGTGTCTGAAGACAGCTACAGTGTACTCACATATAATAAATAAATAAAAAATCTAAAAAAAAAAATAAATCTTAAAAAAAAAAAAAAGACGGTCTGAGGGCTGGGGAAATGGCTCACTTAGTAAAGTGCCTACTACATAGCTATAAGGACCTGAGTCAGAATCCCAGCAACCCTGGGCACATGTCTGTAATCCCAGCACCCCTGGGGCACATGTCTGTAATCCCAGCACCCCTGGGCACATGTCTGTAATCCCAGTACCCCTGGGGCACATGTCTGTAATCCCAGCACCCCTGGGGCACATGTCTGTAATCTCAGCACCCCTGGGGCACATGTCTGTAATCCCAGCACCCCTGGGCACATGTCTGTAATCCCAGCACCCCTGGGGCACATGTCTGTAATCCCAGCACCCCTGGGGCACATGTCTGTAATCCCAGCACCCCTGGGGCACATGTCTGTAATCCCAGCACCCCTGGGCACATGTCTGTAATCCCAGCACCCCGTAGGTAGAGAGAAGAAAATTTCAAGCAAAAACTCAATGGTGGGGTTTGATTTGGGTTTATGAGACATGGTTTCTCTATATAGTCCTCCCTCTAGGTAGCTGTCCTGAAACTTACTGTGTAGACCAGCCTGGCCTAAAACTGAGGTCCACCTGCCTCTGCCTCCTGAGAGCTGGCGTTGAGGATGCGCCACCACCGCCCAGCAACGGTGGGATTTAATATACATCCCCATCCCTCTGCTTCCAACTACTCACCCTGTGACAGGAGGTTTCCACACCCACTTCTCCAGGCCCCTCCTCAGCCTGCCAGTGCAGACCCCACAGTTGCTGCTATGGGGTCCTCTCCCTGGCTGTGTGAGTCAGGTGTGATTTCCTGATTTAAGGGCCAGAGATGTACTTAATGATGTCTTCAGGACCCATTTGGCATACCACAGGCTTTAGGCCCTCCTCCACTTGCCTCAGCCTACAGCCTCTTGCTCGGGAAGACCAAGAAATACCCAGTACTCCGGGGGAGACCAATCTTCTGTTCGTATTCTGGGGGACTGTAATAGACTCAGTGTGACCTACCTGACCATGGCAGAGGCCCCTGCCAAACAGGAGGGTATTAGAGGCTTGGCATGCTCTCCTGTAGCCCTAGACACTTATGCCCTGTCCACGCTGGTCTTACTCCTGTGACGAGGGTTCGGGTGGTCGGACAGGACAGGTTGTGTGTGATGACGAAACTTGTTAAATGGTTCTAGTCGACGGTTTGTGGGGGACAATAATCGAGTACGGAAACCACTTGGTCCAGAGACCCTCCAGACTTGTCACAGGAAACGGACCTCCGTGTGTGTCAAAGTTAGTTTCACCGTCGGGGATTGACTCCGACCGGGCTCATCCTCTCCTGTGCAGCTGTGGGCAGAATCTAGACTCCTGACAGCTCACTGACCAAAGCAGGCTCTCCACGTTTATCACCAGCACCTTTTTTTTGTTTTGTTTTGGAGAATCAAGGTCTTTTTTTTTTTTTTCAAGTTTTAATGACGAAAACAAAAATATACCTAAAAGCAAAGCTTCTGGAAAAACCATTTGTTCTTCCCTGTCTTGTATCGCTCCTCAAACTTGACCTTGGCCTCCCGCCTGGCCTTGCGTTTCAAAGCTGGGTCCCTGAACACATCCTTGTTGACAACAGTCTTGTCCAAGGGGATATCCACAGAGTACCTTGTGGGCATGAGGTGGTTGTAGTTATAAACTTTCACAAAGGACTTGATCTTGGATCGCTTGGCAATTTTCTTCTTGCCCATGGCTGCTGTCACTTTTCGGGGATAGCGATCAATTCCAGCCACCAGGGCATGGCTGTAAGGGCAGTCCGAGGTGCCATCGTCAATGTTCTTCACGATGACGACGGCTTTGCGTCCGGAGTAGCGTCCGGCCAGGACCAGCACCACTTTCCCGGGTTTCATGAACTTGCCCATTTCGACAGCAAGCAGCCGGCACCCAGCAGAAAGGAAAGGACGACACTAGAATCAAGGTCTTAAATTCTATGTGCCTATAGTCCCAATACTCAGGGAATCAAAATATGAGGATCTCAAATGAGGCCAGCTGGGGCTACCTAACAATTTCCACGCCTGCCTGAGCTACATAGCAGACCCCACTGAGAGTTAAGACAGGCCTGTGCTTTGTTTTCCAGGCTGACCTTGAGTCCTAGACTCGAGTCATTCTGCTACCTCAACCTGCTACATTTAGCTTAGACCACAGGCATGCACCAGTGTTCCTGTCCCCATCTCTTACTTAACTCAGAGATGGTTTAATTAATTAGAGACTATAATTAATCTGCATCAGTCCCTCCACCCTCTCCACACAGTGCCACCTAGTCAGAGAAGAGTGTTGGTGCATGCAGGGTTACATCTGCACTCCAGAGAACTGGCTGGTGAGCCTGTGCATCTCCAGGGGCAGGAATCACTTTCAGATTCGACTTGCCATAGCCTAACTAACCTGCCATTACTAATTCACCCTCCCTGACCCAGGGAAGCCCAGGAAAAAAATAATGAGGTGGTCCTGGGTGATCTCAGGAGTCCAGGTCACAGTGGACACGGGGGGCCTACAGCAGTGTCCTGACCCAGAAAGTTCCACAGGCTTACTGCTCGCCAGCCAGGGACCCCTGATGGGCTTCAGTAGGCCCTGCCTTCTCTGGTGCCTGGGCTGAGCCAAGAGAGCTCAGGGGCTACAAAGGGTGAGTGAGGTTGCAGTGGCCCTTGCTGTGGTCCCAGGAAGGAGCCAGCCAGGACATGAGACCCCAAAGCACTGCCTGGGCAATGACAGAGATTTGGGGAGTGGCAGTCAGACATAGCTTCCCTCTGCCTGCGGAAACATTCACTGGCCACTCTGGAGGGCCTTGTGCTTTTGCTTCTAGTCCACGGCTCCTCTTTGGGTCATGGTGTCACCCCCACCACACCCCCAGGGGAATAGGCTACTGCTAAGATGGAGTAACCAGAGCCTTGGCTTCTTGAGGTGACTCTGGGGAGAGAAAGCCTCGATGCCACAACCCAGAGACAACAGACGGTTCTGCTAGTGTTTCCTCTCCTCATGCCTGACACCGGAGCGGCGAGGACCCAGCCCTCACCCCACACTACCCTCCTCCCATGGATTCAATCCTTCATCCACATTAACAGGTGCAGGGTGCTTGGCCAATACCACAACCTCCTCTGAAACATGGAGGTCTCTTCAGACCCAAAGCTGAGGGGCTGTCCTGGTACCAGTAGGATCCTCAGAGGGACAGTGGGGAAGATGGTAGAGGGTCATGAGGCTCTGAAGAGAGGGTCCCCAGCCGGCCCTGACCTGGGCTGTGGATGAAGACAAGCTGTAGGCTCTTTCCAGTTTGAGGACACCTCCAGCCCTCATGGCAAGGGCTCCATCTGGACTTCCAGGCCTGAGCACAGAGAGAGTCATGAGAAAGAGGAGCGGGTTCTAAGGAGATGGCTGTGGGCAGAGGCATGGAGTCAGGAGAAGGAAGGTACCTCTTTGAGACAATGGTAAGCCAAGGCCAGGAGGGCTAGGAGCGCTAGGACACCAGCAGCCACTGGGACCGCCACAGGCATTTGTAGCTCCCAGCTGGTGTGGTAAGTTTCCTGAGGAAAGAGGAGGCAGAGTCGGGAGGTCTGGAGAAGCAGGATGGGAGGATGGGCAGGATACCGTTCCTACCTTTCTGCTCCAAACCAGCGGGCTCTGAAACCAAGTCATGGTGGCTCCTCACCGACTACTGTTGGGTCTCCAGGCTCTCAGTCTTCTTCCCCAAACCCTTGATACCCCCTCAAGTCAGTCACCGTAGCAACCACCAGGCATAAGTCTGATTGCAAATGACTGGACAGGACCTTTCTGTTTAGCCATCTCATCCTTCGAAAGTGAAACCTTTCCTTCCCAGGTCTCCTGTGAGGGAGGGGCAACAAAGACCCAGCATAACCCATAGCCCCAGGTCAGTAGCCGCCCTTCCTGAGAGGCCCCTCCAGAAGAATTTCATGGGTGGAGCAGACAAACTGACTCCACCTCTCAGAATTACCAACCTAGTCCACAATGGCAAATTCCAATAAATCACGAGAGTTCTCTGGAAACAGAGTTCTCTAGCACCCCCTATAGTCTGGAGGCAGATGTAACTAGCAAAGGTTGCTACCCTCCGTCCCTCCCAGAGGGCCAATTGGCTTGCAAGACTGCTGGACACACAGTTCCCCAACTGTGGCATCCCAGTAGGCAAACTGAGGCAGAGGAAGCTCAAGAAATTTGTTGATCTCACAGTAGATGGACAAAATCAAGTGGGTGTCCATGGCTGAGTGTTCCCTAGCCCTGATAGACTGTGAGCACTTGTGACAAGCCAGCAGCAGCTTGTTACAATGAAGGTGAGTGTGGACTGGTGAGATGGCTCAGCGGGTAAGAGCACTGACTACTCTTCTGAAGGTCCTGAGTTCAAATCCCAGCAACCACATGGTGGCTCACAACCACCCGTAAAGGGATCTAATGACAGCTACAATGTACTTATGTATAATAATAAATAAGTCTTTGGCTCAGAGCGAGCAGGAACTGAGCGATCAGAGTTGACTGGAGCAGGCAGAGGTCCTAAAAATTCAATTCCCAACAACCATATGAAGGCTCACACTCATCTGTTCAGCTACAGTGTACCCATATACATAAAATAAATAAATCTTAAAAAAAAAATAGGTGAGTGTGTTCTGGAGCTTAGGGCCTCTGAAGTACACCGAGGCAGCCCTCTCACAGTTGGCCACAGTTGGTGGTGCAGACAGAGGAAACTGACATGGTGTAGCAGTAGGCTTTTGAGACACAAAGCATCAAATGGCACCTACACAAGGTCTTACTTATGACCGATGACCAAGGAAGGAAGATTCAGGGAAGGTGTGATTCAGAGAGGAAGGTGTAGTTACCAGGAAGTGAGAAAGACAGGCAGACTCTGGCATGGGGGAGGGGAAGTGTGAAGGCAGGCATGCACACAGAACACCACGTGCCACCTACCGCTGAGAGACCTTGATATCCGACTGAGAATTGTGGGGTTCCTTTTACTGAGTCTGCATTGGAATCTACCCTCACTCTGATGGGCTCAAATGCACCCTGGAAAACATCCTGGGATAATACCACCCAATGTCTATACACACACACACACACACACACACCCTGGGCGGGACAAACTTGATATCATGTGCTTCCAAGGAAATACAAGCAAAGGCTACCCACTCTCATGTCCAAGTTTTCTGTTCTTGTCTCTCTGCTGTCTCCAGGAAGTGACAGGCCAGGAAACATCTTTTTCCACCAGGGTCAGGGTCTGTGACCCTACACTAACTTCCAGTACTTTGGTTTCTCCAGCTGTGAAAAAGCTCTCCTGGGCAGCCTGCAGTGGGATGGCAGCTCTCATTGGAGGTGTGGGGAAAGTCATGGGATTTGTGGTCCTAGATAAAGAGAACTGGAAGGTGGGCATGGTGACCCACACTTTTAATTCTGGCACTCAGGGGGGAAGAGGCAGGGGAATTCTATGAGTTCCAGTCCAATTTGGCCTATTATGGCAAGCTCTAGTCCAACCAGGGCTACAAGTAAGACCCTGTCTAAAAATACATAATTTTTTTTTTCTAAAGAGAGAGCTACCTGGTGTCCCTCCATAGCACATGGTTCTGTGGAGTTAGAGAAGCTCCAATTTGGTCTATTATGGCAAGCTCTAGTCCAACCAGGGCTACAAGTAAGACCCTGTCTAAAAATACATAATTTTTTTTTTTCTAAAGAGAGAGCTACCTGGTGTCCCTCCATAGCACATGGTTCTGTGGAGTTAGAGAACCCCAAAGATGTGGAAGGAACAACGTGTGTCGGTGTCAGTGCCCAGCACCTAGAGTAGACTCTGCTTGAAACCAGGCTCCAACCCTGACTAGCTAGTGAGCCCACAGTGGCCAAGGGACCTGCAGAATGGGGAGGTGCAAATGCTCCCCTAGGGCCCTGGGAATGCTGACAGGCTGCTGCCTGCACAGGGCTGAGTGTGGAATGCTGGGGAAGTGTGTGTGTTAGGAGTGTGGGCCATGTGGCTTGTCTTACTTTTCAAAGGTTCCACAGCCACCTCAGACTGGAGCTTGTGGCAGGAACACTCTTCCTCTTTCCACTCAGTGTCCCCAGCCTGGTAATTGAATACCATCTCTCTCCCTTGTCCCTCTGCAGGAGACAGGACTGGGTAGATCCTTCCTAAACGGTGGAGGGTTGTTTTAAGGCCCACTGTTTGTTGGCCAACTCTGCCATACAGGAGATCATGGACATTCATTTGTGTTCTTTGCTTCTTCCTCCACTGGACTGACCCCTACATAAAACGTGAGGGGACAACTACAGAGCTTCGACATTCGTTTTTGCCCTCGGGTGGAAAGGGAAGGACAGACAGGTCTTCTTGGGGCATCTTTGTTAGATATCTGGAGGGTCAGTACAAGAGGGGGACTCCCGGCTGGAACCTCATCTTGGCTGCTGAGCGAGCTGCCAGAGGCACCACTCACTAGCCTACAACCTAAGCAGGTCCATCTCCTTGGAATACTCCACCTCTACCGCACTCCCTCCACCCCCTCGAGACTTGTGGTGGCCCCAAGAACCTTCCCATGGGGCGCCAGCTACACAACTGTAGGGCTCCCACAGCTAATCTTTGATCTCTGCCACGTACACTTGGGCCTCTCAGAATGCTCCCTGTGAATCTTGCTTCTCCATCTGCTTCAGGACGTGTGTTAGGTGGCAAAAGATCTCAGGACTGTCAGAGCTGAGTCAAGTCAACCTGGGTCCAAGGTATACAGAGGTTAGTTAGTAACGGGTGGGCAGGCTGGTCTGTTGGGCAAGGGGTCTGGACGGGGTAGGGCTGCCTAGAGTTCCCCCCCCCCCAATCTCCCTCCCCGAGTCCCCGCCCCCGCCCTCCCACGCACCTGCGCTGGCCTCCCCCCAAGCCCCGGGGCAGCACTGGGAGATCAGAGGACTCGGAGGAGTCGGGCTCAGGGGGAGGGGGCGGGGAATTTCCCCCCACGCCTGCCTGGGCCTGCTCCCCTCCCCCTCCCCTCCAGGTGGGGGGCACCGCTTGGGGAATTCCGCCAAGGCAAGGCTCCAGAGAGCCTGGGCTGGGGTCCTATGGAGTGGAAGAAATGGAAGCGGGAGAGGGGGCGGGCTGGAACCCGGGGCGCAGCTGCCTTCCTCCCCAGACACCAGCTGCCCCTGCCTGTCGTGGACTAAGCGTCCACGATTCCTGTCTGTCTCCCGCGATCAGGGTCAGGGAGTGGCGTTTTCTTATTCAAGCCAGCCGCTGCGGGACCTGGGGAGACAGAAGCGTGAGGATTCCGGGAAGATGTGCGTGTGAGCGTCTTACAATGAATGAATGGATTGAATGGGAGCGCGCGCGCGCACTTAAATCTGGGTGCCTGTGTCCTTTTGACTGGGTGCAGTCGCGGGAGGGAGCTCTGTAACTCTCCCTTTAGGGTCCTCTAGAAGTCTGTTAACCTGGTCTGTGTCCCTCCATACCCTCCCAATAGAACCTATACCGACCATGGTAAAGAAAGAAGAAAGGGTGGGAGGCATGCGTTAGGACGGTGGGGACAGGCGTGGGAGGCGTGGGAGGCGTCTGGACCTGCTGCCTGCGCTCCAGTCGCAGGCGGGGCTTCCAGTCTTCCCTAGGGGGTGTGGGACAAGAGGGGAGGGACCTGTAGGGACACAGGGGGGCAAGAGGCAGTGCTTTAGAGACCTGGGTGAGGGAGTCTCAAGGTGCAAGGCACAGCTCGATGGGGTGAGTGTGGGGGTCCAGTCGAGACTCAGAGCTAGAAAGCCGAGCCTGAAGTCACCCTCCGGCTAGATACCTTCCCTAAAGACCCCAGAAGAGCGACAGCCGGGTAGAGATCCCGGGAAGATATTTCCTGCTCCCAGACCGGCAGCGCCTACAAAAGTAAGATCAGGACAACGCCCCTTGCTCCTCAGGTCACCTGGGAGATCCTAGATCCCAGGCCGCGTTCTGTCCAAGGCACCGTCTCTTTGATTAGGGAAGATGGGGACACCAGATCTGCAAGGCCTCCTCCTCCTCCTCTTCCCGTTGCTGCTGCCGCTGCACGGGGCCTCAGCAGGGAGCCTGCACAGTCCAGGTGAGTTAGGCAAGGAGGCCAGGCCAAAGTCACTGCTCTCTCCTGGGCCCCAGGGAAAGGGTCCTAAAGCTGGAGAGGCGGGACAGCAGGTAGGTGGAGCAGTTGAACAACCCGAAGGCCCCCTCGGGGATGGGAACTCAGGAGTACTGGTTGGGACCAGGAAGGAGCTGGGTGAGGCTTGATGAGACCCAGTGGGTGTCCAGACTTCTCCAAATCCTGCGGTTGCCGGGCAGGCCTGTCCGAATGCTTCCAGGTGAACGGCGCTGACTACCGCGGCCACCAGAACTACACCGGTCCGCGCGGAGCTGGACGCCCTTGTCTTTTCTGGGACCAGACACAGCAGCACAGCTACAGCAGCGCCAGCGATCCTCAGGGCCACTGGGGGTTGGGTGCACACAACTTCTGTAGGTGAGAAGGGGGGTTCTGGGGGATGAATGGGTGGGTTGGGAGGGTGCGCCTCAGCAAGGCTGAACCAGTGGTGGCAGGAGGCGGGACAGAGAGGTGTCTGCTCTGGCCTGGTACAGTACTCTCGGAAAGATTTAGGGGCGGGCCCTATCTCAAACGAGGTTCGCAAAGTTTGTAAAAACCCGGCCTTTAAAGACATGTGACCGTTTTCTGCAAAGCCAGTCAGAGTCAGCACAAAGGCTTATACCCTCAAGAGGCCCTGGGATGCCATGTCTGGTTGGACCCGCCCCCTGGAATGATTTGACTGGCTCTGCCCTACTTGCTTGAGCAGCATCTACAATCTGTCATATGAGGAGTTCAAAGCCACAGCTTTCATTTGTAGCATCATCTGTCAGGGGCTGAAAAGGGGGCCACTTTTCTGCCCAGCCACAAAGCTTAGGGCTTACCACTTGCACCAGCTGTATGCAAGAGAGTAGTGAGGACCCATTGAAGTCAGGTCAAGTCTAACAACCAGAAAACAAAACAAAACAAAAACCCTTCAGGCTCTTATAGAGCCTTTCCTCCTCTGGGAAAAGTCAGCATCCCGGAGCCAGTGGGCAGAGAATGTACTGATGAGAGGAACCCGCTCTCTCGGTGGCCACACTGCATAGACCATAGGCCAGAGAGTGGTCTTCTCACCATCTCTCTCCGGACCACAGGAACCCAGACGGAGATGTGCAGCCCTGGTGCTACGTGGCAGAGACAGAAGAGGGCATCTACTGGCGCTACTGTGATATCCCCACATGTCACAGTGAGTAAAGTCAAGAGCCCACCCAGCCTGAGGGTCACTCAGAGATGAGACGCTGACTCTGCTCCCTCTGCAGTGCCTGGGTACCTGGGCTGCTTCGTGGACTCTGGGGCACCCCCTGCTCTCAGCGGTCCCAGCGGCACCTCCACAAAGCTCACTGTCCAGGTGTGCCTTCGATTCTGCCGCATGAAGGGCTACCAGGTACTGTCCTAGAGCCCAGGCCAGTGACCCCTGACCTTGACCTCAGCACCCTACCCAGCTCCCAACACAAATGCCAAACTTGACACTAACTTCTGAACCTCACCAATTCCCTACTTCCTGCCCTGCCCCACTACTCACCCATATCCACCATCCCTGCCTTTGGGGTCACCCAGTCTGTGCTCCCAGCTGGCTGGCGTGGAGGCTGGTTATGCCTGCTTCTGTGGCTCTGAAAGTGACCTGGCCCGGGGACGTCCAGCCCCTGCCACCGACTGTGACCAGATCTGTTTTGGCCACCCAGGCCAGCTCTGTGGAGGCGATGGACGACTGGGCATCTATGAAGGTGAGACATAGACCAGAATGAAGGGTGAAGTCTAACGCGCCACTCCTCCACGAGGAGTGGAATCGAGGAAGACTTCTTTTGGAATGGGGCGTGTTACGGAGACTAAGAATGCAGGCAGGATCTGTAATAGGCATGAGGTGAAGCCAGCACTTAATTAGGAATTGGTTCGAAGGAGGGGCCTATTTAAAGAAACTGGGCGGTGCCAGTACTGTGGTGGGAATGAAGCCTAGCTCGAAAAGGGGAATCTTTTCACCTGCGCTGGAAAGAAAGCCAAGCTGGTCTCTTGTTTCTTGACCGCCTGCTCTGCCCACAGTGTCTGTGGGCTCCTGCCAGGGAAACTGGTCGGCTCCTCAAGGCGTCATCTACTCCCCGGATTTTCCGGATGAGTATGGACCAGACCGGAACTGCAGCTGGGTACTGGGCCAACTGGGCGCTGTGCTAGAGCTCACCTTCCGCCTCTTCGAGTTGGCTGATTCTCGAGACCGGCTGGAGCTACGCGACGCCTCGTCGGGCAACCTGCTCCGTGCCTTCGACGGCGCCCATCCGCCGCCGCCGGGGCCGCTGCGCTTGCGCACTGCTGCACTGCTGCTCACCTTCCGCAGCGACGCAAGAGGCCATGCTCAAGGCTTCGCGCTCACCTACCGGGGTGAGCCAGGGGCCGGTACTCCTGCCGCCGCCCACACAACCGCACTCCTGGCCACCTCGCCTCACACCTCTCTCCGCAGGGCTGCAGGATACAGTGGAGGGCAGAGCATCTCCAGAGGATTCAGCTGAGAATCTCGCAGGGGCTAACGTGAGCTGTAGCCCCAAGCCCGGAGCTGCACAGGCTTCGATAGGTGGTGAGGCTGACTTACAAAGTGGGAGTTAAACAAGGAGTGGCCTCTCGGAGGCCTGTCCTAATCACACCCCTGTGCCCGCAGCCCGAGTCTTCTCCACCGTGATGGCCGTCTCTGTGCTGCTGCTGTTGCTCCTGTCCCTACTGCGTTTGCTGCGTCGACGGTGCGGGCGCTGGGGCAGGGCCTGAGGGCAGAGCCCGCACTGGGCGCCTGATGCCTCGTGCCTCGGGTGTGGGATCTCCGGTGGGAAGCCTGGGCTAGGGTATGAAGCTAGGAAGGCCCTGGATTCTTGAGTGGGCGAGGCCGTGGGAGAATTGGTTCGCAGGCAGAGCAGGATGTTAGAGGCAGGGCTGGCTGGGTATGGGTCCAGCTGACGTCTGCTCCCTCCCTAGGAGCTGTCTGCTGGCTCCAGGAAAAGGGTCTCTGGCCATGGGACCTTCCCGGGGCCTCGGGAGAAGCTGGGCTGTGTGGTACCGCCGGCCCCGAGGGGTGGCCCTGCCCTCTCCCCCAGGGGACTCTCAGGCTGAGGGTCCTGCTGCGGGCTACCGTCCCCTGAGTGCCTCCAGCCAGAGCTCCTTGCGCTCGCTCGTCTCTGCTCTCTGACCCCAGACGTACGTGACTCCATCACCACTTCTGCCAGCGAAATGGACACCCGAGATATTATGCAGCACCCTACCTCGACCTTGTGCCCCTTTAAAAGCAGCTTGGTCTCTGATCATCTCGGGAAGACCAGAAAATCGAACAGGAAGCATCCAGTGCTATTTGGGAACTTGGCCTGACCCTTGGGGTTCAAATGACTGAAACCAAAGGGCAAAGGGAATCCAGCACCCTAATTCATGGACCTTGATTGATGGGTGGTGTTTGGTTTCAGGGTTCTTTGCGCTTCTTTTGGGGATGGCCCTGGACTGCTGCCCTCGATGAAAGGTTAAGGGCCAACAAAAGTGATCTAAAGACTCAGTATAGACTTAAAATAAAAGGCCTATTTTGGTAGAAGCTTTAGCAAGTTCTTTGCATGAGGAAGAACCTGTCGATAAGGGTGTGGGCAGGGGGGCTGCAGGTGGGATGCTGGGTGTCCACACTGTGAGCTTTCTTTCTTTCTTTTTTCGAGACAGAGTTTCTCTCTGTAGCCCTGGCTGTCCTGGAACTCACTTTGTAGACCAGGCTGGCCTCGAACTCAGAAATCCGCCTGCCTCTGCCTTCCAAGTGCTGGGATTAAAGGCGTGTGCCACCATCGCCCATCTCACTGTGAGCTTTCTTATGAGAGGATGTGGAAGTTGGTCTTGGGTAGTTATATGAGGAAGAAGCGCCTTCCTTGTTCCTGCCAGAGTAGAAGAGAACCGACCTTGCTTCCCTGGTCTTCTGCCTTTGCCCGTTCCTTGCCTGTACTGGGCAGGGCTAAGGGGTGTGCTTTGTGGGTGATAAAAGGGAGTGAATTGGGTGGAACCCAAGCTCGAAGCAGCTTGGCCGGAAGGGCTGGGCTTCGCTAAGGGCTCCAGGTGCCCCACACATCTTAGACGCTTGGGTTCCCCAAAGTGGGTAAGCGCCCGTGTTGCACAGGACTCGTGGAGGGGGGGTGGGGAAGTTAGCCAGCAGCACCTTGGACAGAGTCTGACTGTGGGCTTAGAGCTGGGTAGCCCAGGTATGTGCTTGAGGTAGGTGCCCAAAAGTGCGACAACCTGAAGGTCACTAAGAAAGCTAGGGTGTGATATGTTGGTAGACCCAAGGCGCTAGGCCACTCCAGTGGAGGAGCCCGACACAGAACCTCGAGTCCCAAGCCAACAGCCACTCCACGCAAAGAAGGCTGGAACCGCATATGTTAAAAAGAGAAGGCCTGGGCGGTCTCGGGGCGGAGCATCCCTGTCCGCAGAGCCCATTGGTCCCTGCAACGTGAACGTCAGGAATCCAGCGCGCGAAACACAGGCAGGGTGGCGGGGGCGAGGAGCCGGGGTGGAGCCTGCTGTCCCCTCCGGCGTCCGGCCGCGCCCGTCCTCCGGGCTGCGGCGAGACGCCTGGCTGCCGTTGCGGCCAACCGGAGCTCTCCCTCCGCCGCTCTGCCACGGTGGAGCTGAATGCACTGAGCTTTGGCCGTGGGGTTGCCAGCTTCCTCTCCCTTGCGGGGGCGTCGAACTCGCGCGTGCGCAGCGCGTGAGGGAAGGGGGCCGGGACCTCCTTGCTGACCCGGGCAGGGCCACCGGACAGCCGGAGGTGAATCGGGATGAGCTTCCCAATGCCGCAGCTCCACTGAGAAGGAAGCCCAGGCGCAGAGGGTCGCCAGTCGGCCGCAGTGCGTGAGGCCATGGCGTTCCTGACCGGGCCGCGTCTTCTGGACTGGGCTAGCTCGCCGCCGCACCTGCAGTTCAATAAGTTCGTATTGACCGGCTACCGGCCGGCCAGCAGCGGCTCGGGCTGCCTGCGCAGCCTTTTCTACCTACACAACGAGCTGGGCAACATCTACACACACGGTAGGTGAGCCGCGCCCCGATTCATGCTTCTTGCACTCGCGGCCGCCTTGCCTGTGAGCACAGCAGCCCCGCAAGCTCAAGTCCTGGACTGTCCCTGCTCTGGTTGGGTCAGGCGCCGCGGTGACAAAGCTGCCATTGTCCCAAGCTTCGTTACCAGCTTCTGCTTTCCCAGTAGTGCCCCAAGGCAGGAGAGGGAAGCCGAGTGGGAGCCAGCTTAATCCGGCTGAGCTCTAGGGGTAAGAATCCTGGTACCCCCTTGGTAATCCTACACCTTGGGCACCCTCCCCCTCCAGCGCTCATCCTGGAGATGGGCGTTCACTGGCTAGGAGGAGTCGGACAGAAGACCGCCCCTGCCTGACCCAAGCCCTTCTTCTCGGTAGCCTTGAGACCCCACGACCATAGCAGTACCGTGGGGCTCCGTCTGGTGGTTCATCCCCCCCCCAACACACTTCTTGCGGGGGGGCCCCTAGAGCTCTGCTGACACAGCCCTGGCCTGTCCTTGAGCCGCCCCAGCTGGGAGAGGGAACTAGAGCCAGCTAGGTTTAGACTTGGGCTTTTCTCTAGAGGAAGAGCGCTATTGTCTAGTCAGACCCCCACCAAGAGTGGGGCTGATGCCTGCATTTGCCCTCTATTAAGGCAATGCCAACTGGTTGTGGGGAAGGGAGGAATGTCCAAGAAAGGCCAGCACTGGAAGGAACAGAGCTGAAAGCGCCCCAGTGGAGACAGGATAGGCTTCTTCCAGTCCTTTCTCCTCGTTCTGGCCTTTCCTGGCTTTCTTTATGGAAAACGAAAAGACCCAAAGCCTCCATCTGCCTGGACATTTGACAATGTTAAGTAACCCTGAGGCTGGTATGTCCCTCCTATCCTAATCAGAACTCAGGCTGAGGTCATGCTTCTCCAGATTTCTGCAGGCACTCCAGGACAGACAGACAAGACAGACCTGGTCTGGCCTCCTATGTGGCAGGGAGGAACTGTGGCTTTAGTCAGGAATTAGTCTGCCCTGGTTCATCATCCTCTCTCCTTTGCCTGCTCGCTAGGCTCAGCTGGGACAGATTACTCCAAGCTAGTTTTTGCACCTGCAAAGTAGGGCTTCTTGTCTCTGCTTCCTAGATCTGCAGTGATCCTGACAGTAACCTTTCTGAAAGTTTGTAGCCCACAAGACCTGCTCTGTGCCTCGCTCTGACTTTCTTTTGTTTTTCATAGTCAGGCCATTTTGTTTTTTTTATTTTTATTTTTTAACATATATTAGTGTATGAGTGGGTGGGCAGTGTGCTTCTGCCCAGGAATGTGGAGGTTAGAAGACAATTTGTGAGAATTGGTTCTCTCCTACCAGGATCAAGCTAAGGTTGTCAGGCTTAACAGCTTTTACCGACTAAGCCATTTTCCTGGCTCGAGTTGGTACCTTTGTGGATATGATTCTCCTTTTCTGCTGAATGTGTCTGATGTATAACTCTCCCTCCCTTCTAGGGCTTGCCCTGCTGGGCTTCTTGGTGCTGGTGCCAATGACCATGCCCTGGAGCCAGCTGGGCAAGGATGGCTGGCTAGGAGGTACACACTGTGTGGCTTGCCTGGTGCCCCCTGCAGCCTCTGTGCTGTATCACCTCTTCATGTGCCACCAAGGAGGCAGTCCTGTGTACACCCGGCTCCTTGCCTTGGATATGTGTGGAGTCTGCCTTGTCAACACCCTTGGTGAGCCAGGGCCCCAGGAAGGGGGCTGCAAGGGCCACTGGTGGGAGCCATGGGTTGGGAATATCAGCTAATTTGGACTTAAATCCTGTCTCTGCTCTCTCTCTGTCTCTCTGTCTCTGTCTTTCTCTCTCTGCAGGGGCCCTGCCCATCATCCACTGTACTCTGGCCTGCAGACCCTGGCTTCGCCCAGCTGCCCTGATGGGTTACACTGCATTGTCAGGTGTAGCCGGCTGGAGAGCTCTCACTGCCCCCTCCACCAGTGCCCGGCTTCGAGCCTTTGGTTGGCAAGCTGGGGCCCGCCTGCTGGTGTTTGGGGCCCGTGGAGTGGGGCTGGGCTCAGGGGCTCCAGGCTCCCTGCCCTGCTACCTGCGCATGGATGCACTGGCTCTACTTGGAGGGCTGGTGAATGTGGCACGCCTGCCAGAGCGGTGGGGGCCTGGTCGCTTCGACTACTGGGGCAACTCGCACCAGATCATGCACTTACTGAGTGTGGGCTCCATCCTCCAGCTCCATGCTGGGGTTGTGCCTGACCTGCTCTGGGCTGCTCGCCATGCCTGTCCCCCAGACTGAGCTGCCTCCTAGCTGCCAAACAGGCCTGCCCACAGCTTTCTGGACAAATTCCACCACCTTTCCTCCTGCCGGTCTGCACGGGGCTGGTTCCCTGGAAGAACCAGCACATGGGACTTCCTAGCTGGGAGACCACTCTTCATTCTTCCCCATGGATTCACTTCTTGTACCCAGACCTCCAAAGCCCGGCTTCCCCTCTCCTTGCCATCTTCTCTCCTGAGCACTGTTTTGCTGTCATTAGAAGGAAACCATTTTTCCCCCCAATTTACCCCATTTAACCTGTGAGAGTCTCTGACAGTTGAGGCCTCCAGCGCAGAGCCACTACCCCTATGCTGCTGCTCCCACACTAACTACACCTCCTGCTCCTGGATTCTGAGCTAGCCACTCTGACCCTGCTTCCTGACCTCCATCTTTCTGCTCTGCATGCCAAACCTCTCAGCAGCCAGAATTTCGCTGTTCCTGTCATTCCTGCAGTGAGGATGCAGAGTGGAACCAGGCTTCTCTCAGAGCCAAGTGGACATTGGTCCTGCTTGTATCATCTGGCCAGGGGACAGGAGGGGAGCTGCTGCTTTCCCTAGGCAACAGGCACAGCTGTGGAATGGAGGCGTTGGATTTGGGCTTCACTGGACCAAGGACTCAGCTCTTCAGTGCCATGGTCTGACTGTCCTGCCCACCAGACTTGTCTGCTCAGGAAATCTCTATACAGTGGGTGGCTCCAGCCTGCTGGCCCAAGGGTACTGACTCACACTGGTCATCCCAAAGGCCCAAGACCCTAGGCAACATCAATAAAGGGACAAGAAGAGCTATGCTACCACATGAGCAAACTTGGGTGTTCCCAAGATGCATTACTTTTTATTAGATACAGAAGTTTCAGGGGAGAAGTGGGCAAGACAGTCAGGGGTTTAAAAGCACCAAGGCTGGCTGGGCCTGTGCTCAGGCTGGGTCTAGGGAGTCCTCAAACAGGCTCAGGAGGTTCCTCGGCTCAAAAGTGGGGCAGGGACCCCTCAGAGGCTCCGAATCCACATCAGTTAGGTCCAGGGCATCCCTTGGGGGAGGAAAATAAAAAAGAATAAGACACTGGATCCTAAAGACAACTGTGCCCAAGCCTAGACCCCAGGCTTGCTCACCTCCTCACCTAGGTATGTACCTGCCCCGAGGGGTAGAGGTTCTTCTAGTGATCCGGGACAGGATGGTCTCTGGAGAGAGTGAGGGACTACAAGAAAGAGGACAAGCAGGGTGGTGAGGGTTGGACACAGTAGGATATAAGCCACTCTGCTCCTCCGTTTCAGGCCTCTGCTTGGTGAAAGGACAAGGCCATGATTGAAGTAAACACTGGCAGCTGACAAGATCTCCTGCCTGACCACATCCATGGGTTCATTGTCCCTTTTCAGGTCCAACTGAGCTGCGTGTGGAGTTTTGGTAAATGAAGTTTCTCTGGCATTTAGAACGAGCCTTCAGAGTGAGGGGATGCTTCTATAAAGGGAAGCATCCTGAGAGCTTACGGCTCCTCCCTGAAGCCGTTTCTTAATTATACACTCTTTCCCTTGGCTAGCAGACACCTGGGAACAAGGGAATCCTCTCAGGACAGGGACTTACCAGGTGCTGGGAGGCATCCACTCAGGGGAAGACAGCACTTTATCTCTGAACAGGGACAGCCTCTACAGAGGTGGGGACTGCAATTGCGCACTGAATATCAGAGCTACCTACACAGACCACCAGCTCCCTCTACACTGGCAGTCTTTGTCCCCTGAGTGTGTCAGGGGCCCGAGACCCCTCGCATTGACCACAGTGATGTACACACACACCACCCACCCTATGCTGTCATCATCCCAGCTGCTGGAGAGGGTGCTGTCCAGGAGGGGGCTGCAAGGTGGAGAGCCAGGTGGTGTGGCCGGCGGGCCTGGAGGCTGCAGCCAACTGGCAGGATGCACCAGCCCATGCCAGAGCCAGCAGAGCAGAGTGACCAGGGCCTGAGGAAAGAGTGAGCCTCAGAAACCAAGCCTTGTGACGAATCACAGCACTTGGGAGGCTGAGGTAGGAATATGATGAGTTCAAGGACAACAGTAATCTATACAGTAAGTTCAGAAGTGAGCCTCAGGAGGCCAGGAAGGTCACCTGGGCAAGGAATGGGTAGGGTAGCCCAGCACCATAAAGGCTTACCTGCCACAGGGCCCAGCCTCGACTCAGGGCTTCCGCAGCCATATACCACAGAACATTCCAGGGACGTGGCTGCCTCAGCATGGGTAAGGCCAGCAGGGCCTCAGCTGTGGCTCGAAGCTGGGGGTCAGGCTCCAGCATCATGGTGAGGACAGAACGCAGCTCAGAAGACAGACCTGCCGATGAGGCAGGGCCATGTCAGGACAGGGTACTGACTGGGCCCTTAGTCCAATGGTGCCCCCTACTGCTCGCCACCCCTTGCCAGAAGCTGGTGATAGTTGGCTCTTCTTCTGAACTCCCACTCACCAGCAGTGAACTCAGGGGGCAAGTATCCCTGGCGCAGCTGCTGCCAGCCCTCCCCACCATGGGGCAGTTCCATGTTACAGGCCACTTCCAAGATGGTGAGACCCAGACTAGGAAGGACAGGACGTGAAGACAAAAAGAGGCAGAGTCAGCTTTGTGACACAGATCCCAGTCCTATCCAGCATCCTGGTGGGAAAGGGCTGTTCTCTTCTACCATAAACCATAACGTTAGTGAGAGAGGGGTAAGGATCTTTGAGGAGAGCCCTGGAGGGCCAGTGAGCATCAGTCACAATGGACACCTTGAAGTATGGACCCCACACTCAAGCAGCTAACTCAGTGGAGTGGAGGTCCATCAGAACCACACTGACATGCAAATGGTTTCCATGGTTATTAGGGTTGGCATCATCATTCTGTAGAGATGAACAGAATACACTGAAGCAGGGTAGTAGTAGCCAGTATGGTCTCAAAACCCTGGGCCTGGCTATAGTCCCAGATGTTAACTGAGGACTTGACAAGTCCCTCCACCTCATTACTCTCCCTGTCCTGGAGCACTGCCATGGAGCTGCAAGGAGATGGCTAGCCTACAGTGTAAAGGGGCCTCTGGCAGGCTTGTTGCTTACTCTGGAAACCTCTCAGCTAGCAGGGAGGGACAGCACCTCTCAGGCTGGACTGCCTCCTACCCTTGTGCCAGGAAGGAGCTCCTCTATCGAGCATTATCTTTCTGCTGATTAGCCACCAATAAAGGGCTCTTACAGTCCTCACCAAGGCCTCACCTGAACACATCTGCTGCTGTCCCATAAGAGCCCTGTAGCAGTTCTGGGGCCATGTATCGAGGATCTCCCTCCTGGGCCTCGACAGCACCGGTCGAACCCAGCTCCACCAGTAGTCCAAAGTCACCCAGCTTGCAGCGGCCCCGGGGGCCCAAGAAGATGTTGGCAGGCTTGACATCAAGGTGAACTAGGCCTTGACTATGTAGATGGTCCAGAGCCAGAAGAATGTCCCGCAAGTAGCCCCAGACCTGGGCCTCTGGCAGGCTGGCCCCCCAGGCTTCACAGTGTTGCTGCAGACTGGGCCCGCAGAGCTCTGTCTGCAGGTATAGGATGCCACCCTCCTCCCAGGCCCGCTCCAGTCTCACGCAGTGTGGGTGCTGCCCCACCTTCTCATGGCCGCCTACCTCAGCCAGCTTACGAGTTCGGTCTTTGGGGCCTCGGAATGGCGACATGTAGCGCTTAACAGCATAGAGTCGCCCATCTTCCTTGGAGCGCACCTGGAAGAGAGGTGTTGCCCAGAAGCAGGATGGGGGGGGGGGCGCACTGAGGGCGGAGCAATCAAAGAATGCTGTTCCGATTTCACAACGTAGTGGAATCCATGTCAGCCTTAGACCTCTGCATGCAATGATAACTAACACGCATGTCCACTGCACAACGGTGCACCAGAGACCCAGCAACAGAGGAGATGGGGCAGACCTATGTGCTATGACCAGGGTCCAGTGCTAAGAGGAAACGGTAGTCCCCCAAACTACGGGCAATGTCTCTGCTGCGTCCAGGCTTTCCTCTGCTGAAGAAAAGGGTCTGTGCTGCTTACATTTTAAATAAAATTGCTTTTCAATAATGCTTGCATAAAGGAAAGCTACTATTTTAGGAGAAATATAATTGGAAAATTAAAACCATATTAAAGGCCGGGCGAGGTGGCACACGCCTTTAATCCCAGCACTCGGGAGGCAGAGGCAGGCAGATTTCTGAGTTCGAGGCCAGCCTGGTCTACAGAGTGAATTCCAGGACAGCCAGGGCTATACAGAGAAACTCTGTCTCAAAAAACCAAAAAAAAAACCCCCAAACAAACAAACAAAAACATATTAAAGAAAATGATGGACTGGAGAGATGGTTCAGTGGTTAAGAGCACTGATTGTTCTTACAGAGGTCATGAGTTCAATTCCTAGGATCCAATGCCCTCTTCTGGTGTGTCTGAAGACAGTTTCCCTCCCTCCCTCCTTCCCTCCCTCCCTCCCTCCCTCCCTCCCTCCCTCTCTCCCTCTGTGTGTGTGTGTGTGTGTGTGTGTAAATCTTTAAAAAAAAAATAGAAAAGAAGAAGATGATGATGAGCCAGAAAGAGGAACAGCTTTTGAGCCTGCTAGCCTAGGGAATATGGTGTGGGATCAGCTCCAGGTCAGACAGACCCAGCCATGGATGCCAGCACAGCATCTCCAGGCAGAAAGCAGAGAACTGCTGTGGGCTGTGCTAGGCCTGGACAAGAGGCCAGTGTGCATGAGGTAGCTCTTGAAGGTACTTGGTCTTGGGATGGAGAGGTGGCTGTTAAGTCCTAGAGAGGAAGGCTGTCAGAGAAGAAAGGGTGGCAGGATGCCTAGGACACTATTCCACTCAAGGAGGGAACCCAAGGCAAAGAGGCTCCCATGAAGCCTGGGAAACCACCCTCCATTTACCTTGAAGACTTCTCCATAAGAGCCATGACCCAGGCGGCTGAGCCTCTGGAAGTTCTGCTGAAAAAAGGACTCGGGCCGGCTTGGGTCATACCCAGGACTATGTAGGGGCTCTGAGGTCTCACACAGGAAAGACACCCTCCGGGGCTGGGGCTGGTGCCAGCCTGGGGTGCGAGGGGGGAATAGACGGCTGACAGGGATGCAGCCCTTGGCAGGGGGCCGAGGTGGGAGGCTCCGGCTGAGGCCCCCAGGCCTTTTGAGGGAGAAACCAGGCTCTGCGTGTCGGAAGTATGCTGGAACTGGGATAGGGGTACCACTTAGGGGTGGTGGAGTGCCCTCAGTGGGCATGGTCATGGCCAACGCTAGAGGAGCCAAGCACAAAGCAACGTGGCCACTCAGACAGCGCTTGATCCTGTGGCCCGCAGGAGAACCACTTCTGTGCCACACACACGTTGTACTGTCCACATGAAGGTTGTGTGGGCTACAAGTACCTGCAGAGAAGGAAAAGAACAGGCCATCATACACACGCACATGGTGCCATCTGAGGCCTGGAAGTGGCAATTACACTAAGTCAGGACCATGTCCTGTATCCCTGCATCCCCGAGGGCCTCACACCCAGCAGGGCATGCCAAGCCTGGCGGCCCCACAGGTGTTCACCCAGCCTCCTCCCTGCACCTCTCCCAGGCTCTGCTGCCTCGGCTCCCTGTCAAACTTGGTGTTTGCCTCGGAGAGCAAGCTCTCAGCATTACTCAGCCTCCCACCAACTCCACAGGGCAGAGGCTGGTTTTCAGTGGTAAATTAGCCAAGACCTTTCTATTTTTGTTTTTTTTGTTTTTTTGTTTTTAAAGATTTATTTTATTTATTATATGTAAGTACACTGTAGCTGTCCTCAGACACTCCAGAAGAGGGCGCCAGATCTAGTTACGGATGGTTGTGAGCCACCATGTGGATGCTGGGATTTGAACTTATCACCTTCGGAAGAGCAGTCGGGTGCTCTTACCCGCTGAGCCATCTCACCAGCCCTGTTTTGTTTTTTGAGAGAGGATTTCTCTGTGTAGCCTTGGCTGTCCTGGAACTCACTCTGTAGACCAGTCTGGCCTTGAACTCAAAAATACCCACCTGCCTCTGCCTCCCAAGAGCTGGGACTAAAGGCGTGTGCCACCACTGCCTGGCTAGCCAAGACCTTTCTTCACTCTCTCCTGCCCCACTGAAAGACAAGATGGAAGTTCTACATTGGGCCTAGCAGGCTGGGAAACCTATGGTTCAAGTCCCAGCTCATTCATAGGAAGAGAGTTCCACATTGGAAGAGGCAAGCAGGGAATGCCAGAGACCTCTGTCCTGTCTTGGCATCCGCTTCTAAGGCACCAGGGCCAGTCAGGGCAGAGTGCACCACTGTCCCACAGCACAGATTAGATATATTGCCAAGGGGTAGAAGCAATCTGTAAAACAGAGTCCTGAGGCTGTTCCCAGGAAAACTTGACTTTGAAATACTAAGATGTTCATATCTGACAATACTGTCAAAAAAGTAAGGGGGAGGGCTGACTGGAGCTGGGCACAGTGACTGTCACCTATTATCTCAGCACTTGGAAGGCAGAGGCAAAAGGATGAGTTCAAAGCTACCCTTGGCTACACATAGAATTCAAGCCCAACATGAGTTATATGAGAACTTGCTCAAAAACCAAACCAAAACAAACCAAAACAAACAAAACAAAACCGAAAGATAACTGAGCAGGTAAAAATGCTTGCCTTGCAAGTCTGACAACCAGCCACATCCATGTGATGGCACAGCCCACCCTGGTAATAATAAATCTCTTTTAGTGAAAGAAAGCCTTAGGTCTTAGCTGAGGGGCTGGGCATGGTATGCGTCCCGGTGATTCCAGTAGGGACAGTGAAGCACAGATGTGATGTTAGCCTGGACCACATATCCAGATTTTGTCTCAAAAAGAAGGAAGAAAGAGCTAGAGAGGTAGCTGAGCAGTGGAGAGGAGTGACTGCTTGTCCGGGATTTTAGCCCCACACGGCTTCGAGGGGAGCCTGACACCCTCTTTTTGGCCTTCACCCACATTACTCACTTATAAAACATAGGCACACTTTCAGGCAAAACACCCACACATAAAGTAAATAAGCAGGGCTAGAGAGATGGCTCAGTGGGTAAGAGCATTGACTGCTCTTCTGAAGGTCCTGATTTCAAATCCCAGCAACCACATGGTGGCTCACAACCATCCATAATGAGATCTGGCTCCCTCTTCTGAGTGTCTGAAGACAGCTATGATGTGCTTATATATGATAAATAAATAAATAAATCTTTAAAAAAAAGTAAATAAGCAAACAGGCAACTAGGAAGAAGTGCTGGGCACGATGCCTTTAATCTCAGCATTCAGGAGGCATAGAATCTTTATGAGGTTGAGACCAACTTAGTCTACACAGAGAGATCCAGGCTAGCCAGGGCTACATATATAGTGAGACCCTGTCTAGAACAAAAAAAAAAAAAAAAAAAAAAAAAAAAAAAAAAAAAAAAAAAAAAAAAAAAAAAAAAAAAAAAAAAAAAAAAAAAGGAAAGAAAAGAAAATAGAGAGGAGGAGGAAGAAGAAGAAGAAGAAGAAGAAGAAGAAGAAGAAGAAGAAGAAGAGGAGGAGGAGGAGGAGGAGGAGGAAGAGGAGGAGGAGGAGGAAGAGGAAGGGGAAAGAGGAGGAGGAAGAAAAAGAGGAAGAAGAGGAAGAGGAGGTGGAAGAAGAAATGTAGCTCACTGGCTCAGTGGCAGAACACTTCCCTGGCATGTGATAGGCCCTGGTTTGATCCCTATTACCAAAACCAAAACGAATGGACATATACTTGGGCACAGCTCTCCTTGCACTCAAAGCTAGCACTAGGAAAACCAGGAATGTTAAGCACACACAGTTGTCTTTTCAAACAAAAAGACCTCTTTTAGCCAGAAGGCTGGGAATAGAGGTGGCTAATAACCTAACCCCTGTGCTAGAGAGCCAGGCCATACATAGCTCCCCCAGGACGTCCCCAGCAGAACCAGAGGTGGTTAATAGCCCAGATGACTGCTGACCAGATCCTCGGAGGCCTTAAAATAACACATATAGCCTATCTGTAGAACTGAGACATGTTTTAATCTAATTATGCTTCCTTGTACAGAGGGGATTCTGTTACACTAGGAAACCTTTCCCCAAATTGTACTATACTTAAATATACCTATAATAAACTACCCAGTGTCAAATTCTAGAAGTTTGAACCAACACCAGCTACTGAGTTGTGTTGAACTGGATTTTCTTCTTGCCTCACAGAGACCAATCCTTTGCAGGTCCTAGTGGTTGCAGAGAAACCCCTACCCCCCACATGCATATACAAAGAACTAAAGGCCTAAATAAAAGGGGAAACCTGTTTATGACAATGGTCTTGAAGTTGTGGACTGGTGTATAGTTATGGTACAGTGTTACCAGACATTTCTCAAAACAAAATAAAGGCCTTCAGCTCAAATTGTACAATCTCTGTTAGAATTCCAGCCGGCTCCATTATTGAAAACAATGAGCATCCCGGGCAGTGGTGGTGCACGCCTTTAATTCCAGCACTTGGGAGGCAGAGGCAGGTGGATCTCTATGAGTTTGAAGCCAGCATAGCCTATAGAGCAAGTTCCAGGACAGCCAGGGCTATATGGAGTGACCCAGTCTCAAAGAAAAAATTTGTGTGTGTGTGTGCATGTGTGTGTGTTTTCCCCTTTTCAAGACAGGACTCATTATGTAGTTCAAGCTGGTTTTGAACAGCCTCCTGCCTCAACCTCCAGAGAGCTGGAATTACTTTTTTTCAAAAAGAATGTCAAACAAACCAACAGGAAAAAAGACTCTTTTCAACAAATGACAGACAACTGGGTAGCTACATGAAAAAAAATTACTACAGGGGATAAAATCAACTTTATTTTTCTTACTCACTATACTTATAGTTTTACTTTGTTTTGAGAAAAGTCTATGTAGCCTGGACTGATCTTGAACTTGAAGCAATTCTCCTGCCTCAGCCTTCTAAGTGCTAGGATTACAGGCATGAGCTACCATTAGCTGACATTCATTGATAGAAATATTAGTGTTTGATCTTGGAATGGATGCCCCAGATTCACTAGTAGTCTTATACATATATGCTTTCTTAGGATGCCTTTTCAAAAGCTATTATTTATTTATGGAGCTAACAATTATTTAAAAGCTACTAGTCATTATAGGTCAAACCAAGGGGCTAACACATGTCAGGAAAGCATTCTACCAGAGCTATGGCCTCAGCCCTACATCTGTGTTTTCTTTCTTTCTTTCTTTCTTTCTTTCTTTCTTTCTTTCTTTCTTTCTTTCTTTCTTCCTTCCTTCCTTCCTTCCTTCCTTCCTTTCTTTCTTTCTTTCTTTCTTAGATTTATTTATTATTATATATAAGTACACTGTAGCTGACTTCAGACACACCAGAAGAGGGTGTCAGATCTCATTACAGGTGGTTGTGAGCCACCATGTGGTTTCTGGGATTTGAATTCAGGACCTTCGGAAGAGCAGTCAGTGCTCTTACCCACTGAGCCATCTCACCAGCCCTTTTTTTTTTTTTTTTTTTTTTTTTTTTTTTTTTTTTTTTTTTTTTTTTTTTTTTTTTTTTTTTTTTTGGTTTTTTGAGACAGGGTTTCTCTGTGTAGCCCTGGCTGTCCTGGAACTCACTCTGTAGACCAGGCTGGCCTTGAACTCAGAAATCCACTTGCCTCTGCCTCCCAAGTGCTGGTATTAAAGGCATGCACCACCACTGCCTGGTTCATCTGTGCTTTCTAAATCTGAGATATTTTATTTTATTTTATTTTACTGAGACAAGGTCTCTAGGCTGCCTTCAAGCTCCCTCACTCTGCAGCCAAGGAAAACTGTGAGGTTTTGATCCTCTTGACACCACCTTCAGGGATCTAGGATCACAGACATGTCCTACTACATCTAGTTTATGCAGTGCTGTGTATCAAACTCAGGACACGATTCATGTTAGGCAAATGCTAAACAAACTGACTTATTACTATAACTCCAGGCCCTAAATCTGGGATATTTTGAATTATGAAGAGCATCTGCCACCAGGAGTTTGTGGAGCTGCAACTCTGCACAGACATACAGAAAGCTGGAGGACTAACTACTGGAGTCTAGCATAAATGCTAACTGCTGTCTGAATCAGTGCTTTAGATTGTAGTTGAAATGACTCAAGTATAGTAGTGTCCTGGTGTCAGTATCTGTGTGCCCCTTGGGGCAAAAGGGGGTGTACGGTTGCTACAATGTTGTAATTGAAACAAAGGCAAAAAAAAAAAGAAATAGAAAGTGTCCATTTGAGCCGGGCGTGGTGGCATACGCCTTTAATCCCAGCACTGGGGAGGCAGAGGCAGGCGGATTTCTGAGTTCGAGGCCAGCCTGGTCTACAAAGTGAGTTCCAGGACAGCCAGGGCTAGACAGAGAAACCCTGTCTCGAAAAACCAAAAAAAAAAAAAAAAAAAGTGTCCATTTTGGGGGAAGACACAATGTATCAAAGGAGCCACACCTAACCTCCCCTAGGAGCTACATCAGATTACTACTTAGGGCAGGTACTCAAGAGGCTTGGCTGGAAGGCTCTCTTGTTATGGCTCTCTTGACTTCAAAAATTCCATCCCAGAGGTGGCCTTTAGATTAGTAATAGAGTACATGCCTAGCACCATCAGGGTCCTGCATTTGATGCCCACCCTAAGAAAAAAAGAAAAAGCAAATCCTATCCCAGGTCTTCTTGAAGGAATCAGACTGTAAGGATCCATGATGATGCTTGTTAATTAAACCTACAGCCTTGAAGGGGACGTGGATGGGGAGGTAAGAGTACTTGCTGAAAAAAAAAAAAAAAAAAAAGAGTACTTGCTGGCCCTCCAAAGGACCAGGTTTGATTCCCTGACACACTGACACACAAGTGTCTGTAATTCCAATTCCAAGGGGATCTGACACCCTTTTCTGACCGATGTGGGCACTAGGAACAAACAGACAAAAATACACATGCATTAAAAAAATAAAAAGAACCGGGCGTGGTGGCGCACGCCTTTAATCCCAGCACTTGGAAGGCAGAGGCAGGCGGATTTCTGAGTTCGAGGCCAGCCTGGTCTACAGAGTGAGTTCCAGGACAGCCAGGGCTACACAGAGAAACCCTGTCTCAAAATAAAATAAAATAAAATAAATAAATAAATAGGCTTTTTTTTTAAAGGAAGAAGGAATACAGTCTCCATGCCTAGCACCTGGGAGGGAGTCCATCACCTTCTGTTTCAGCCAGAACATTCCCTCTCAATGTCATTTTCATTTCAACATCACTGATCATTTACATTTTAATATCTCTGGCCTGGTCAAACAGCTTATATGGGGTGAGAAGGGTTGGTAGTGGAGTCCTAGCTGAGTAGTGTCCCTGAGACACTGGGTTTCCAGGGGCCTCACCCTCTTCCAGGGGTACACCCTCTGAGCTGTACCCATCTGTTGACCACCATCTAGCGTTAGACTGTGAGTTCCTCCCGTGCAGGGCCGCTGCTGAATCCTCTCGGTGGGCGAGGGGGAACAAACAATTGCGTAGACAGGCTGTCACCCGGGGGGGGGGAGGGGCTCTTCCCAGAGAGCGGCGGGAGAAAGAGAGGCAGTGCTGGAAAAGGAGCGACCAGTGGGAAGGGACATGGGGCCCGCGGGAGTAGGCGGGGCATGGGCGACAGCGCTGACCTGGAGTCATCCGAGGGCTAACCCGGCCCGTGACAGACAGGGAGGGGTGGGGCTGCTGCAGGGGGCCGATCGGATACTGAGAAGAGGCCGGAGGGCCGTCACGGGGCGCAGCGCGGCAGGAGCACGGGCCAGGGCGCCGGGCGGAAGAGCGGCGCAACCGGGAGACCTCACCCGGGTGTGGGCTCACCTGGGGAGGCTGGGCGGGGCGCAGCGCGGCGCAGCAGCGAGGTCCCAGGTTCCGGATCGGCGGAGGCCGCTGGGGACCTCGCAGAGGCCTGGCAGGCCGGGGTCGGGCAGCGGGGCCTCTGGACACCGGGACGAAGCACCCTCCAAGAAGGGGAACGGCCCGTGAACGCGCGCGGAGCTAGCTCGCGCCAAAAATTCCAAACCGGCCTCGAGGCCCCGCCCAGGCTCGACCGCGGCCCCGCCCCGCCTGGTGCTGCGGATCTGGCGCCGGAGGCATTGGCCCCGCCTCGCGTCTTGCGTGCGTACCGAGGTCTCCCCACCCCCGAAGTTTGGCGGAGCGCTCTCACTGCGCAGGCGCAACTCTTCGAGGCTTATTGCAGACTAGGTAGCTAAATTCTTAGTCCTAGACGCTAGGCGCGAACGATCCTTGACCCCTCTCTCTCGGTATCCCCAGAATATTTGTCGGCCTTCACACTATGGTCCCCAACCAGCTGCTCTCCATTGGCTGCCTTAATATTCGTGTCCATAAAAAGGGCAGATAAGGCCCTGCAGCCAAGTGGCATTTCTTCAAGGAGTTGCCACTGGGGACAGCACAAGCAAATGTCCCACTACTTATAATCTTATGCATATTCAGACAACGGTCCTCATCACCCCAGGATAGCGATTGGGAGTGCCTGTTCTAAGACGGTGGAGTCTCCTTGTGAATATCTCCTTCTGAGGCCGATTCTTAGATCCTTTAGCTCTGAACCTTGTGCTTAAGTCAGACTCCTCTGTCTCTTCCTGGTCTCACAACATGCTGGCTTGTTACCTCTCTTCTAAATGTGGAGCAGAGGAACCTAGGACGATTTCTTTAAAGAAGGTCTGTTCAGAACAAACGTGGGGTGGAGCTTGCTTCTTGGAGAAAGGGACCTTTATTGATTTCAACTAGAAATGAGAAATCATGCTTTATAGCCAGTCTCCCTAAAATGCTCCTGCAATCTCTTGGAACAACGGTGGGTGGGAAGGAAAGCCAAGCCCTACTTAGGCCTGAGATCAAGAGCTGGGGTACCGCCCACCTCCAAGCCCTTCCTTTTGCATTAGCGTCTTGGAGAGCCAGAACACTTGTGACTTGGGCTAGTCCTTGTTGAGGACCCCAGACAGATCCCTCTCCAATTATTTAGAGCTATTTTCTGCCAGCCCCATTTTCTGGACAGGCCTCTTCTCTTCCAACTGTTTATTCCTCAAAGTCTAATTCATAATGATTAAAACACACTACCACACGCACACACAGTAACAACAACAACAGCAACAACAAAATACTGCACTGGTACATGCCTATACCCCAAGCACAGAGTCAGCTGAGGCAGAAAGGTCACATGAGCCCAGGAATTGGAGGCCAGTTGGGCACTATAACAATACTCCTGGGGCTGGAGAGATGGCTCAGTGGTTAACTCAGAACACTGACTGTTCTTCCAGAGATCCTGAGTTCAATTCCCAGAAACCACATGGTGGCTCACAGCCATCTGTAATGAGATCTGATGCCTTCTTCTGGTGTGCCTGAAGACAGCTACAGTGTACTCACATATATAAAATAAATAAAATCTTGAAAGAAAGAAAGAAAGAAAGAAAGAAAGAAAGAAAGAAAAAGAAAACTCGATTAAAACAAAACAAAAAGCAAAACAAGATGCCTGACTTCAAATAAACCACTAAGTAAAAGTTGGGAAAAGTGGTGTATAGCTCTGTAATCACAACACTGAGGAACTGGGGAGGCTGAGGCAGGGGGAATCTCTGAGTTTGAGGTTACCCTGATATATATCAGAAGTTCCAGGCCAGCCTGGGCTACATAGTGAAACCTTGTCTCAAAACCCAGGGCAGGGCCGGGCGTGGTGGCGCACGCCTTTAATCCTAGCACTCGGGAGGCAGAGGCAGGCGGATTTCTGAGTTGGAGGCCAGCCTGGTCTATGGAGTGAGTTCCAGGACAGCCAGGGCTATACAGAGAAACCCTGTCTCGAAAAACCAAAAAAAAAAAAAAAAAAAAAAAAACCAGGGCAGTTTTAGCAATTTGAACCCTGTCTCATAAAGGAACTGGGGAAGGAGTAGAAAGGCTAGGCTGTCAGCTAGCAGGTATGAAGCCGTTGGTTCAATTCCCAGCCCTACAGGGAGGAATAAAAGCATTTTATTTCAGTGGCATACATCAGTAAACTACTCTGCAGAAAAGGCTGTACTAGACACATAGTAGTAGTTACAGGTAAGTGTACCGACAGGAACTAAAGGCTGTAGTGTTGCTCTGCCAGTCTCCACATGTGTAAAATGAATAACAGTTCCTCCTTACTTGAAGAAACAAGCATCAACTGAGAAAATATATGTGAACTGCTTTTGTTAGAGGAGAGGCAGACCAGAGAGGTCTGTGCTTTTCTGCCCAGGTTCATGGTCTCATCTGTCTTTAAAAAAAAAAAAAAAAAAAAAAAAGGCTGGTGAGATGGCTCAGCGAGTAAGAGCACTGACTGCTCTTCCAAGGGTCCTGAGTTCAAATCCCAGCAACCATATGGTGGCTCACAACCACCTGTAATGAGATCTGATGCCATCTTCTGGGGTGTCTGAAGACAGCTACAGTGTACTCATATAAATATAATAAATAAGTAAATCTTTTTTTTTTTTTTTTTTGGTTTTTCGAGACAGGGTTTCTGTATAGCCCTGGCTGTCCTGGAACTCACTCTGTAGACCAGGCTGGCCTCGAACTCAGAAATCCGCCTGTCTCTGCCTCCGAGTGCTGGGATTAAAGGCGTGTGCCACCACGACTGGCTAGTAAATCTTTTAAAAAAAATAGAAACATAAGACCAGAAAGCAAAAGTTTGACTTAGAAAGTGAGAGTTGACATGGAGCTGCAGCAGAGGGACAGGGACAGCAGAGGGACGAGGACAGCAGATGGACAGGGACAGCAGAGGGCCGGGGACAGCAGAGGGACAGGGACAGTTGATTGGTTCAGTGCTTTCTGAGGTGAGAGCCACTAGGGTTCTCAACCTGTGGGTTGAGACCCATTTGAAGCAATCTAAAGAACTTTTCACAGAGGTTGCCTAAGACCGTCAGAAAACAGATATTTTTACATTATGGTTCACAACAGTAAAAATTTACAGTTATGAAGTGGCAACAATATTAATTTTATGATAGGGGGTCACCACAACATGAAGATCTGTATTGAAGGGTTGTAGCTTTAGGATGATTGAGAACCACTGCTCTAGTGTAAGAGTTCTCTCCCATTAATGCAAAATGGGCCCATGGGTTGCATCGGTCAAGACAAGAGCAGCTGCTGGTTAAGTCAGGAGTCACCTCTACCCATACTATGATAGCACAGACAGAGGCATGCTCCCAAAGGGATCAAAACCAGGACTCAGCTGGGCATGGCAGTGCATGCCTTTAATCCCATCCCAGGACTCAGCTGGGCATGGCAGTGTATGCCTTTAATCCAGCACTCAGAGCCGGAGTGGGCTGCTCTCTCAGAGTTCGGGGCCAGCCTGGTTTTCATTGCAAGTCTCAGGCCAACCAAGACTACATGTAGAGACCTTGTCTCAACAATAAAAACAAAAAACAAAGGCTGGATGTGGTGGTGCTCGCCTTTAATCCCAGCACTTGGGAGGCAGAGGCAGGTGGATTTTTGAGTTTGAGGCCAGCCTGGTCTACAAAGTGAGTTCCAGGACAGCCAGGGCTATACAGAGAAACCCTGTCTCAAAAAAACAAAAGAAACAAACAAACAAACAAATAAACCCCTAGGATTCTTGCACTGAAGACCTCAAACCTCCCCTAGGCGCTCAATTCTGCAAGCCCCACCCCCTCGTCCAGGGGAGACCCCCAAACACTCCCAATTACACTTCACCATAACAGTACCACAGAGCTGTGCACACTTCTCAGACTCTTAGGAAGATTCTCTCGCTCAGATGGGATCACAAACTGGGTGGCATGACAAGAAAGGGAGGCAGAGCCGGGCGGTGGTGGTGCATGCCTTTAATCCCAGCACTCGGAGGCAGAGGCAGGCGGATCTCTGAGTTCGAGGCCAGCCTGGTCTACAGAGTGAGTTCCAGGACAGCCAGGGCTATACAGAGAAACCCTGTCTCAAAAAACCAAAAAAAGAAAAAAGAAAAAAGAAAAAAAAGAAAGGGAAGCAAAGATGATACTCAAACGGAACCCTACAGAATGGAAGGAAGCTGTGATGGGAGCTTCTGAGGACTGGCTGCCTTCTATTTCTGTTGCATAGTGTTTATGAGCATTTGTTACATTGTTATATTTCTGTCTAGTGTATGCTTGCTTCTCAATGTATATCATATATCATGGTTGCAACAATTCTAATAATTGACGGGGGTGGGGGTCGGAGAGGAGGTTAATAGAGGTCAGCTTTGCCCATTTGTGGGAACCTGGGTAATGTCTGGGAAGGTGTCCCAAAGGCAGCCAAGGGAAATCGGAAGCTCAGATCTGGCCCGAAGAGCTGCCGATACAGGGTGGAGAGGGCAGCTGAGGGGCAGCAGCGCAGCTGCCAGTGCAGGAGGCGTCTGCCCACAGGCGCCTGGCTGTGCCTCCAGCTGTCCTCCCAAATTCCCACCCTCACAGGTGCTGCTGGAGGTTAAGCAACTGTCAGGGAATCTTTTGACACAGACTGCCATTTTAAAACATGTGCCCTAGGCATCAGTCCTGCAAATCCAGAAGCTACTATCTCCTTGCCCCTGATCCCTGCCAGACACCTCTTCTGTTTAGATATTTGGATACTGGCCCTTGTCCCTTGTCCTCTTCAGCTCAGGGTGCTCAGCAGCCCAGACTAGTGCTCTGTCAGGAGTTGTTGGAGCTCCCAACTCTGTTCTTGGACTACCTGGGTGGAGCCAGTATGGTGATTCTGCAGGGCTTGAGCAGACATGGAGCTGGCCCAAGGACCCAGGCTGGCTGGGGTTTTCCTCAAGCCTGTGCCAGCTCCCAGACAGCCTGGCACTGGCCAAGCATACCTCCTGTGTAGCCCCTTGGAATCTCTCCCTTTACCTCCCTGGTGCCCTGCAATGAATACTGTGTGTCTGTATGTCTGGCTCTGCTTAGGGGGTCCTCAGCTGTCCCAGCTCTGAAGCTTACTGACACAACTGGGCCTGGCCTTGCTCAGGAGAATGGGGAAGGTTAGGAGCAGGAGAGAAAACCCCTTGGAGTGCCTGGCATCAGACTCTAGCCCAATTTAGGAGTTACCACTTAGGAGTTACCAAATGCCTTTTCTTCTCTGCCTCTGTTTCCCCATCTACAAACAAGCCATCCCAGTAGCTCTGGCCCCTGGCTTTTACTGCCATCGCGTTGGAGGAAAGAACTCAGCCTCAGAAAGGCCAAGGTCAACTCACCGACCTGCCTAGGGCCCACTCAGCTGACCTTTCAGGAAAACCAATCAGGAACACCAGGGAACAATGTCCATGACTTTGGGGCAAAGCAGGCAATGTAGCATGAAAGTTCTTTCTATCCAGTTGTCCTGGCTCGAAAGGAGTGTTTGGGGCCTGAGCACCCCTGCGTCCTTCTCAGTGACTAGTGGAAGATCCGGTCCCTGGACTCCAAACAGGATGGAAATGGGTAAGCGGGGTGCTGCTGTACAGAGGTGCTGGGCTAAGGGACCCTGCAGTCAATTTTTTCTCAAAAGGTGAGTCTTATGAGGACGGTAGAGAGATACCGTGGGACTGGTCATATGCATGCATATCCATAGGAGTCCAGAGTAGGGAGAGATTATCTGTGAGGTGTAGCCCTGAGTTTAGGGTATCCAAGAGTGATCTCTAGAGCTAGCTTGGTGCTGGTGTTGACCTATGAGTGAAGGGTGCTGGCTAGTCTGCTGGCTGCTGGCTGCAAAAACTGGGCTTCGAAGTGTGGTGGGCTCAGAGGCCCCTGTTGTTTCCAGACTTCCATCCTGTCTGGAAGCCAGCATTGGCAAAGTGGAATCCTCAGCCAGCAGCTCCAGGAGGGCCTGAGGTTTGAGAAAAGACAAAAGACAAACAGGGTGTGGGGCTTTCTGAACTTGAGTCCAAGGTCCAGGTTCTGAGTCAATGCTGTTCTCAGCCAGCTCAGTGAGGTCCACAGATTCACTTTGCTACGAGTGGGGGCATTTCCCTGCTAGACCTCACCCTAGTGCATCCAGGCTTGCCTCTCCTAAGCACAACCTGCCAGGCCTCCTGCAGCAAGCCCAGCTCCAGGTTCAACTGTCCAGGCCCCAAGGATGAAAGGTGTGCCAGTCCTCAAGCCTGCCCCATCCATCTTGAGTTTACCCCTAAAGTCAGTTCTGGAGTAATCCATTGCTATGGGGAATGAGGAAGAGCTCAGGATGAGGACCGGAAGTTGGGGTACCCCTCTAGCAAGCCAATCCTCCCTTGGGTCCATTTCTAGTAGTCCATGGAGGAATAAGACTGGAAGAGAGCTAGTCTCTTGCCACCACAATCTGAGAGTTCAATAGCTTCTGATACACTGTTGCATCTTCCACTTGCCTTTCTAGTAACACAGTTAACTTTCCTAGCGCTCTGGACTAGCTAAGCGCAGATCTCTGGCTTTCTCCCACCTTTTCCACAGCTGTGTTTAGGCTGGGCCTAGAGTGCCAGTGTGCTCCTTCCCAGCTGCTGGGGGAATCTGAACCCTTCCAGCCTGGTGCCAGTGCCAGAGTCACTGACAGGGTGGAGGAGCCCCAGGGAGGTCTATCCCAGCTGTCAGCACCAATGATGGATGAGGGGGTTCATTATAGGGAGACCCAGAGGACCAGGCGCCTGTTCTGCTCCAGGGGGGAACCCCTGGACTGGCCTCCTGGGGTCTACAAGCAGAGTCTCTGCCCCTCACAGCTGGGGACATGAATGAAGGAGTATCCCAGTAAGGCTGCTTAAAAGCCCAAAGGGTGCCGAGCCTTCACACTCCCTGGACATAATGGGCATTAGGGTCTCTCCCGTTGCCTTCTTCCTGCTTTGCCTGACTTCTGAGAGCTTACAAGGTGGTGAGGGTGTGCTTCTGGGGAGGGTCCAGGCTGTGGCTGTGGCTGAGATTTGACTAGAACATAAATTAGACAGCTAGGTTTGGGGAATGGGGGTGGAATGAGTGCAGTTGGTAGTGTTTCCAATACAATCAGAAGTTCAGGATCATTTTTTGCTTCATGGCTATATGATTACACAGCAAGTTTGAGGCTAGACTGGGGTACATAAGCCCCCTTCTAAAAGTTCCAGAATGATCGCAGTTGGGTGGGCATTGGGGATAGGGGAGTCTGGGCAAGCAGAGAATTCAGATGAGGAGGATTTTAGATGCATTGCACTGGAGGTAGATGGATGTCTGGGTCTAGCTTTCTTTCAGTTTCTGAGATTGCAGCCCTGAATTGTAAGTACCCTTTGCTTCCCTAGGACTTCCCCGACTCCCTCCTAACCTGGGGAAAGGTAAGTGGCTCTCTGGATACTTTTGACTCCAGCGACCTTTGGAACTTTCTAGATCGTCCCCGGCTCTGAGATTCCAGATACAAAGGCCAGGGGAGCTTGGAGTCTCTTCTCTGTGGGCAGAATTAGCAGTGTCTGCTTGAGGATACAAAGCTCAGAAACTCATCTTCTTGGAAGGTTGGGAGGTTTGTACCTGGAGGAGGGGCCTGGAGAATGGGATGTGACAGCAAGGAGGGAGGTGGCTCTGGCAGCATCCAAGGGCAGAGTGCTATAGTGGGACAGGAGTGGGGGTGGGGTGGGGGGACCAGTGAGCTGAGAGGCTTCAAGGCTTTGCGACTGAGTGTCATGAACGGGGCACCCCTATAGAGTTCTATGGGTAGGAGGGGGGATCCCTGAGACTGGATGAAGAGGAGGAGAAGGGGAATAGGAAGTTTCCAAAGATGAGGTTGGATGGGGGGAGGGCTAAGTGTGCTCTGCCCCTCAAATATCCAGGGGTATAGCTTGGTACCCCCATCCATTCTAGGAACCAATCTTCAGTTCCCCGAATCCCAGAATATCCACTGGTTCAGTCCTTATACCTCCTATGACCAGAGGGGGAAACTGAGGTTCAGAAGCAGAGATTTGGTGACCTGGTTCCCCCCCCAACACTTTTTTTTTTTTTTTGGTTTTTTTCGAGACAGGGTTTCTTTGTGTAGCCCTGGCTGTCCTGGAACTCACTTTGTAGACCAGGCTGGCCTCAAACTCAGAAATCTGCCTGCCTCTGCCTCCCAAGTGCTGGGATTAAAGGCGTGTGTCACCCCCCTCCCCCACTTTAATTTATTTACACCTCTGGCAGCCTCTGGTGTCAAGTATGGGGAGGGGAGAACAGGCCACCCTGCTCACCACTGGCGTAGCTGTCTTCTGACACACCAAAAGAGAGCATCAGATCCCATTATAGATGGCTGTGAGCCACCATGTGGTTGCTAGGACTTGAACTCAGGACCTCTGGCCTGGTTCCCTTCCTTTTGAAATTTTGTTTTAATTTTTATTTTATTTATTTATTTTTATTTTTTGGGTTTTTTGAGACAGGGTTTCTCTGTGTAGCTCTGGCTGTCCTGGAACTCACTCTGTAGACCAGGCTGGCCTCGAACTCAGAAATCCGCCTGCCTCTGCCTCCCAAGTGCTGGGATCAAAGGTGTGCGCCACCACTGCCTGGCCTGGTTCCTTTCTCAATTCTCCCCAACTCTCAACAGGCTTTTGCAGGCCAGTTGGCTAGTATGAAGCTAAATCTTCAGAGGTGTAATCAGAGTAGCCCCAAGGCTCCTGCCCTGCTGTGTATCCCCTAAACTAAACCCCTCATTTCTCCTCCAGGCTACAGCCCCTCCAGTGGACTGGGAACAGGTGAGATGAAGGGAGAACTTGGGGCCCAGGGCCAGGACACTCTAGTCTCTCTCCCTAATAAAGAAGGGCAAGACAGCACAGGAAAGAGGATACAGGCGGGGCTGGTGAGATGGCTCAGCGGGTAAGAGCACCCGACTGCTCTTCCGAAGGTGATAAGTTCAAATCCCAGCAACCACATGGTGGCTCACAACCATCTGTAACGAGATCTGGCACCCTCTTATGGACTGTCTAAAGACAGCTTCAGTGTACTTACATATAATAAATTAAAAAAAAGAGGATACAGGCATACAGACATCTCAGAATTGTGGGAAGCTGGGTGTGGTGGCTCATACCAGTAAACCCCAAACTCAGAACTTAAGGCAGGAAGATTTCTGAGAGCTCAAGTCAGCCTGGATTGCTTAGTAATTTCCAGGCCTGCTTGGGTTGTAGAGTAAGACTGTGTTCTACCTCTCCATCCCCCCCCCCCCCGCCAAAGGAAGGTAGGAATGAAGGGATGGACACTGGGTACTTGGTAGATGTCCATTCTTCTCGTGGTTTGACCTGAGCATGGTCCCAGAAGGTGGGGAGACCCACTAATGAGAACGACTATGTAAGTCATTCATAATGGGTAGTGCTGGGGAGACCCTCAGCCTAGTGCCCCAGGTACTCACCTGCTTTCTCTCTCCACTAGCCTTAGGAGGAGATGCTAAACCTCAAAAGTCAGGTGAGCTCCACCAGTCTAGCTTTCTGTCCTCCTGTCTCTCTCACATCCTCACTTCCATCCATCGTTCTCTCACCTTCCCCTCTAAGCAAGACTCAGGAACCCCCAGCAAGGCGAGTATCACCTGGTGGGCGGTCAGCATCAGGGGCCTTCTCTTGCCTCTGAGGCAAACTGGTGAATGATAGTCCTTGAGGAGTATCATTTGGATATTTTGTTTCTAGCTTGATCTTAGGGAAGACTTTCAAGGTCCCCACACACCCACTTCAGCTGGGACCCCACAGTTCCTCAACTCAGCTCTTTTTCTCCTCACAGGCTCTCTAATTCAAAATGGCTATGGAACAGGTAGAGGTGGGGCTGCCACAGAGAAAGGGATCAAGGGTTGTCCCTAGGAAGGGGGAATCCTGTGACCTTCAATTGACCTTCACCTCTTTCTCAGGCGCTGGAGGTGGTATGGGACCTCCAAAGCCAGGTGAGCCCTCCTCAGATGCTACCCGTTTTTCCCCACATCTGCAACCTCCCTGTATCTCCTTGACACCTTCCCCACCTCTACAGCCACCCCCGCAGTGCCTCCCTGACACCCCTATCCTGTCTCCACGGTGTTTGGTAATGGTATTGGTCTAGAAGCAGGGCCTTTCCCAAGTATAGCATCCTATTTCTAAGGTGTAGGAAAATAGGGGTGTTCCTTTGGGGGTACAGTCACTCTAGGTTGATTCCCCTGAGCCTCAAGGAGATAGAGAAGACAGGAGGCATGGCAGCCTCTGTGCCAGGAGTGGGGAGGGGAGGGCAGGGCACCCTGCTCACCACTACTTTATTTAAAGATTTATTTATTTTATTTATATGAGTAACTGTCTTCAGACACACCAGAAGAAGGCATCAGATCCCATTACAGATGGTTGTGAGTCACCATGTGGTTGCTGGGAATTGAAGTCAGGAGCTTTGGAAAAGCGGTCAGTGCTCTTACCTGCTGAGCCACCTCGCTAACCATCTCACCACTACTTTAGCTGGGCTCCAGACACGACCTTAGGCCCCTTAGTTCACAATGGCTATGGAACAGAGAAGCCAGGAGGCTCGGTCCCAGGGGTGCCATCATCTGCCTTGTCTCTCTCCTCAGGCTTTGGAGGGGTGGTGAAGCCAAAGAAATCAGGTGAGAGCTCTCTCTATGCCTGTTCCTTCTCAGCTTGATGGCCCCTCCCCCTCTTTATTCTTCTTTCTGGCTTTTTCATCCCAGGGCCTGGGATGGGAGCTGGAGCCTTCCCAGGAGTGGGAGGAACTCAGCCAGGTAAGGACCACTGGATATAAAAGGAGAGGTTAGTTCTGGATGGAGTTGGTAGGGCTCTGACCCAGGTCTGGGAGGAGAGAAACTCTGCAAGCTGGGGCTTGCCAATCCTGATCTGCCCATGTCTTAACTCCATCTCTTCCCATGGCTCTCTGTCCCTCCGATATACCCTCCTCACCCCACCACTTTCTCCCCAGGATTCAATGGCAGAAATGGCTTAGGCATCAGTACATCCCCTAAGGCAGGAAGCCTGCCAGGTGAGAGGAACTGAGCAGGGACTGTGGGGGTACAGGTGATGAAGAGGGCACAGTTTTAATCTAAGGAAAGGGATGCCAATCTTGTTATGTCTCTCTCTGGCCCAGGAGGAGGCATGAAACCTCAAAAACCAGGTACCTTTCTTCTGCACTGGTTTTGTTTGTTTGTTTGTTTGTTTTCTCTCTGTGATGCTATATGCCCAGCTCAGCTCTGTCATCTCTAGGTTCCAGCTTTCCATGTCCCCAGCTCTGCCTCTGCATTACCTCCCAAGAACAGGTCCCTTCACTGGCTTGTCAGGCGTATTGCTTGAGAAGTAGTGTTCAGTCTAGGGATGGTTTCCTGGGCTGATCATTGGGCATGTTTCCTAAGCTGGGGGCTTGGGACACAAATGTCTGGGGTAGGGATACCATGAGAGTGGTCCAGACCACCTCAGGCTAGCCTCCTACCAGTCAGGCTGTAGCCTCTGCCTCTCTCTACCCACAGCACCTGCACCTCAGAATGGCCATGGACCAGGTAAAGAAAGGATAGAAGGGGTTGGGGTATGTGTTTAAGTTGGGGTTCTGGGGAGCTCTTACTTCCTCACCTGTTCCCTATGCCTTTCTCAGGTACTGGAGAGAGCATGAAACCTCCAAAGCCAGGTGAGGTCTACCCTGTGCCAGTGTCCCTGGGCAGCCCACTCACCCCACATAGCCTGGCCTCTCTTACTCCTTTCTGCTGTCTCTCAGGATTCAGCAATGGGAATGGAATGGGAGCTGGGGCCTTCCCAGGAGTTGGAGCCCAGCCAGGTGAGGGCACCAGGGTCAAACTGGGGACCTAGAGATGAGGGTAAGGGATACTCTAGGGGAAGTCACAGACTGGGAGAGCAAAGACTGATTTCCAGGTCCTGGTGTGGTAGAGATGGCTTTAATACCAGTGTCTAGGAGGCAGAGGCAGGCAGATCTTGGAGTCCAAGGCCAGCCTGGTCTACAGTTTTAGGACAGTCAAGGCTACACAGAGAAGCCCTGTCCCAAAAATAGTGGGAAGATAATGGGAAGGCGATAAAAGAAGGTAATGATGTTTCTCTCTCTCTCTCTCTCTCTCTCTCTGTGTGTGTGTGTGTGTGTGTGAGAGAGAGAGAGAGAGAGAGAGAGAGAGAGAGAGAGAGAGAGAGAATAATCAAATCCATTAAGTACATTAATAAAATTGTCGAAGAATCTTAAAATAGATTAAAATAAATAAAATTATAGAATATAGTCTAGCAGGAAGGGCGCTTCCTCAGTGTGCACAGAGCCTCAAATTTAACCTCTAGTACTAAAAAGAAAAAAAGAAAAAAAGAAAAAAAAAGGAAAGAAACAAGAATGTCGATTTCTTGGATGACAGGAGCAGTCATGGGGCCTGCACATGGCTCAGTTTCCCTGGGTCTTCTCCCAGGCTTGGGAGCTGGCATGGAGCCTCAGAAGCCAGGTGAGCAGGCACCTGGTCTTCCCATTGTTCTCTTCGCTTTGTCCCCACCACCCTGAGACCTTTTACTCCCAAGCCCTCCTCAAACCCTCTGCTTATACCCCCTTTTCTCCTTAGGATTTGGCAATGGAAACATCCTGGGGTCCCAGCCAGGTAAGCACAGGGATGGTGGCAGGTCCAGGGCCTGCCTGGGCACCTGAGGCAGGGTTCTAGAAGCTCACTCATGTGACCACTCTCCAAAGTTCACCCCTCAGCCAGGCCTGGTGTTGTGCCCTATGGACACCATGGAGCTCAAGTTCAACTTAAACACTGGGTGGAAAGCTCATTTTATGGGTCAAGAACCAAAGCTCCTAGCCGGGCGGTGGTGGCACACGCCTTTAATCCCAGCACTCGGGAGGCAGAGGCAGGTGGATTTCTGAGTTTGAGTGAGTTCCAGGACAGCCAGGGCTATACAGAGAAACTCTGTCTCAAAAAAAAACAAAACCAAAACAAAACAAACAAACAAGCAAAAGAACCAAAGCTCCTGCAGGACATGGTGGCTTATACCCGTAATCTCCATGCTCAGGGGCCAGGGAAGGAGAATCAATAGTTCCAGGTCAGTTTGGGAGACATGGTGAATTCCAGGCTAGTCTGAGCAAGAAAGCAGAGCCTGGTGGTACAAGTCTACAGTCCTAGCAGGTGGGAGGTAGAGACCCTCCATCCAGGTCACCTTAGAGCCTGGTGGTACAAGTCTACAGCCCTAGCATGTGGGAGGTAGAGACCCTCCATCCAGGTCACCCTAGGCTAAGAGCAAACTAGAGGCCCAGCCTCAGCTATAAGAAACATTATCTTGGAATAAAACAAAGCTAAACATGGAGGACTTTGATCCCGGCTCTCAGAAGGTAGAAACAGGCATAGCTCTGTGAGTTTAAGGACAGCCTATTCTATAGAGAAAATTCCAGACCAGTTAGGGCTATATATAGTGAGACCCTGTCTCACAATATAAACAAACAAACAAACAAACAAACATCCAACTGGGAAGGAATTTACAGAGGGAGGAACAGTCCACAGGCAAGGCAAACCCCTTAAGGTGCATCCACTGTTCCTATGTCAGCCCCTCTTCTCCCAATCAGGTCCTGCAGTTCAGAATGGCTTTGGAGCAGGTAAAAGTGGGGGGCGGGGTGGAGGTTGGGGGAAGGACAGGGACAGATGCAGGGTATCCTGGGCTGAATTTCTAGAAAGAAGCTGGCCTAGAAAGAAGCTGGCCCAGAGATGGGGCACCCACATGTACATCTCTTTCAGGCTTTGGAGGAGTTGGGAAAGCCCAGAAGCCAGGTGAGACTCTTGCTATGCCCATCCTTGTTCATATACAGCTGCATATGTATATGACTCTACCCAGACTCTAATCTCACTCCTTCTCATGGTCTCCCCAGGACTTGGGAATGGAAATGGGCAGGGAGCCGGGGCCTTCCTGGGAACTGGAGCCCAGCCAGGTGAAGTACTGTGATTATTCAAGCACCCCTGAATAGGAGTGCTAAAGTGGAGATCTAAAAGTCTCTCTTCTTCCCCAGGCCTTGGAGGAGGACTAAGACCCCAGAAGCCAGGTGAGACCCAGTCACTTGATTTCCAGTTTAACGCTACACAGCAAACACTCCCTCAATAAATCACACCCATTCTGGGCTAGCCAGGTATGGAAGCCCAAGGTATGCTGGGAAGGCAGGACAACAGCACGGCACTAAGACTGTCACAAGAGCCACCCTGAGCCACCCTGAGCATTCTAGAACAGAAGGAGAAGCTGGGTAGTAGGCTGTGGTCCACTACAAATTGGTGAAGGCTTGAAGAGGGACAGAAAGTGAGGGACTGTCAGAGTCAGACCTGGGGGAACCAGAAGTTCAGGCAGGGCTGCCATATGCAATGAAGGTCTGAATACCCAGAGGCCACTAGGGGCATAGTGAGAAGACGCTAGGACTCAGTGCTTCAGGATGAGCAAGGAAAGCAAGAAAGGTATAAGGAGCCAGCACGCAGTATGACTGCTGCCCCAAGACCTGTGCACAGCTGTCTGTGAGTGGCTGGTGCCGGAGCTCAAGGACTTGGGCAGAGAGAGGCCTGACATTCAGAGTCTCTTGCTTTTCCCCTACTAGGCCCTGTACCTCAGAATGACTATGGACCAGGCAGGAGCAGGGCTGAGCTCCCTAGGAGGCCCCCCCAAATAGGAATCCAGGTCCCTCACCTTGATCTGTCTTTCCTCCAGGCTACGAAGGTGTGAAGCCTCAGAAACCAGGTAAACGCTTTTCTAACCTGTTTCTCTATCTCTCCTGAAACCCTGAGCTTCCCTCTGTTCAGTCACACCCTTCTGTGTCCCCAGGATTTGGAAACGGGAATGGATTTGGCCTGGGAGCCCAGCCAGGTGATGGTGGTGGGCTCTGGGGTGGAGTCCACATGCCTATAACCTGCTTTCCCCTCCCAGACTTTGAAGGACAGCCAGTCAGTGAGGGGAGGATCAGGGAAGTCCTCGGGTTCCCTAGATTTCTGCCTGGCCATAAAGCGGGGACACACTGTGGGCCTTTTGTCCATTGTTCATCCTTCTCATTCCCACAGGGCCTCCAGCTCAGAAGGGCCATGGACCAAGTAAAGAAGGGATAGAAGGGGTTGGGGTATGTGTTTAGGTTGGGGTTCTGGGGAGCTCTTACTTCCTCACCTGGTCCCTATGCCTTTCTCAGGTACTGGAGAGGGCATGAAACCTCCAAAGCCAGGTGAGGTCTACCCTGTGCCAGTGTCCCTGGGCAGCCCACTCACCCCACATAGCCTGGCCTCCCTTACTCCTTTCTGCTGTCTCCCAGGATTCAGCAATGGGAATGGAATGGGAGCTGGGGCCTTCCCAGGAGTTGGAGCGCAGCCAGGTGAGGGCACCAGGGAACTGGGAGGGGTCAGAGCCAGGGTACTAAGGTTCCGAGTCCTCACCTGCTCCCCACTTGTCTCTCTTGCTTTGGATGCAAGCACCCCCAGAAGGCAGGTGAGAGTCACTTCCGCCAATGACTCTGTCTTCTCCCAAGCTTAGTGCCAGCTCCCTGTTGTTCCTGGGGTTTGGGAATGGAATTGGACTGGGAGTCTAGTCTGATGAAATAGGGACCTGAGAGACCCACATCTGGGGTGTCCTTCTGTGCTCCCCTTCCCATCCGCAGAAAGGAAGATTTAGTACAATACTGAGGGGTTTCTGAGAACAGTTCCTAGTTTTGTACAAGAGAGATCTTCCCTGTCCCCTCTGCTGAACCCCAAATCCTACTTTTCCCTTCACACAGGCCTGGCAGCCCAGAATGGAATTGTAGCAAGTAGGGGTGGGGGGGGGACTGGGAGACTTTTATATGTGTATGGGGGAGGTGAGCAAGCAGGGCTCAGCAGTGCATGTCTCCTACAGGTTTTGGAGAGGGCAGGAAACTCCAGAAGCCAGGTGAGTCTTGTCTACTTTGGGTCTGTCCATCTGTCCCTGCCTTAGTTTGCATTTCTTTTCTTTTCTTTTCTTTTTTGTTTTGTTTTTTTCTTTTCTTTTCTTTTTTTTTTTTTTTTTTTTTTTTTTTTTTTTTTTTTTTTTTTTTTTTTTTTTTTTTTTTTTTTTTTTTTTTTTTTTTTTTTTGGTTTTTCGAGACAGGTTTTCTCTGTGTAGCCCTGGCTGTCCTGGAACTCACTCTGTAGACCAGGCTGGCCTCAAACTCAGAAATCCACCTGCTGTCAGAGGCCCTCTTCTCAGAAACTCTCGGCTTGTGTCAAGTTGACAAAAACCAACCAGCGCAGGGCCCTGACCGTGCCCTCCTGAGTCCATAACCACGCCCTGACCGTGCCCTCCTGAGTCCATAACCATGCCCTGACCGTGCCCTCCTGAGTCCATAACCATGCCCTGACCGTGCACTCCTGAGTCCATAACCATGCCCTGCCCGTGCCCTCCTGAGTCCATAACCATGCCCTGACCGTGCCCTCCTGAGTCCATAACCATGCCCTGACCGTGCACTCCTGAGTCCATAACCATGCCCTGACCGTGCACTCCTGAGTCCATAGCCATGCCCTGACCGTGCACTCCTGAGTCCATAACCATGCCCTGACCGTGCCCTCCTGAGTCCATAACCACAGCACACCTTCACTTCCATCCTTAACACAAGGGGCTGACAACTGGGGTCTTTCCTGGAACAAGATCCCAGCCAGGTGAAGACCTTAAGGCAAAGACAGGCCTCTTAGAGGTCAGGAACTGGGACCACAAAGGTCCTGATTGAGTGGTGATTTATCCTGAGGCCTGGAGTCTGCAGCTGGAACCACAAACGTCCTGATTGGGCGGTGGACAGATAGGTGGTCTATCATGAGGCCTGGAGTCTGTGTCTTCTTCCATAGACCTGGAAAGAGAATGAAGCCTCCTAGCGGGGACACCTAGGTGTCCAGGGGACGGGAAAGTCCTCTCATTCCAGGGGAGGGGAAAGTCCTCTCATTCCCCTGCATATCTTGGAGACTGCCTCCTCTCGAGGGCCCCATCTCACCCTACTCCCTTTTCTCCCCAGAATTTGGGAACAGAAATGGACTGGATGCCTCACCAGGTGTGGTCTTCTGGGCGTGGGCGTGGCAAACCGGGCAGATGGGGAGAAATGCTAGGGGCAGGTATCAGGAGGGCAGAGCGCTGAGGGGGTTTCCTGACACAAAAGGTCAGGGGAAGAGAGCCTGTGCTCTTTCTGTCTGTCCCTGCCCTCACCATCCTTGGTCCTTAAGCTCATGGTGGGAGGAGTTTTCCTGTGCTTGACTCCAAGAAGTCAGCCTTAGTCCCTAAAAGGAAGGAAGTATGTAAATCAGCAGGACCAGTGGGGATCCTGGTACTGGGGAGGGAGGTGCAGGACACTCCCTCCTGCTGGCCTCTGCCTCCGTGGTCCACTGATAGCGTCCCCCTCTCCTTCCACGGCCTTTGCTGCTCAAAACAGCTATGGACAAAGTAGGAGCAGGGCCAGGCTTGTGAGGCCGAGGGGCAGAGTGCCCAGCAGTTCTCGCCAGTACCCTGTGTACCCAGCAGTTTTCACCGGTACCCTGAGGTACCCTGTGTTTCTTTCAGGTTATGGACCAGACTTGAAGGCTCAGAAACCAGGTGGCCCAGCTATAGCCTGTCTTTCTGCCTGGCCACCAGCCCTACACTCTTCTCCCCTTTTTAATGTCCCCTCCCTCTGTATTCCCAGGATTATGGAATGGCCGTGGGCTTGGAATCCAGCTGGGTAAGGGAGCTTGTGTCTGGCTCCTGTCACTGTCCCCTTGCAGGTCTGCAGGGGCAGGTCCAAAGGAGTTCAGTTTCCGGCCTGAGTCTTTAGAGTCTTTAGGGAGGCTAAAGTCCCTTCCTCCCTAACTTTAGCTCCACTCTCTTGCTCCCAGTTCAGAATGGTAATAAGCAGGAACTGGGGGGTGGGGCTGGGGGTGGGGCAGCTGACAAAGTGGAGAAAAAGAAACAAATGGGTGCTCACTCTAGTCCCCGAGGGACCCCATGGGTGCTCGCTCTAGTCCCCGAGGGACCCCATGGCTTCTGCAAAACCAGAAATCTCTCCCTGCCCAATAGACACTGCAGTTCTCATCAGCTATGGACCAGGAAGGGGACCAGGAAGGGTCCTGGGCAAGGCTCCATAGAGATGAGAAGAAAGGTCTTTACAGGAGGGGTAATCCCACGTTTCTCCATAGGGTACAGAAACGGGCTGGGACCTAGAGACTTCCAAGGCCAGGGACCACAGCCAGGTAGGGGGAACAAGCCATCTCAGGCACAGATGGTCCTGGGAAGGGGCAGGAACAAGGTGGGGTCCCCAGACCCTATTCATCTCACCTCAGGATTGGGAGAGGCTGGGAAACTTCTTAAGCCAGGTGAAGCCCTTTCTGTCTCTCCCTGTCCCTCCCCACCCCCGCATCCCCACCCCTAATGTCAGCCCTGCCCTCATTGCCTTCCTTCCTCTCAGGGTACATGACAGGGAACAGGCTAGGGATCCCACCAGGTGAGTGCTGTGGGTGTGGGCAGGGGAGGGGGTGGAAATTTCACTCCTAGGGAAGGATGTATCTGTGATCGATTCTTTGTTTCCTACAGGCCTGGGAGCTGGTATGAAACCTCCAAAGACAGGCAAGTGAGAGACCTCTGTGCCTCTGCCTTCTCTGTCTTTCCTGCCTCTCCTGAAGGCCCTCCTGCAGGCCCACCCCACCCTGCCCCTACCTTACCCCCTTTCTTCCCCAGGATACAACAATGGAAATGGAATGGCAGCCCAGCCGGGTGAGTGCTCCTGCCAAGTTGAGAGAGGGGTCAGATGGCATGGTTCAGAAGTAGAGGAGTTGGGTGGCTGACAGCAAGAGCCTTTTGCCCCCTATGTGAGCTGCCTCATCCCCCTGAGCAGTATGGCCCACAGAAGCTGGGCTGTCACTCACCTAGTAGATGTCTCCTGAGGAACTGGGAATGTCCTGGGAGCCACTGAAAACCATGGCTTGATCTGACACAGGTGTCCTGAGAGACACAGGGTGAGCAGCTACCTGCAGCCAGCTCCTCACGGTCTCCCTCCCTAATCTAGGTCCCTGCAATGGTGGCCCTTCTCCAGCAAAGTTCCTCCCCAGGCCTCCCACGACAGTCCCTTCAGATAAAGGAGGTGGCTGGAGCCTAAAATCCCAGCTCCCACCCCCAGTGCAGAATGGTAAAATCCCATGTCAATGTGGAGCTTGTGGGATAGTGTGGCACCAGGAGGCATGTGGTTCTGGGAGGGTCTGGGCCTGGCTATGTGTTCTGGTTTTATATTATCTGAACTGAAGCTCAGAGATACCCTGTGCTGGGCTCAGTTCTGTGTCCCTCATTGTAGCACCAACCCCGGCCATCCAGTGGGGACCGAAGCCTCAGAAAGCTGGTACGTAAGTGTCTCCAACTCCTGTATCTCAGAGGAACAAACCTTCAACTTCTCTCTGCCTGTCTCTGGGTATCAGGGCATCCACCACCCTGCTCTCAAACCGCCTCAGGTACCCTAAGGCCAGGAAGACCCTCTGTCTTAGTCAGGGTTTCTATTCCTGCACAAACATCATGACCAAGAAGCAGTTGGGGAGAAAAGGGTTTATTCAGCTTACACTTCCATACTGCTGTTCATCACCAAGGAAGTCAGGACTGGAACTCAAGCAGGAGCTGATGCAGAAGCCATGGAAGGATGTTCCTTACTGGCTTGCTTCCCTGGCTTGCTCAGCCTGCTCTCTTATAGAACCCAAGACTTCCAGCCCAGAGTTGGTCCCACCCACAAGGGACCCTCCGCTCTTGATCACTAATTGAGAAAATGCCTTACAGCTGGATCTCATGGAGGCACTTCCCCAACTGAAGCTCCTTTCTCTGTGATAACTCCAGCTGTGTCAAGTTGAAACAAAACTAGCCAGTACACCCTCCCTGTCTACCCTCAAAGTCTCTTGTTGCTAAGGTCTTCCTGTGTTTCTTCTTTTTAAAATATTTATTTATTTATTATATGCAAGTACACTGTAGCTGTCTTCAGACACTCCAGAAGAGAGCATCAGATTTCATTACGGATGGTTGTGAGCCACCATGTGGTTGCTGGGATTTGAACTCAGGACCTTTGGAAGAGCAGTAGGCACTCTTAACCGCTGATCCATCTCACCAGCCCCTCTTCCTGTGTTTCTATTCCATGTAAACAGGGCCAGTCCCTGCCTCTTCCTCAAGGTTCTCTAGGTCAATCTGTGGCTCCTAAGGAGATCACAAGGTCCCTTCCCTCCATCTCTGGCCTCTGCCTTTCACAGGTTACCAGCCCTTCAATGGCTGGAGCTGGAGCAGAACTGGGTGAGAAGGCTGCTTCCTCTCCCATTTCTTCTCTGCATCTCTTTCTCTTTATTCCACCTCTAGAAGAGGGGAGGGAAAGGCCAGGGTCATGTCTGACCCACAGTCTTCTCTCCCCTCAGGCTTCCGTGGTGGCCTCAAGCTGCAGAAAGTTGGTGAGCCCTCCAAAATGGCCATCTGGGCTCAAGCAAACCTATTATGGGCAGATCCTCTCTATTTATTCTGGCCTCTCCTGACTCTGTCACCTTCTTTTTTTCCTCCTCTTCCTCCCCCTCCTCCCCCTCCCCCTCCTCTGTCGTCATCATCTTCTTCTCTTCCTCCTCCTCCTCTTGTTCCTCCTCCTCCTTTTTCTTTTCTTTTTTCTTTCTTTCTTTCTTTCTTTCTTTCTTTCTTTCTTTCTTTCTTTCTTTCTTTTTTTTTTTTTGGTTTGTTTAGACAGAATCTCACTATGTAGCCTTGGCTGGCCTGGAACTTACTATGTAGACAAGGCTGGCCTGGAACTTACTATGTAGACAAGGCTGGCCTGAAATTCATAGAGCTCTGCCTGCCTCCTCTCTTGCCTGCCTCCTCCCTATGCCTCCATTGCACTGGGGTTACAGGCAGGCAGCACCACTGTTCTGTTCCTTATTCACCCAACACCCACTCCTCCACGATGGTAGCCAGTGCCAGTGTGACCCTGCCTGAGGTAACGGCATAGGGACACTCAGAAGGAAGCTGGGAAGAAAGCAGCTTTAAAAGTTGCCCACAGCCGGGCGTGGTGGCGCACGCCTTTAATCCCAGCACTTGGGAGGCAGAGGCAGGTGGATTTCTGAGTTCGAGACCAGCCTGGTCTCTAAAGTGAGTTCCAGGACAGCCAGGGCTACACAGAGAAACCCTGTCTCGAAAAACCAAAAAAAAAAAAAAAAAAAAAAAAAAAAAAAAAAAAAAGTAAAAAGTTGCCCAGAAAAAAAGAATATTGGGCCGGGCGTGGTGGCGCACGCCTTTAATCCCAGCACTCGGGAGGCAGAGGCAGGCGGATTTCTGAGTTCGAGGCCAGCCTGGTCTACAGAGTGAGTTCCAGGACAGCCAGGGCTATACAGAGAAACCCTGTCTCGAAAAAAACCAAAACCCAAAACTACTCTAGCCTTCTTCTTTTTTTTTTTTTTAGATTTATTCATTTATTTTATTTTATTTTATTTGTTTTTCGAGACAGGGTTTCTCTGTGTAGCCCTGGCTGTCCTGGAACTCACTTTGTAGACTAGGCTGGCCTTGAACTCAGAAATCCGCCTGTCTCTGCCTCCCAAGTGCTGGGATTAAAGGCGTGAGCCACCACGCCCGGCCTATTCATTTATTATATATAAGTACACTGTAGCTATCTTCAGACACACCAGAAGAGGGCATCAGATCTCATTACAGATGGTTGGTTGTGAGCCACCATGTGGTTGCTGGGAATTGAACTCAGGACCTCTAGAAGAGCAGTCCGTGCTCTTAACCACTGAGCCATCTCTCCAGCCCTTACTATTTTCAAAAATGTATCGCTCTAAGTGAGTGGTGAATGTATCATAACTATATACATGGGGCTCAGAGGACAACTTTATGGGGTCATCTCTCTCCATCTTTATGTAGCTTCTAGAAATCACAGTACTTCAATTTTAGGCTTACCCATCCCATCAGTATCAGCATCCCAAGTATTTTGTGTCTGCACCACCAGGGGGCGCTCTGCCTCTACAATCTGAGCTAGTCTTTCTGTATTGCCTTGCTGAAAGCTGGTTACCTGGCTGCCCTGCCCTGGCCCTCCCTGCTTCAGTCTCTCTCATGCAGGTTTCCATTATGGAAATGGAGCTGTAGATGCTGGAATTTTGCCAGACACCCTGCAGCCAGGTGCCTGGGGAGGGGAGGGGACTGGGACTGAGAATGGGGCAGGAAGGTAGACTGAGCACTATCCCCTCTAAACCTCTTTCCCAGAGCCAATGGCTTTAGGAATGGTGAGTTGGACCCAGGGTACCAGAAACAATGAGGAAGAGGATGGGCTACAGTCAGCAGCTGGATAGGAATAACAAACTGATCCTTTGCAGGACTCAGGGAGGAGACTCTTCTCTACCCTAAAGCAGCAGTTCCAACCCTTGAAAGACATGGTAAAGTAGTAGTAGTAGTAGTAATAGCAGTAACAATAACAACAACCACTAGCACCCAGCAAAGGAAGTCAGAGGACTGGGGCCTCCTGAGTGCCCAGCTCTGGGGGATACTGTACCTACTCTAGTTCTCCTCTTGCAGGTCAGGCTGGGGCCTTCCAGTCCTGGGGGGCTGGAATGAAGTCAGGATATGGATATGCAGGCCTTGGGATCCAAGCAGGTAAATGGGGTGTGTGAACGAGGGTGGGTAGGCAGTATCAGGGCCCTGAGTCCAGGCCTAGCACACAGCTGTGTGGGGTAGTAAGGAGAGGGTACACACCCATGGCTGAGGGAATGGCATGAGGGTACAGGAGAGACCAGAAAGGAAACCATGAGGCTGGGGGGAGGGACTATGTAGTTCATCAACTCTAACCCTCCCTCCCAGGGCCCTATGGGCAGCTGAAGCCAGAGCAGCTGAAGCACCTGGGTGAATGAGCACCTTTATGAGCCTGGGGTGAAGGAGCTGGGAAGGCTGAAGTCCCCTGGTGTCCCACATGTCCCCGTTTTGTGGTCTGTATTGTAGGGGATCCTGAAGTAAAAACATATACCAACAGCCAGCTGGGAAATGGCCACAGGGGTAAGAGGAGTCATGGTGGCCCATAAGCTCCTCTCAGATGTCCCCAGACCTTGGCAGGGATTGTAGGCTCCAAGGCCTTAGACTACTGAGGAGTGATCCCAAGAGACATCAGGGTGCTCCAGCCTTGTTCTGCCTCTCCCCAGGACACTGTCCTTCTGGGAAATGCTGAATGGAGCCCAGTCCCTGCCGACCCCAGGGTCTCTGCATTAGAGCCTGGTCAGATGAGCACAGCAGGAGGATCTCAAGACTTGCGCAGGGCACTGCCCCGCTCCGGTGTCCTCTGGGCTGAAGTATTAATAAAAGCCATATGATTCCCTGTTTGCCTCTGTGTGCAGGGGAGTGATGCTGACTTCAGGGAGGGCTGCACATGGCGCCTCACTTCTTTTTTTTTTTTTGGTTTTTCGAGACAGGGTTTCTCTGTGTAGCCTTGGCTGTCCTGGAACTTACTTTGTAGACCAGGCTGGCCTCGAACTCAGAAATCCGCCTGCCTCTGCCTCCCTAGTGCTGGGATTAAAGGCGTGCGCCACCACGCCCGGCAACCTCACTTCTTCTTTATCTGCTCATCAAGTGTGGCTCTGTGCCAGGGGTGGACTTCATATGGAAGACAGAGAAACAGATTTAAAACCTGTCCCTAGGAAGGGGTGTCATTTGATCACAGTCTAGTGGAGAAACAAAACAAAACAAAACACCCATGCCCAGTTTTCAACTGGTATGTACCTCAGTACTGCCTGGAATGCTGGACACCCTGGGTGTGAGCTCCAGTACTGAAAAAGAAAGAGTATCTCTAAATGGTGTCACATTCTGAGGTCCTGGGGGAGTCTAGGATGCAGGGAGTTTTTTGTTTTTGTTCTTTTACCTGGCAAAAGAATGTTTTATAGCTTGTTTCAATTTGTAATCCATTTTCTAACATGGTTAAAGAGGCTGGGTGTGATGCCTGCATTCTAACCATGAAGGAGGTGTGGGAGTGGGGGGGTAGGGGACAGGAAGGCCGAAAGCTGAGGCAGGAGGACTCAGAGTTTATTGATAGAAAAGAAAAGAGGGGGGCTGGTGAGATGGCTCAGCGGGTAAGAGCACCCGACTGCTCTTCCGAAGGTGATAAGTTCAAATCCCAGCAACCACATGGTGGCTCACAACTTACATATAATAAATAAAATAAATCTTTAAAAAAAATAAAAAAATAAATAAAAAAGAAAAGAAAAGAGAAAGAAAGAAAGAAAGAGGGGCTGGTGAGATGGCTCAGCGGGTAAGAGCACCCGACTGCTCTTCCGAAGGTGATAAGTTCAAATCCCAGCATCCTCATGGTGGCTCACAACCATCCGTAACGAGATCTGGCTCCCTCTTCTGGAGTGTCTGAAGACAGCTACAGTGTACTTACATATAATAAATTAAAAATAAATCTAAAAAAGAAAGAAAGAAAGAAAGAAAGAAAGAAGGAAAGAAAGAAAGAAAGGAAGAAAGAAAAAGTTGAGCTCTGGAGGGATGGCTCAGTGGTTAAGGGCACTTGCTGCTTTTCTTATATTTTTGGTTGTGAGCTTAGCCTTTAATGGCTGAGCCATCTCTCCAGCCCAGTTGCTGCTTTTCTAAAGAACGACCTAAGTTCAATTCCCAGCACTCATATGGTGACTCTCAACTGTCTGTAACCTCGAGGGATCTGAACCCCTCTCTGGCTTCCAAGGGCTTGCACGTAGTATGCAGACAGACATGCAAGCAAAACACCCATGCACATAAAATAATAATTAAAATAAAATATGTTTTCTAGCTTAATTGACTTATTATTTTGCATGTGTATGGTTTGTGTGTGATAGTAGCGCATAAATGTCACTGCTCACAAGCAGAGGTCAGAGGACAACTTTGGGGGTCATTTCTCCCTTCTTTTGTGGGTCCCAGGCCTCAAAGTCCGGTTGTTGCAATCAGGCTCTTGTGCCAAGTCCGTTCACCAGCCCTCACCCCTTCTTTTTTTTTCTTTTTTGCTGTTGTTTTGTTTGAGACAGGATCTTACACTTACATAAGTTAGAGGCTGGCTCTAAGTTGCTATAAGCTGAGGCTTGTTTTGAACACCTGATCTGTAGTGGTATTTAGTTAACCACTCTAGTCCCGCAAGTCATTCGCTCTTGCAGTCTCTCACTCTTACTTCACCTGCCCAGGAGCTATCTGGATTCACAAATGAAAGACATACACACTGGGCGTGGTGGCACATGCCTTTAATCCCAGCACTTGGGAGGCAGAGGCAGGCGGATTTCTGAGTTCGAGGCCAGCCTGGTCTACAAAGTGAGTTCCAGGACAGCCAGAGCCACACAGAGAAACCCTGTCTCAAAAAAAAACAATAAATAAATAAATAAAATAAAATAAAATATTTACAGTTATGGTCAGATATCACTGAATTAATAATTTTAATATAGAATTTGCTTTCACATTCTTTGATTAATGTTCAGATAATTACAGATTAGATGTTTAGAATGGCCTACAGACTTGATGGTGGTAAATTAGCTATCTCAAACAATTACAAACATCAGGGACCAGGATGTAGTTCAGTCACAGAGCACAGGTCTGTGGATTCAGGCTCCAGAAGCAAAATCCAAGTAAATTAAAAAAAAAAAAAAAATCCCCTGAGTTACAAATGCCTTCTACTTCATTTCTAAATGGTGAAGGGCATAGATCCTACAAACAATAACTATACAAGCAGTTAAGGCTTATATAGGATTTACACACACACACACACACACACACACACACACACACACACACACAAAATCTCCAGTTGCTCATCCTCATCTCATGTTAGCTTACGCTACTGGATGTCTTCATTTCTTCCTCTTGGAGCTCTCATGCTACAAGGCCTCCAGGGAAGGGTTTAAAATTGAAATGAAGCCTGAACATCAAATAATTATCTCCCTGCTCTTTCCTGTCCTCTCACTGTGGCTTCCACTTCCCAAGGCTTTCTCCTTACTGGAGAATAGAAGTGTGAGCTCAAACCACCTACTCCCAGAAAGGCCAATGGAGGTAGAGTCCAGGGCTTCAAACATGCTAAGAAGTGCTCTGTCAGAGACACATTCCCAGGCCCATCTGTATCATTAACCCTAGAACCATTCTGTTATTACTAATTATTATTGGTTTTTTGAGACAAGTTTTTTCTTATAGCCCTGGCTTCCTGTAATTTTCTCTGTAGACCAGGCAGGCTTTGAACCCTGCCTCCCAAGTGCTGGGATTAAAAGAGTGCACCACCACTACTGGGCTTTTCTTTTTTCTTTTCTTTTTTTTTTTTTTTGGTTTTTCGAGACAGGGTTTCTCTGTCTAGACCTGGCTGTCCTGGAACTCACTTTGTGGACCAGGCTGGCCTTGAACTCAGAAATCCGCCTGCCTCTGCCTTGCGCCACCACACCCGGCTCAAAGATTTATTTTATTTATTATATGTGAGTACACTGTAGCTGTCTTCAGACACCCCAGGAGAGGGAGCCAGATCTCCTTACGGATGGTTGTGAGCCACCATGTGGTTGCTGGGATTTGAACTTATCACCTTCGGAAGAGCAGTCGGGTGCTCTTAACCACTGAGCCATCTCACCAGCCCCCAACAGAAACCTTGTTTCTGCCCGGTTTCTTTTCTTTTTTTTCTTTTTTTTTTTTTTTTCAGAGCTGAGGACTGAACCCAGGGCCTTGCACTAGCTAGGCAAGTGCTCTACCACTGAGCTAAATCCCCATCCCAATTATTCTAATAAAAGTTCCTATATTCCAATTCCAAATTTTTCTTAATTTTAAAACCTTGTTTTGTATGTGCTGAATGTTTTGCCTGAATGTATGAACACCATGCAAATGTCTGGTGCCCAAGGAGGCTCTGAGACATCCAGTAGGTGTTGGGAATTGAACCTGGGTTCTCTGCAGGAGTAACAAGTGCTCTTCTCTCCCCCCCCCCCCCGCCCCGCTAATAGGAACTAATAGGAACTGGTTCTCTCCTTCCACTATGTGGGTCTCCGGATTGAACTCAGTTCTAAGCTTGAAGAGAAGCAACAGACCTGGTGGTCTGTTATACTGAGCTCATGAAGTGGAAGTAGAGCCGGGTGTGGTGGCGCACATCCTTTAATCCCAGCACTTGGGAGGCAGAGGCGGGCAGATTTCTGAGTTCGAGGCCAGCCTGGTCTACAAAATGAGTTCCAGGACAGCCAGGACTACACAGAGAAACCCTATCTCGAAAAACAACAACAACAACAACAACAACAACAAATCCCCAAACAAACAAAAACAAAAAAAAAAGAAGTGGAAGTAGGGGGACCTCGAGTGGGACGGCATCCTAAGCTGCGTATGGATACCAGCCTGGAACCCCTTGTCTCAAAACAGAAAATGGAGTGAAAATATGCATCACTTTAGAGTCACCATTGATAAACAGCAACAATTGCGGAGCTGTGACACATTTAATAGTGTTGGGGCACGGCCTGGAGATTGCAACCTCTCAGAGCATCATCGGACCAGGAGAGGGCGCCCAGGGCGCGTATGCACCAGTTGCATGGCAGGACACGATGATTGGTTGGGGTGCCGAAGCAGCAAGCGCACCAGCTTGTGTTTGGCTGGAACGCGTTGCAAGCGACTCCAATTGGCCGGGAGGACCTAGCGGCCCTTGGCCCTCGCTCCAAGGCAGAGGCCGGCAGCGTGCACTGGGTCCTGGGGTGGCAGCTTCGGCCAAGCTGGCGGCGCGGTGGCCCCGCTCCCGCTCGCACCCGCGGCGCGACCGCGGCCGCTTGCACTCTCGGCTGAGCCGATCTCGCGCGTCCCTGCCACCCACCCCGCCGCCCGCAGCATCCCTGCCGCACCCGCCGCTGCCGGGGTTACCGCCCGGCTTGAGCTCCGGACCGCCGCCGCCCTCGGCATTGGCCCTAGCTGAGCTGCCGCCGCTGCCCGCACTCCCGCTGCGCCCGGAGTTGCTGGCGCCCTGGGGCCCCGGGGTCCACCTGGCGCTGCCAGAGCTCCCGCCCGAGGTCTGCGCGCCCGCGCCGCCCGCAGCCGCGCTCGCCCTGCAGGATCTGCCGCGTTTGCCCGCGCCCGCACCACCGCCCGCGCACTTGCCACTGCCGCCGCTGCCCGAGGCCGCGGTCGCCGCCACCCCCGGGCCGGTGGGTGCTCGCGGCCGGCCCCCGCTGCTCGCCGAGCCGCCTCCTCAACCGCTGCCGCCGCTGCCCGCGCGACCCTCACCCTTCACCCTGCTGGCCCCGCCGCTCCCCCGCGAGCCCTGGCCGCTCCCTGCCTTTCCCCCGCCGCTGCCGCCGCCGCCGCCGCCGCCCCCGCCGCCCTACTTCTTCCTGTCGCCTCCCTGCTGACTGCCTGGCTCCGCGGGGGCTACAAGCCGGTGAGTCCGTGCCTGGACACCGGCAGGCTCGGAAGGCCCGGCCAGAGCTCGGCTGGGAATAAGACAAGAATGCCAGGACTGCAGCCAAGGCTGAGGAGAAAAAAAGTAAACTTGGCATTAAGATGAGGGATGTCAGCTGGGGCTGGAGGCGCACGACCCGTAATGCCAACTTTAGGGATACTTAAGAAGAGGGATCACAAGTTAAAAGGTCAGCCTTTGTTACTTAGTGAGACCCTCACTCAAAGCAATTTAAAGAAAGACTTGCAGCGTCCTTCCTAGGTAATTTAAGAAGTAACTCATCAAAGTACTGATAAAAACGAGCTGTTGTTTTGGGACTGCAGAGCCTACCCAACACCTGCTGATGTGAAAAAGCCAGCTCCCGTGGATAAAAACAGAAGTTTGACTTTTTTGTTTGTCTTGGGGTTTTGAGACAGATCTCTTTTTGTTCTTGTTGGGGTTTTGTTGTTTTTGTTTGTGTTTTTGTTGTTCAAAACACGATTTCTCTGTGTAATGGCCCTGGCTGCCCTGGACTCATTTCGTAGACCAGGCTGGCCTCGAAGTCACTGAGATCAACCTGCCTTTGCTTCCTGGAGATCAGACCTTTTTGCTATGTAGTACTAGCTGTACCTTGAACTCAGCAATTCCATTATCCTGTCAGCCTTCTGAGCACTAGGTTAAATATTTGGGATACCAAGCTGGGCTTTGAGAACAAAGGCTTCAGACTCTGCAGCCGGGGTCTGGAATGACACATTGTCCTTTATCTAGGGAGTACGTGTACTGCTAAGGCCTTCTTCACTTACCTTTGGAAACTCCCAAGTCTTAGGAGTCAAACTTCCAGCTGAAATAGATCCAGGAGTCTTCCTACCCACAAATGGTGTTGATGGACAGTTGATACCGGGCAGGAGAATCACATGCAAGGACTATGAAGTCATCTCCAAGTGAGAAGAGACTCCTCTCCCTGCCTTACAGGCCCCTCACCCCCACAGCTGGTTTCTGTGCGGCCAGGACACTTTAATACAAAGTTCTCTTTGTTCCACACGTAGCTGGGGCTCAGGTAACCAAGTGGATGGCAGACCTCTTCTGCACTCAGGAAGCCAGCCTTGACCTTGGGGGACCTCTGAGAGCCCAGGTCCCATCAACAAGATCAATTAGTTTATTAGGTTCCTGTGACTGCAATAACAGATTATGCAAACTGAGTGGCCTGGGACAATAGGAATGTGTTCTCTTAACAGTGCTGGTGGCCAGGGGTGTAAACCAGGACCTGCAGTGTCTACAGCAGCCTGAGACCTGGCCTCTCTGCCTTTCTTTGGCAGGCCCTGGCCTGTGCTAGGAAAGTGCTTCTAAGGACTTTGCCTTTCTTAAATCCGAGTTGACTTCATATTGAGATCCTCCATGGATCCTGTTTGCAAACATACTTTTATTACTAGATGTGATGGCGCACGCCTTTAATCCCAGCACTTGGGAGGCAGAGACAAGTAGATCTCTGAGTTCAAGGCCAGCTGGGTTTACATAGAGTTCTAAGCCAGCCAGAATGATATAGTGAGACCTTTGAAAAGGCAAATCACCAGCACTCGGGAGGCAGAGGCAGGCGGATTTCTGAGTTCAAGGCCAGCCTGGTCTACAAAGTGAGTTCCAGGACAGCCAGGGCTATACAGAGAAACCCTGTCTCGAAGAAAAAAAAAAAAAAAAAAGGCAAATCAAAGATTCTCATCACAGGAGGTCTCATGCCCAAGCTCCCTCACCATCCAGTGCATACAGGCTAAGCCTTCTCTGTAGGCCTTGGAATCTGAAGGTGTCTGCTACCCAGAAGCTGGATTGCAGGATTGTGCTATTAGCCCTGGCTTAGGCGTGTCTTTCCCTACCCTGTCTCCTCTTCTACCTGTCTTCTCAGAACTTAACTGTTTTCTAGGCCATGTCCTTCACTGACCTGGGGCCTTGAGTGGTCTGCGAGCCCATGGGACAGGGAAAAAGTAACATAGCTGCCTTTCCTAGTGCCTGACTTTCTGGTCCCCAGTCTCCCTAGGGCCTTGCTTCCGCCCTGGCCCCACCCTCTTGTTTTTCTGCCTTCCCACTCTCTTTCCTCTAGTGTAGCTCCTCTCTCCTTGCTGAGAAGCAGAGACTATCATGAAAGATGTGAATGTATCTTTTTTTTTTTTTTTCCTTTGAGACAGGGTTTCTCTGTATAGCCCTGGCTGTCCTGTGTATAGCCCTGGCTGTCCTGGAACTCACTCTGTAGACCAGGCTGGCCTCCAACTCAGAAATCCGCCTGCCTCTGCCTCCCGAGTGCTGGGATTAAAGGCGTGTGCCACCACTGCCCAGCTCTGGGCAACTTTTTTGGTTTTGTTTTGTTTTTGTTTTTTTGTTTTTGTTTTTGTTTTTTTGTTTTTCGAGACAGGGTTTCTCTGTATAGCCCTGGCTGTCCTGGAACTCACTCTGTAGACCAGGCTGGCCTCGAACTCAGAAATCCGCCTGCCTCTGCCTCCTGAGTGCTGGGATTAAAGGCGTGTGCCACCACTGCCCAGCTCTGGGCAACTTTTTTTTTGTTGTTTTGTTTTTGTTTTTGTTTTTTTGTTTTTCGAGACAGGGTTTCTCTGTATAGCCCTGGCTGTCCTGGAACTCACTCTGTAGACCAGGCTGGCCTCGAACTCAGAAATCTGCCTGCCTCTGCCTCCCGAGTGCTGGGATTAAAGGCGTGCGCCACTAAGCCCGGCTGTGAATGTATCTTTTAAACACAACTCTTCTGGGAGGGAGCCCAGCTCTCCAAGCTTTGGAGCCATAACTACTGCTTCAGGTTGAACACTGATGGAGACAGATAATAAAGTTAATTGTTACCCAGCCCTCGGTTGTGACCTACCCAGGTGAAACTACCTTCGAATTCTAGACAGAATGCCTTTGTCTGAGACCTCAGTGGGAATGGGAGAGGTATTGCTTTGGAAATTGCTCACCATGGCCCCATGTGGGGTAGGTAGCTCCTTTTCTTTTACAATCCAGAGCTGCACTGGAAATGGGACATCTGTGACGTGTCCAGAGAAGATCAGTGGTGGGAGCCTGGGCTGCTGCTCATGAAGACGTTCCACACTAGGGATCCAGACCCTGGAAATGAAGCCAGGATGGGAAAGTGGCTTCCTGACAAAGTCAAGTACATATGCACGTGCACGCATAGGAGAGAGAGGACCTGTCCGGGAAGACATAGGTCTTAGGGACCTCCCCAGGTGGCTAACAGATACTCAAAAGGGGAAAGATGCCTTACCCTGCTGCGGACGGACTGATGGGTAATCAGAGGCCTGCCTTCCTGACCTGTTGAGAGAGCAGCAGACTTAGAAATCAGGGTCTTGGAGCCGGGCGTGGTGGCGCACGCCTTTAATCCCAGCACTCGGGAGGCAGAGGCAGGCGGATTTCTGAGTTCGAGGCCAGCCTGGTCTACAAAGTGAGTTCCAGGACAGCCAGGGCTACACAGAGAAACCCTGTCTCNTTTTTTTTTTTTTTTTTTTGGTTTTTTGAGACAGGGTTTCTCTGTGTAGCCCTGGCTGTCCTGGAACTCACTTTGTAGACCAGGCTGGCCTCGAACTCAGAAATCCGCCTGCCTCTGCCTCCCGAGTGCTGGGATTAAAGGCGTGCGCCACCACGCCCGGCAAAGCCGGTGTTCTTAAAGCGGGTGATCTCGGGTTCCTAAAGAGGCCATAGAGGACGTAGCCTGAGGGGTCTTGCCTTCCCCTGTCATTAAGCCACTTTGCACTTTAAGGAAACCCACTTAGGCCCCATTCATGTAAACTGAACCCTAGTTTGAACTGCCCTCCAGAGCCTACTCGCCCCTGATAGGCCTACTCAGCCAGGACAAAGAATGTTGTTTAGTTACTCTAGATGGGGGATGGGGCACACCTCCATTTCCTCTAGCAATTAAGACACTGGGGAGAATTTCTCACTTCCTTTCTAGCCTAGGGAGATGGGTGTGGGGGGGGGGAGGATTGTGGAGGACCTGTTAAAGTCTCATTGAGATGGGAACTGCTCAGGGGGGCCCTGCCTCTTCATATCAATGGAACTGCATAAGTAAATCCAAACTTGATTAACCTTTGATTTCCCAGGACCCAGCAGAGGTGAGAGAGACTGGGAGATAACCTAATTGAAATCTAGGGCCACCCAAATAGTCCCAAGGAAAGCAAAGGGCCCGGCAAGTGTAGTAAGCAGGCTTTTACAGCCTGACCTAGAGTCCTCCAAGAAGCAGTGCCCAGTCCTGCAGGCTTTGGGAAAGTAGGAGCTTTTTTCTACCTTTGCTCTCCCCAGACCTGAATGTTAGAAAGAAACAGTGAACCCTAATGATATTGGGGTACTTTTAATCCCATCGTTTGGGAGGCAGAGCAGGTGTGGATCTCTGTAAATTCAAGGCTAGCCTGATCTCCAGAGGGAGTTCCAGAACAGCCAGGGCCACACAGAGAAACCCTGTCTTGAAAAACCAAAAGAAAGAAAGAAAAAAAGAAAGGCCACTGGGAGGCATGCTACCTTAGCCACTTGAAGGCCAGTCCAACTAAAACTGCTCACTGGTGATGTGTCCTGTCTACAACACAAACTTTCCTGTGGTTGGCCAGTACCTGGCGTTGTGGGTGCTTCCCACTCTGCTTCTAGATAAAGGACAGGAAGCATCCCACACATTGGGGCTCCAGAGGAATTGGGGGTCCCTTGGCTCCTGCTTCCTGACAATGCTTGCTTACTCTTACTGGTACTGCCACACTGAGTCTGCCGCGGGCTCTAGAGTTAGGTGCAGAATTGCAAAGCTTTCTGTAGATTAACCAACTCTCCCAAATGCAGAATCTAAGAGCCTGATCTTGGATCAGTCCTCAAATTCAAAATGTTCAGGGCCAACCAGGGTGAGCTAGCCTCCAACACCCAAGGCCAGAAGACTTTCTCTGTGCCTGGTGATGTCGCTCCAGGCTTGGGGTCAAAGAGGGCAGAGTCCTTGGCCCCCAGACCCAGGCTAGCCTCTGTCTCAGACCCCTAACCAAACCCGTGTGACCAGATTCCAGGAGGCCCCTGGAAGACTTCAGGAGAAGCCTCTTGCAGGACTGGACTCTATTGGCCCTATTTAACAGCCACTCCCTTTTAACATCCTGTGAAGTCCATGCCCCAGGAGGCAGATGAGTTGGACAAATCTGACCTATCACCAGAGGGCTGGAAACTGGTCACTGATCTGAAGAGCCTCCTAGTTCTGACTCAGACACCACAGAAAAGAGATCCCCACTGGCCATCAAAATGGTTCAGTGTATAAAAACACACTTGCCAAGAACCCTGACACAACTCCTGGGCCCTGTGCTGAGGAAGAAGAGCACCACCAACTACTTACTGCAAGTTGTCCTCTGACCTCACATACACAGTGAGTGATGCCTGGATGCCACAAACACATCCCACACACAGAGAAGTAAAGGGTTGTAAGACTATCATCTGGAAGGCTGGAAAGATGGCTGGGCAATTCCAGTGTACACTGCTCCTCTAGGGAACTGGGGGCGGGAGCCTGGGGGAGGGGGTGTTCCCAACACAAATGTTAATCCTCTCAGAACCACCTATGACCCCAGCTCCAGGGAACAGGATGCCTCTGGCCTCTGCAGGCACCTCCGTGCTCATGTGCACATACCCGCACATGAACCTCGGCCAAAATTAAGGGGAAGAAAAGTAAATAGTGTATTAACAAAAGAAAGAAAGAGTCTTTTTTTTTTAAAGATTTATTTATTGTTATATGTAAGTACACTGTAGCTGTCTTCAGACACACCAGAAGAGGGCATCAGATCTCATTACGGATGGTTGTGAGCCACCATGTGGTTGCTGGGACTTGAACTCAGGACCTCCGGAAGAGCAGTCAGTGCTCTCAACCGCTGAGCCATCTCTCCAGCCCCGAGACTTGTTTTTAAAGATTTATTTATTTATTATATGTAAGTACACTGTAGCTGTCTTCAGACACTCCAGAAGAGGGCATCAGATTTCATTACAGATGGTTGTAAGCCACCATGTGGTTGCTGGGATTTGAACTCGGGACCTTTGGAAGAGCAGTCGTGTGCTCTTACCCACTGAGCCATCTCAGCAGCCCAAAAGAGACCTTTTTAATTAATTAATTAATTAGTTAATTAATTAATTTAGAGATATGGTTTCTCTGTAGCTCTGGTTATCCTAGAAATCCCTTTGTAGACCAGACCTCAAAGTAAGAGACCCACCTTCCTCTGCTTCTGTGCTGGGATTAAAAGTGTGCACCATTGGAGACTTCTAATACTCTGGGCTCCAAGAAGGTCTCCTCAGTAGGAAGAGGCAGCTGGGAGGGCCCAGCCCACTTTTCAGACCAGATGAGTAGCACTGACCTTGGTCTTTATATTTGGTTGGAGAGCTTCTCAGGCTTTTAGAGTCAGAGATCCTTTTGTAATCTGATGCTAACAAACTTCTCTTCCCAAAAGTGCTAAAACCCAGAAGTGATGAGATGCCCAACGTCATCATTCATAATATTGAGATGACCCTGCTGGTAAAGTTCTATCTCCATGCCACAGACGATGGAAAGAGAACTGACTCCTGCAAGTTATCCTCTCTGGTTATCCTGTCTGTCTGTCTGTCTGTCTGTCTGTCTGTCTGTCTGTCNGATTTCTGAGTTCGAGGCCAGCCTGGTCTACAAAATGAGTTCCAGGACAGCCAGGGCTATACAGAGAAACCCTGTCTCGAAAAACCAAAAAAAAGAAAAGAAAAAAAAAATAATAAATCCGCCTGCCTCTGCTTCCCAAGTGCTGGGATTAAAGACGTGCACTACCACTCCCGGCGTCCTTTTTATTGTATATAGTATTTATTGTTCAAACCTACATGTCAAGATAATATTTCGTCATCCTTGCGCAGGGGCCATGCTAATCTTCTCTGTATCGTTCCAATTTTAGTATATGTGCTGCCGAAGCGAGCACAAAATAATATTTCATAATGCATATCACATGCGTTACTAAAAAACCTATTCCTTTTTCCTTTCTTTTTTTTTTTTTTTTTTTAAGATTTATTTTATTTTATTATATGTAAGTACACTGTAGCTGTCCTCAGACACTCCAGAAGAGGGAGCCAGATCTCATTACGGGTGGTTGTGAGCCACCATGTGGATGCTGGGATTTGAACTTATCACCTTTGGAAGAGCAGTCGGGTGCTCTTACCCACTGAGCCATCTCACCAGCCCCCCTTTTTCCTTTCTTAAAAGTGTGTAGTTTCTTTCTTTCCTCCTTTCTATCTTTCCTCCCTTCCTTTCTTCTTTCCTTTCTTCTCTCTTTCTTTTTTTCTTTTTTCCCTGAGACAGGGTTTCTCTGTGTAGCCCTGGCTATCCTGGAACTTACTCTGTAGACTAGGCTGGCCTCAGACACACAGACATCCCCCTGCCTCTGCTTCCAGAGTGCTGGGATTAAATTTGAAGACCATGCCCAGCTTTTCTTCTCTCTTTCTTTTCATTCTTTCTTTCCTTCTCCCTTTATTTCTTTCTAAGATTTATTTAATCTTTCTTTCATTTTAGATTTATTTCATTTCAAGTAGGTCTGTGGTGGCACATGACTTTACTCTCAGAACTTGGATCTCCGAGTTCAAGGCCAGCCTGGTCTGCAGAGGGAGTTCCAGGACAGCCAGGGCTACACAGAGAAACCTGTCTCCAAAAATTGTTTTATAGCTGGGCAGTTGTGGCGCATGCCTGTAATCCCAGCACTTGGGAGGCAGAGGCAGGTGGATTTCTGAGTTCGAGGCCAGCCTGGTCTACAAAGTGAGTTCCAGGACAGCCAGGACTGCACAGAGAAACCCTGTCTCGCAAAACAAACAAACAAAAAAATTGTTTTATTTAATTTCATGTGTTACTGTCTGTGTGTGCAGGTGCCCAGAGGCTAGAAGGTGTCAGATACCCAAGAACTGGTGCTACAGGCAGTAGTGAGAGCTACTGGTGGGTGACAGGAATTGTCCCCAAGGGCAGCAATCACTCTTAACTGCTGAGTTGTTTCTCCAGATAAGCATTTCACTATGCAGCCCTACCCTTTTGTACAACACACACACACACACACACACACACACACACACACTTTCACTCAGGTGCACTTGCCTGTGGATGCTTGCATAAGTAACATTGGGAGTGTATTAATTATTTTTTTCCTCATTCCGGTCAACCCTTCTTGTTCTGGTCTTGCCCTGCTCACTCTGGTTGGCCCCGCTCTCTCTGGCCAACCCCACTCACTCCGGCAGGCCCTGCTTGCTCTGGCTGCCCCCATTTGGCCCTCACTTGCTACAGCCAGCCCCGCTCTCTCTGGCTGGCCCCGCTAGCTCCGGTTGGCTCTGCTGGTCCCACTTGCTCTCTCTGGTCCAAGGATTCGTTTATTATTATTATTCATAAGTACGCTGTAGCTGACTTCGGACACACCAGAGGAGGGCGTCAGATCTCATTTCGGGTGTTTGTAAGCCACCATGTGGTTGCTGGGATTTGAACTCATCACCTTCGGAAGAGCAGTCGGGTGCTCTTACCTGCTGAGCCATCTCACCAGCCCTTCTTTTTTTTTTTTTTTTTTTTTGGTTTTTCGAGACAGGGTTTCTCTGTGTGGCTCTGGCTGTCCTGGAACTCACTCTGTAGACCAGGCTGGCCTCGAACTCAGAAATCCGCCTGCCTCTGTCTCCCAAGTGCTGGGATGAAAGGTGTGCGCCACCACACCCGGCTTTTTTCTTTCTCTTTTTATTATGTAGTTGACCCTGTAAATTGCCCTGGCTGTCTTGGAATCCTGCAGCTCACTATGTAGATCAGTCTAACCTTGAACTCACAGATACCCACCCATCTCTGCCTCCTGAGTATTTATGTGTCACCATGCCTGCATGGCAGTTTTTGTCTTTTAAGATTTTTTTTTAAATTTTATTTATTATATGTAAGTACACTGTAGCTGTCTTCAGACACTCCAGAAGAGGGAGCCAGATCTCGTTACGGATGGTTGTGAGCCACCATGTGGTTGCTGGGTTTTGAACTTATCACCTTCGGAAGAGCAGTCCGGCGCTCTTACCCGCTGAGCCATCTCACCAGCCCCCAGTTTTTGTCTTTTAAATAATAGTTCTTGGGTCTAGAGAGATGGCTCAGCAGTTAGGAGCACTAACTGCTCTTCCTGAGGTCCTGAGTTCAATTCCCAGCAACCACATGGTGACTCATAGCCATCTGTAATGGGTTCCAATTCCCTCTTCTGCTGTGTCTGAAGACGGTGACAGGTGACAGTGTACTCACATAAAGTTTTTGAAAATATATCTTTTTGTTTTGTTTTGTTTTGTTTTGTTTGTTTGTTTTGGTTTTTTCGAGACAGGGTTTCTCTGTGTAGTCCTGGCTGTCCTGGAACTCACTTTGTAGACTAGGCTGGCCTCGAACTCAGAAATCCGCCTGCCTCTGCCTCCCAAGTGCTGGGATTAAAGGCATGTGCCACCACGCCCGGCAAAAATATATCTTTTTGTTTTGTTGTTTTGTTTTTCCCTTGTTCTGGTCAATCCTGCTCTCTCAGATCAGCTCCTCTCACTCTGGTCAGCCCCGCTCCGGCCGTCCCTTGCTTGGCCCCACTCACTCTGGACAGCCCCGCTTGCTCCCTGTAGTTCAAGAATTCATTTATTATTATTCTTCATAAGTACACTGTAGCTGACTTCAGACGCACAAGAGGAGGGCATCAGATCTCATTATAGGTGTTTGTGAGCCACCATGTGGTTGCTGGGATTTGAACTTATCACCTTTGGAAGAGCAGTCGGGTCTCTTACCGGCTGAGCCATCTCACCAGCCCCAAGAACTACTTTTTAAGATATATTTTTAAGGGGATTAAAGGCGTGCTCCACCACGCCCGGCGGAAGGCAGATTTCTGAGTTCAAGGTCAGCCAGGTCTATAAAATGAGTTCCAGGCTAGACAGTGCTATGAAGATACCCTGCCCCCCCCCCCAAAAAAAAGCCCCTGGAAGGAATTGTTCATGATTTACTGAAATATATTGGTTGAGAGCTCATTTGCTACGTTCTCTGTTCCAAGCATCCCATGCAAATTATAAGTTTTCTCAACCAAGTCTCTGATCCAAATAGGTTAAGATGCCTGGCCCTCCCTGACCGCGATAGAATCGGAATTTGAGCTGCAGGCAGGCAGTACTCTGAGGTGGAGACTCTCAGGGGTGTTTTCTGTGGACTGGAAGTAAGGGCTCAGGGACCGTCTAACCCCCTGGGCCTTGCTTCCTTGCCCTCCTCTATGGTATCTGGTCCTGGCTGGCTATTCATGTGAATGTCGGAAAGAGCACATATGCTCAGGGTCCCCCTTGTCCCTTCTTGCTTCGGGCCTATTTCTGCCCCTCCCCATCTCTACAAAAGGCTCTTTATCACCAGGCCACTAGAGACCTTCAGCAGCTCAGCTCAGCCCCCTAGTTTCGGCAGTGGGGGCGGAGTGGGAACACCTGAGCTGGGGTAGAAGCGTGTGCATATGTATGTGTGTGGTGGTGGTGGGGGATAGTTTTCTAGGCCGTTGCCCTGGTAATGCCACCTGAGCTGGGCGCCAGGCACCTGTTGTCTGGGAAACTGTAGGCGGGGCCTCTCCCCTAGGAACTGCCAGGGTTATTGAGCTGAGACTGGAGACAGATCAGATTCCAGAGTCCTGAAAGGATAGGGGGAAGGGGAGGGGGTATAATGATGGATAAGGGGGTAATATTTACCCCACCAACACAGAGTCAATTAGAGGGGTGGCAAAGAGGGGGCAGTCTCAGGCTCAGAGCTGCTCTGTCCATTCCAAGGCAATTAACAGACTCCTCTCTCCTCTTTTCTGTTTGTCCCATCTTCCTGGAATTTCTTTGTTCTTGAGTTTCCATTTGGTCTTGGCACCAGACCCCTCCATCCAGCCTCTTCTCACCATTGCTCTGGTTCTGCTACCCAATAGCAGCCTCCAGGGCTCTTGCTGGGCTCCTCCCCTGCCTAGGCCTTAAAACCCCGCCTGCAGCCAGCGCCCTCAGTCGCCCCAAGTGGCACCTCACGGTTCCCTGTTTTGAGACAAGCTGTATACCAGCTGAGAGAAGACTTCAACCAAGAAAGTACATGAGCAGCCAGCAGAGAGGAACGCGGCTGTTCCTAGTTCATGGCAGATCTGGAGGGGCTGTAATGGGCGAAGGCTTCCAGCAATACAGATGAGCGGGACCTAAGGACTTCTTCGTATTCAGTGAGTACCAGATGTGTGAGAGGCCCACAGCTGTGAGGTCTGGCCTGCCTAAGATCAACAGATTCCCCCTCCTGAGCAGTGAGACGCACCCGAACTCCACTCCAACACGGTGCTCCCAACCCTGTTGAGTGATTCAGGCTGAGAGCTGAGAAGACTCGAGGAGCAGATGGCTTCCACTGGCCTTGAACTCCTCGGCATGACCCTGGCTGTGTTAGGTTGGCTAGGAACCCTGGTGTCCTGTGCCCTGCCACTGTGGAAGGTGACCGCCTTCATCGGCAACAGCATCGTTGTGGCCCAAGTGGTATGGGAGGGGCTGTGGATGTCCTGTGTGGTCCAGAGCACTGGCCAGATGCAATGCAAAGTATACGACTCACTGCTGGCGCTGCCCCAGGACCTGCAGGCAGCCAGAGCCCTCTGTGTCGTAGCCCTCCTGCTGGCTTTGCTGGGCCTGCTGGTGGCTATCACGGGCGCCCAGTGCACTACGTGTGTGGAGGATGAAGGTGCCAAGGCGCGTATCGTACTCACCGCAGGGGTCCTCCTCCTCCTCTCGGGCATCCTGGTGCTCATCCCTGTCTGCTGGACAGCCCATGCCATCATCCAGGATTTTTATAACCCACTGGTTGCCGAAGCCCTCAAGAGAGAACTGGGGGCTTCCCTCTACCTGGGCTGGGCTGCCGCCGCACTGCTCATGCTAGGGGGAGGGCTCCTCTGCTGTACGTGTCCCCCGGCACACTTTGAGCGTCCCCGCGGCCCCAGGCTGGGCTACTCCATCCCTTCCCGTTCAGGTGCTTCGGGACTGGATAAGAGGGACTATGTGTGAGGCTGAGGCTTCTTCCAGAAGCTTCCACCTGCGGCTTTATGCCCTGCACTGGGCTACATCCTTATATCTCATCAAATCCATGTGCCTGGGAAGCTTACTTATTGGCCACGACTTGGCTCTAGGGGAATCTCAGCTGGTCTGGCTTGAGCTAACTGTCTGCAGTGGTTGCAACCTTGAGAAAGCTCCAGATACTGGGTACCCTGCCTATCGCTGCCTCCCAGGATTTTGCTGTTGTTTGCTCTCCTGGACTTTCTTACTCTGGAACCTGGACCTCAGCCTTCTTGCCTTCAAAGTAAGAGGTGGACTGTAACCTAATACCGGGGCTTTAGCTGGTCAAGTCTAGCCCAAGCGCCACCTGAATCCAAGTTGCTCAGCCCCCCCCCCCGCCCCCTACCTGGGAATAAAAGCACATTGTAACCGAGCCTCCTCTGGTCTGTGAAAGGAGGGTGTGTATACTGTGGGGGGAGAGGTCTCCAATCAGTGAGCAGCTTGCTTAGACCATTAACTGCCTTCTAACTCTAGCGAGGCTTGTACTGAACACCAAGAGCCATCAGACACATTAGAAGAAAAAAAATCATGTTTTATTTAGTAAAACATTGTGTGGGCAGGGGAATGTGCAAGGTATGGGGGAGGACTGTCTACAGCACAGGTGGGACCTCTTGTGGGGAGAGTACACAGTAACCTTGGTGATGGGATTCAGGGGCCAAAGGTTGGAAGTCTCAGGGTAGAAAATTCTTTGGTAACTTATCACTTGCCCTTCCAGGACTGGGAAGAAAAGTCTGACCAGGAAGGGGTGAGTCTGCCCTGTGAGTTAATTCCAGCCACAGCAGAAACTCTTGGGACAGGACATTTTGAGAAAAACAAAGGCCAGATTCACAGGCAGCCTTAAAACACTTTGCACAGAAGAACCCCAGAATGAATAGGAACTCAAGTGTCATATCCTTCCAGCCTCAGTAGCTAAAAGTGAGAAATGCCAGCAGCGGAGAGAGAGGTGGAGCCCGGACTCGGGTTGAGGCAGGAAAACTGGAGCTGGAGGTCAATCAGAGTTCCATGAGAAGAGCTTGTCTCAAAAACAGGTGGAACAAACCCTAGGGACAGGGAACCACATGGCTCATTGGTGGAGTGCTTGCCTACCAAATGCGTGGGGCCCCAGGTTTAATATCCAATATTACAAAAGAAAAACAAGAAATAAGACAACCCCCAAACTACTACGTAACCTTTCTTGATGGCTCAACTCAGGTTCCCTGGCTAGTAGAGCCTCACTCCCCAGTGAGCATCAGACATAATTCTTAGTGGGATAGTCAGAGGGTCCCCGAGAATGTGGGACAGATGTAGAATAGCGGGCCATGTAATGGCTGGGTCCCTGGGGCCCTCCGGAAGAGCAGGCACAGCATAGTAGCCCTCCACCTAGCAGCAAAAGGCCCGAGGCTGCCCAGCCCAGGTAGAGGGAGGCCCCCAGCTCCCGCTTTTGAGCATCAGCCACCAAGGGGTTGTAGAAGTCCTGGATGATAGAGTGGGCGGTCCAGCAGACAGGAATGAGCGTCAGGACCCCAGAGATGACAAAGATGATGCCGGAGATGAGCACCAGGCGAGACTTGCAGTTATTGTCTTCCACACAGGTCGTGCACTTGGCTCCGGCCAGGTACACAAGCAGGCCAAGCAGGACAATGAGGAGAGTGACAACACAGAGGGCTCTGGCTGCCTGCAGGTCCTGGGGCAGCGCCAACAGTGAGTCATACACCTTGCATTGCATCTGGCCAGTGCTCTGAACCACGCAGGACATCCACAGCCCCTCCCACACCATCTGGGCCACGACGATGCTGTTGCCGATGAAGGCGGTCACCTTCCACATGGGCAGGGCACAGGACACCAGGGCGTTGACCCAGCCAAGCAGGGTCAGGACAATCCCCAAGATTTGCAGACCAGTAGAGGCCATGATGAGGTTGAGGGGTCTGTGTAGTGAGGAGGAGATAAAAGGAGAGCCATGTTAAAGAGTAAGTAGCATGTCTGGACATCCCACCTTGACAGCTGTGATACCAGCACCAAGCACCTTGACAGTTGGCTGCTATGTCCAGCAGTGTGGATTAGATACACTTCCTGGGTCAGTCAAGAGCAAAATAAGCATTTACTTCTTCCCTAGACTGTGACAGGTGGAGAATGAAATCCTGTTGATTTTCATGCAAGGGACAGGAAATAGGACATACCTGAAGCACAGGACAGCCTGCAGCGACAGTTGTGTCTAGATTTTAGTTTAGTTTTGTTTTTTATATCTTAGCTGAGACAGGGTAGTCTTATGTAGCCCAGGCTGGCTCGTCATAAATTCCCTGAATAGCTGACGCTGGCCTTGAACTCCTGATCCTTCTGTGTCCACTCCCCGAATTCTGGGACTGCAGGGTTTACCACCAGAGGTGTAAGGCAGGGCTTTGGCTTTTTTTGCACACCAGGCAAGTGGTCTAGGAGCTGAGCCACATCCTCAGGTACATTTTATCAGAACAAAGACAGTGACATGTCGGGAGTCTAACTTTTGGATTGGTTGGGCTCTCGACAAGTTTCAGGCCCACCCTTATCACATGAGCACTCAGAGGAGACCTGAAGCTTCCTCCTGCCACCCAAGCAAGGTTCAAATGGAACCCCCCAGCTGTTTCAGATGGATCTAATTCCTTGAAATCTCGCCCTGTGTTCCAAGGTCTTCTCCCAATCCCTGGAAGTGGCTGGAAGCCCGGCCAGGCCAGGCCCAGCCCACCCTGTAGGGCTAGAGCGCGATAAGGAAAAACAAGCCCTTTTACCACAAAGCAGGTTTTCCTAGGCTACCAGCTCATTCTTGGCCCACCTCCACCTCTAAGGGTCAAGGTGCATGCCTCAAGGCTGGGAGCATCCTTTTGAGTTTTAGACCAAAAGCCGTGCTACCTTTCCCCTCTCCACCCAGCTTTAAGGAGCTAAAGTTTAAGACCCCAGTGCCTTTTGTGACAGGCACCTGTGTCCTTCATTTTGCTCTTCATGCTGTTGATACAAAGGGAATCAGTTCTGCTTGGCGCCCTGCTGTGGCTCTTCATAACCCTCGGTTCTACAAGTCCACCTTGCCTCTAAGAATGGCATAGGCCCCTTTCGACTCCTCTCACTTGCAGGCTCACGCTGGAGACCATTCTCTTCCTCTCATCTCTGTCCCTCTCTACTTACCGGGTGCTCAGTCAGCTTTGTCTGCGGACGTCCAGTACGGTTCAGCCACCCCTGATATCCAAGCCTAGGAGTGCGAGACCAGGAGGGGCTTAATGGCGGCGCCCGCAGCTAGGTCCGCGCCTGCAGGTGAGGGGGAAGGGAGTCCCGCCCCAAAGTGGCCAAGCAGGTGGAGGAGGGGCGTCACAGGTTTCGGTGCCTTTGTCCCAGGGGAGGGGGAGGGGTGTTTAACTTTTCTGGGGCCGCGGGAACCCGATCGCTTCTCGGGGCTCGAGACAACCCTCTCTTGCCTAGGGACATGCCTCCCCAGGTGGCCGCCACCAGGATCAAAGCTCCAGCACTTAAACTCACGCCCGCACGAATTCTGCCACATCCCCGGCCTGCGTATTTTCACACCCGCAATTTACACACATACCCCAGGCTCACCTGCAAAAGTGACTGCTAAGATTTCCAGGTCGAAAGTAGGAATGAGGGCGGAGGCAAGGGGTCTTAAAGTCTCAATGACGTCACTGGACCACCTCTCTTTGGGAGGAGCAGAGACCCCTGCCGCGATAGCCACCTGCGTGTGTTTCCCAAAGTTCCCTTAGTTGCTGGCCACTCCGAGGGCGGCACCTGCTGAGTTCAGTAACCTGGTCTATGACTTGAGACTTTACTCAACTTTCCCCAGTCCCAGTTTCTCGCTTTGCGAATGAAGACAGGTCTGTATATTACCTAAGGATACTTTTTGTGGCTCTTTGGGGGGCAGGGGCGGCGGGGGCGGGGACCTGTCACACTGCATACCTGTGATCAGAGTTTGTTCTCTTCTTCTACTCTGTGGGCCCCAGGGATCGAACTCAGATTGCCAGGCTTGGCAGCAGGCAATCTTACCCACTGAATCATCTCGTGCTCTTCCCGAGGCCCTTAAGAAAACAACATATAAACCGGGCGTGGTGGCGCACGCCTTTAATCCCAGCACTCGGGAGGCAGAGGCAGGCGAATTTCTGAGTTCGAGGCCAGCCTGGTCTACAAAGTGAGTTCCAGGACAGCCAGGGCTACACAGAGAAACCCTGTCTCGAAAAACAAAACAAAACAAAAAAACCCAAACAAACAAACAAAAAAAGAAAACAACATATAGCCGGGCATTGGTGGCACACGCCTTTAATCCTAGCAGTTGGGAGGCAGAGACAGGCGGATTTCTGAGTTCGAGGCTAGCCTGGTCTTCAGAGTGAGTTTCAGGACAGCTAGGGATATACAGAGAAACTCGTTTTGAAAAGAAAGAAAGAAAGAAAGAAAGAAAGAAAGAAAGAAAGAAAGAAAGAAAGAAAGACATGCCTGTAATCCCAGGGCTGGGAAGGGAGAGGCAAGAAGATCTCTTTGAGTTTGAGGCCAGCCTGCTCTACAATGTGAATTCCAGGACAGCCAGGGCACAGTGAAACCTTGTCACAAAACAAAACACTAAGACAAAAAACAAAACAAAAAACAAACAAAACAAAATTACCCCCCCCCAAAAAAAGTAGCACGTGGGTCTGGAAAGATGGCTCATGGGTATGAGCCTTTCTGCTCTTCCAGGTGACAGGATTTTTTGTTCCCTGCTTATAACCACCTGAAATCCGATTTCCAGGAGATCCGTTGCCCTTCTCTGGACTCCAGAAACACTCAAACATATGTGGCAGGCACAAATAAAAGGTATCTTTCAAAAAAGAAAGTAGCATTTCTATATATCCCTGCAGTACTGATTACTGATACGGGAGAATGCCAACATCAAGACCAGCCTAAGCTATGCAGCTAAAAAACCAAACCAAAGAAAATCGGCGTGGTAGTGCCTGCCTGCAATCCTAGCACTAGAGAGGCTGAGATGAGACAGAATATTTCAGATTCGAGGCTACCGTGGGATAGAGTATGAGATCTTGTCCCTCCCCCCGAAAAAAAAATCCAAAGCAAGCAAGCAAACATAAAGGATGTGTGGATATAACTCAGTGCTCTCCTGGTATGCTTGAGCCTCTGGTCTCCACCCCAGAATTGCAAAATAATAGACAAATCTAATTTATTTGGACTTAAAAAGAGGAAAAACCCATCTATGCAGTTATGTCTTATAACTGATTTCCTTCGTTCCACTTCGTGGGTACTTAAATTCGCAGAGGGCGGAGCAGGGTAGACACTTGGAGGGACTGCGTTGAATGAATGGTTTTACTTAGCTGACTGGGTTTAACTAACTGCTTACTCGCAAAGCAGAGTGGCTGCTGGGGCGGGCCGAGGCGAGGGCTCCGCCCCGGAAGGCGGGGGCGGGGGCGGAGCCGCTGCCCTGAGTCTTGGCTCCCGGGTGGTGGGAGCAGACCGTTCTTGCCTCGGGATCAGCAAGCATGGCTCTGGGTTGGCCGCGGCCTCTGCCGCATATCCTCGTGTTGGGATTCGGGTTGGTGTTGATGCGCGCCGCGGCCGGGGAGCAAGCACCAGGTATGCACGGCTCAGAGGACGGTAAACCTCGGACTTGGGGGAGGTCAGAAACGGAATTTGAGTGCCTGGAGAACTGGGTGAAACCAGGGAACCGGGAAGACACGAGGATTTGCGATTTGTACTCTTCAGGCAGCAAGTTCTAAATGGGAAAGGTCTCACTCCAAGTTTTATCCGCAATCCGAGCTTCAGTTTCGCTACCTGTCCAATTGAGGTGTGGGGGTCTTCTGTCCCAAAAGTGAGAGCCAGAGTAGAGAGAGAACGTAAACTTGAGGGCAAGAGGTTTGTTTTGGGAAGGGGACACGTCCTCACACTGGTCTGTAATGGGGTCTGTCCAGTCTTGGTATCTAAGAATCGCGAAGGGGCAATGGGGACTTTGCCCTCTATACCATGTGGGGGTGCCCCTTCCATCCGGTGACTTCAATGCCCAGTTATGCGGGGGGGGAGGGACTGGGGTCGGGCCCGGTGCCCAGGAGTGAGTCACACTGTGGCGCGGGGGGGGGACTGTCCCCCCCTCCCAAGTCCCGCGCCACCCGACCCCCCTCCCGCACTGCCTCGTCTGGGTCAGGCGGTGCGGTCACCTGTGAGGAATGCGGGGGTGGGGGGGCGATGATGACTCACGTTATTCGAGCCGACTGACCCTGACCTCAGCCCCCAGAATAGCCGCACCCAGCCGCAAGCTTCTGACCTGCAGCCCCCTCCCCAGGCACCGTCCCATGCTCTAGCGGCAGCTCCTGGAGCACAGACCTCGACAAGTGCATGGACTGCGCTTCTTGTCCAGCGCGACCACACAGCGACTTCTGCCTGGGATGTGAGTGGGGGCGGGGTGGGGCCGGTGGCAAGCGGATCCTAGACCTGGGTAGTGGGTTGTTGGGGCAGAGAGGGGGGTTGTAGAAGTAGGATATAGGAAATCAGGGAAGACTGACTGAGGAAGGGGCTTCTATCAGGATGTGTATTGTGTGTGTGTGTGTGGTGGTGGCGGGGATAAGCTTGAGACTTCCTTGAGGGCAGACTAGACTGGTGTCCCAAGGGCAAGATCTGATTTGAACCCTGATCACTAGGCGCCGCAGCACCTCCTGCCCACTTCAGGCTACTGTGGCCCATTCTGGGGGGCGCTCTTAGTCTGGTCCTGGTTTTGGCGCTGGTTTCTGGTTTCCTGGTCTGGAGAAGATGCCGCCGGAGAGAAAAGTTTACTAGTAAGTGAGCTCTCCACCCACCCTCGCACCTCCCACCTCCCTCCTCACTTCCCCAATTGTCCCCTAACCACAACAACCCCACTTCTTATCTTCCAGCCCCCATAGAGGAGACTGGTGGAGAAGGCTGCCCAGGTGTGGCACTGATCCAGTGAGCAGCACCCGCGCTGGGGCCACTCGTCGTCCATTCATTCATTCTGGAGCCAGCCTGGCCTTCCAGACGGAAGCCGAGCCAGACTCTTTCAACCACAAGGGGGTGGGGCGAGGTGGTGATTCACCTCCAAGGACTGGGCTTAGAGTTCAGGGAGCCTTCCAAGGTATCTAGTTGCCCTGTCTCTGGTTCCGGGGCAGACAGAGAGCCTCAAGCTGGGTCACAAAGAGACCCCATACTAAGGAACTGCAGCATTTGCACAAGGGAATCTCATGCTCCCCACAAGTCCTGGCAGTCTGGCAGACTTGAGGGGCAGACACAACACTGGGTCCCACCCACTCGGAGGGGCTATAATGCCACTCCTTGAGTTTTAGCCCTAGGAGTGGGTCAGATTGACGGACCTGTTCTTAACACTAAGGGGGCTGGCCCTCTGGGAGGGCTGGCCCCAATACACAAGGACACAACCATCCCCCAAGGGGGGTGATATTTATTTTGGGGATAATGTTTGGAGGGGAGGGAGACTTATTAATAAAAGAATCTTTAACTTTAAATGGTTTGGAATATGGCCTGATCCCTAACTCGACTCCCCAGAACTGGAGGGAGGGAGTCAGTCGGCCACTGCGGGGGCGGGGGTGAGGCTGTGACTCACACATTCTCAATGCCTGGAGCCCAGCCTGCCAGGACCTGGCTTGCCCTCACCATTTTTCCAGGGAAGATTTTGAGGAGGAAACCCCAGCATCCAGTACCCCACCCTTCCCAAAGGCTGCTGAGAAATCCTCAACTGCTCACAAGTCTTTATTCACTAATGGGGTAACATTTTCCCTTTCCCAGGCTGCCTCTCACTGAGGGTTCCACCGAGCTCAGTGTCCTCCTGTCAGGGGGAAGGTCCTGGTGGCCAGGCACCTGGTTTGGAGAAGGACTTCATCCCTTTCTGGGAGTTGCTGGTCTTTGTTGTCAGGAAGAAGATGGGGAGGGACACAGGCCATCAACACTCAGAGCTCCATGATATCCCCAGCTGGGGATGCAGGGTAGTAAGGACTGGGGGTATCCCCCAGTCTCAGCAGCCTGAGGGCCTCAGGAATCAGGCTCCCGGGATAGCGCCAGAGAAGCAGCTCTGGGCAAGGGCTCCTGAAAGAAGAAAAGAAGAGATTGAAAGATCAGGGCAGAAGGCTGGCCTGGCAGAGCCACCTCCTACCAGGTCCAGGTCGCCTGGAGCCAAAGATGGAAAACAGTACAAGTTGGCTAGAAGCTAAAAATAGCACGATGAGGCAGAGAGTGAGGAGGGGCTCTGAGAACCGAATGTGATCCTCTAGAAGGCCCTCGAGGGGAGGTGCCTACCTGAGTGGTGGCAGGGCTTCAGGAAAAGTCACAGGGGGGCTGCAGTAGGGGTGGTCATTATGTAGGCTGAGTCGGGAGAAATGGGTGGCCATGTTCTCCTCAGACAGGAACTGCTTGTGCAAAGGTTCCCTGGGGGAAAGACCGGAGAAGAATAGAGTCAGAGATGTTGGGAGTGGAGGCAAACTGATGAGGACCAAAGGTGACTCTTGGAAGCCCCATCCGCCCCTACACTTAGAAGTTCCTTCTCCAGGGCTCTCCATGGTCACTGGCACAGCTCTTCTGAGAGGAGCTGGGAAGTAGCGCCAGGTGTAGTCCACTCTCTTTGCCCCTTCCCAAAGATCTGTCCACCTGAGTCTACAGGGTAAACCAGGATCCCAGAATCAGCCTTGTCTTGTGTGGCCTAAGGCACCTTCCTCTCCCAGGATATACACAGGTTACCTTGGAAATCTTGACCTTGGCTTCCCTGCTTCAACACAAGCTCAAGCACCACGGTTTCCGGCATCGCCTCGCCACTTTCCAGGACCCCCCTACTGACCAGTCCTGGATCCCCCAGTCAAAACTCCTGCCCTCCGCTCATCCGGCCCACTCAGGGACCAATTACGCACCTGGCGTCTAGGCCGCGAGTTACCCCAATGGTGGCCCGTGGGTCCCGACTTGGGGGACCTCGCTCCAGGGGCTGTTGCAATATCATTACGGCTCAGGGTCCTGCAGATAGAGGGGTGGGATTCAAGCAGCAGAGGCGGAGCCTTTGAGGGCGTGGTACAGCGCGAGGGGCGGGCCCACCGGCGTGCGCACTGCAGACGTCTTACGCAGGCGCGGAAGACGAGCCGTACGAGGTTAGAAGGCGGGACTGGTCGGCGCGGTGGGGGAGGGGATCCGGCGAGGCTGGACAGTTCTGGGCGCTGCTTAGCATAAGGGTGCTTCGTGTAGTTCTAGGTTTCTGTGGTTGGAGACAGTACGGACCTGCCGCCTTAGTTGTTGGCGACAGGCAGTGCCTGGTCTTGGGGCGCAAGGAGAAGAGCCACTCTCAGGCACGTCCGGAGTCGAGAGGTTGTGTCGCGCGTCGAGAGATTGTGTCACACGTAGAGCCCTCTGGGACTTGTAGTTCTCAAGATGGAGCATGCCGCACCGCTCGCGGTGCCTCTGGGTCAGGTGAGTCGAGTTTAGCACAGTGCCTTCTGGGGTTTGTAGTCTTGCTCTGACATCTGACCCTGGAGTGTTGCAGGATACCCAGTGTTCATAGGTGATTTGTGTGGGACTTGTACCCTGAGCCCACGAAAAGTGATCCCGAACTTTGAGATATACTAGTGACTGAAGGATTAGATGTCAGTATATTTTCCTGTGCGGGATAATAGAGCCACTTAAAAATTTTTAGCGTGGGGCTGGTGAGATGGCTCAGCGGGTAAGAGCACCCGGCTGCTCTTCCGAAGGTGATAAGTTCAAATCCCAGCATCCACATGGTGGCTCACAACCATCCGTAACGAGATCTGGTGCCCTCTTTTGGAGTGTCTGAAGACAGCAACAGTGTACTTACATATAATAAGTAAAATAAATCTTAAAAAAAAAAAAATTTAGCGCCGTTGGAGGTGGTGGCACACTTACGATCCTAGTACTGGGAAGGCAGAGGGAGACATATCTCTTGTGAGTTAGAAAACAGCCTGCTACTTAGCGAATTCCACGTCATCCAATGCTATATAGTTAGACCCTGACTCAAAAAAAAAAATGTTCATCGTAATTGTAAATGAGGTGCCCCTCCCTCAGGGTCTTGGGCGTCATAAGAATGTGCTCTATTGGGGGTCTGGAGAGATGGCTCAGCGGTTAAGAGCATTAACTGTGCTCCCAGAGGTCCTGAGTTCAATTCCCAGCAACCACATGGTGGCTCACAACCATCTGTAATAGAATCTAATGCCCTCTTCTGGTATGTCTGAAGAGAGTGACAGTGTACTCATATATATTAAATAAATAAATCTTAAAAAAAAATGTGGCCAGGCGTGGTGGCGCACGCCTTTAATCCCAGCACTCAGGAGGCAGAGGCAGGCCGATTTCTGAGTTCGAGGCCAGCCTGGTCTACAAAGTGAGTCCAGGACAGCCAGGGCTACACAGAGAAACCCTGTCTCGAAAAACAAAACAAAACAAAACAAAAAAAAAAAATATGTGCTCTATTATTTAGTTACACCTCAGCCCACTGTTTTCTGGTGTGAGACAGTCTCCTAAGTCTTGAACTTTGTTATATACAGGAGAATGACTTTGAACTTCTGTTCTTCCTGCCTTTACCTCCACTGAGTGCTCCAGGCTATTGGGTGTGCTGCAAAGCCCAATATATACAATGCTGGTGCTCACTGAGCTTTGAGTAAGAATAGGCTTTTGGGTATGAAGAGAGAGCGGAGGATCTGAGCTGGGTGCCAGCACTCAAGTTCCAAAGCTTGTAATTGCCTGTTAACTCCAGCTACAGGGCATCCAATCCTCTGGCCCCTGTGGACTTACTTGTATATATTTTCCTCACACAGTTATACAAAATACAAATAATTAAAATCAGTAAAGTAAAATTTTTTTTTTTTTTGGTTTTTCGAGACAAGGTTTCTCTGTATAGCCCTGGCTGTCCTAGAACTCACTCTGTAGACAAGGCTGGCCTCGAACTCAGAAATCCACCTGCCTCTGCCTCCAGAGTGCTGGGATTAAAGCCACCACGCCCAGCTCGGGTAAAGTAAATCTTAAAAAGGAAGAAAAGAGCATGGTCTATCATGAGCAGTTACCCTCTGCCCCAAGAACCACTGTGCTTGCTCTTACACACACACACACACACACACATATACACACACACACACATATACACACACACACACATATTTTGAGACAGGGTTTCTCTGTGTGGCCTTGGCTGTCCTGGAACTTGCTCTGTAGACCAGGTTGGCCTCAAATTACAGAGATCCGACTGCTTCTGCCTCCCAATTGCTGGGATTAAAGGCATGTGTCACCATTGCCCATATATGTACTTCAAACTGGCCAGAAACTCAGCGATACCTAACTGCCTCCTCTCAGTTGTCGGAATGGATTAAAGGCATGCCACCACACTTGGCTTACTTATTTCCTTATAAAGTTTTCTCACTGTTTTATGTATGCAAGTGTTTTGCTTACATGTTATAAGTGTGTTTTGCTTACATGTTGTATGTGTGCTATGGTACCCTCAGAGGCCAGAAAGGGTATCACAGGGGAGTAGAGAAATGGCCCAGCACTTGCTACTCTTCTAAAGAAACCAAGTTCAGCTCCTAGTACCCATATAGGAGTGGGCTTACAGCTGCTTGTAATCCAGTTCCAGGAGATCCAACACTCTCTTTTACTCTTCATAGACACTGCACATACACGCGCACGCACGCACACACACACACACACACACACACACACACACACACACACACACGGCAGAAGCTAGAAGATCTCCCTGGAACCAGCCTAATCTACATGGTGAGTTTTGGGCCAAAGAGGGTTCCTGGTGAGAACCTTTTTCTGAGGGGTGGGGGGAGGGGAGCACACAGAGACAGAAAGAGAGAGACAGAGAGGAAAGGGGAGGGGGAGGAGGGAGAAGGGAGAAAAGGGTACAGTAGAGGGAGGGGGCTGGGCTCTCCTGGAACTAGGGTGCAGGTGGTTGTGATCTGCCATGTGGGTACTTTGGGGATTCTCTGCAAGAGTGCCGCACCGCACACTTCCCTGCTGAGCCATCTTCCAGACCTCCTCCCCCGCACCCTCGTTTTTTAAGGATTGATTATTTTGTGTTACTTAGATTTTTGAGGTAGGGTCTGAGATATTTCAGGCTGGCCTGAGGTTTGTCATGCAGTGGAACATGTCCTTCTGCTTGTACCTTCTGAGTGCTGGGATCGCAGGCTATAAGTATGTGCTTGCTTTATGCAGTGCTCTGTGCTAAGCAAGCACTCTCCCAATTCAGTTCCACTCTCGGTGTGTACCTGAGACTATCTCATGTAGCCCAGGCTGCCTTTGAATTCACTGTCTAGCTGGGGGATAGCCTTGAGTTACCAATGAGTTTCCCTGCCTCCAACTATCACGTGCTGGGGTTACATTCTATACAACCCCCTCTGGCTTCAGTGCTCTCCAGATTTGTTAGTTTACCTAATCATGACAGAATTTCTTGTGAGTGCCATCTGTCTGTTTAGCCAATGGGAGAGGAGGCTTGCTCTTGCTCAAAGTCTTAGGCATGGCTCTTTTTTTTTTTTGAGACACGCTTTCTCTGTATAGCCCTGGCTGTCCTGGAACTCACTTTGTAGACCAGGCTGGCCTCGAACTCAGAAATCCACCTGCCTCTGCCTCCCAAGCGCTGGGATTAAAGGCGTGCGCCACCACCGCTGGGCAAGCCATGGCTCATCGGTTTTTTTTGGTTTTGTTTTTTTTGTTTTTTTTTTTTTTTTCACTCTCTTCTTAGAGACACTCTGCCCATTATCCTGGCTGAGAAGCCTGGGCGGAGGGGAGGAGGGGGTACGCAGAAGTCTGTAGGAGGTGGCCCCAGACTTCTTAGACTCTCTTGATCCACCCTTTTCCACAGGCTGAGGTATTTCAGGCCCTGCAGCGACTGCATATGACCATCTTTTCCCAGAGTGTCTCCCCCTGCGGGAAGTTTCTGGCAGCTGGCAACAATTATGGGCAGATTGCCATCTTCAGGTACCCTCAACCCTGATTCCCACTACACAGGAGCCCTAGCACTTGTGTTTCCTTGGCTTTGACTTGGCTCCCTACCTCTCTTTCAGTTTGTCTGCCGCCTTGAGTTCAGAGGCCAAAGAAGAAAGCAAAAAACCCGTGGTGGTCTTCCATGGTGGGTATAGCTGTTGAGAGTGGTTCAGGTGACCTCAGGAGAGAGAAGGGGCTAATGAGAGTTTTCTGTGTCTCTAGCCCATGACGGGCCTGTCTACAGCATGGTCTCCACAGATCGACACCTACTCAGTGCTGGAGATGGAGAGGTCAAGGGTTGGCTTTGGGCAGAAATCCTTAAGAAGGTAAGAAGTCTGCAGCCTAGGGCAGGCCTGGGCTTCCCCACCTCAAAGGTGTGGGGATCAGGGTTTCCTCCTGTGTTTCTCCATGAAGGGCTGTAAGGAACTGTGGCGTCGCCAGCCTCCATACAGGTGAGCCAGGACCACGGCGGGTGAGGCAGGTGAGGTCGCGGACACTCTCTGTGATTTTGACCCTTCTCTTCCTCCACCTAGGACCAGTCTGGAAGTACCTGAAATCAATGCCTTGCTGCTGGTCCCCAAGGTCTGAGCCCTTTGTGACCTTCAAGAACAAACACTGATTCTTTACCTGTTCCCTATCCTGATGGACACGGTCTTTCAGCTCCCTCCTGTCTCCCTCCACAGGAGAATTCACTTATCCTGGCTGGGGGAGATTGTCAGCTGCACAGTATGGATCTGGAAACTGGGGCCTTCACAGTGAGTGGAGGTCTGGGGCCAGGGCAAGTCTGGGCCTGCCCTGTGTTTCCTTACTGCATCTCCTGAGCCATCCATCCCTCCTCCCTGCAGCGGGCCCTCCGGGGCCACACAGACTACATCCATTGCCTGGCACTGAGGGAGCGCAGCCCTGAGGTATTGTCCGGCGGTGAGGATGGAGCTGTACGGCTCTGGGGTAAGGAAAACTCCAATTACAGGGGATGAAAGTAAACCAGGCCTAGTGGCTCAAGCCTTTAATCCCAGCACTTGGAAGGCAGAGGCAAGTGGATCTCTGTGATTCTGAGGCAGGCTGGTGTATGTAGTGAGTTCCAGGACAGCCTGAGCTATGTAGAGACCTTGTCCAGAAAAATTAAAAAAATTAAAAAAAAAAAAAAAAGACAAAAGAATGAGAAAGTAGTGGTGGTGGTGGTGGGGTCTCAGGCTTGTGGCTCACCAGGAAGGAGCCTTGGTGGTTTTATTTCCCCACAGATCTCCGTCTAGCCAAAGAGGTCCAGACCATCGAAGTCTACAAGCATGAGGTGAGGAGAGAGTGCGCCCGTGTCCCCTTTCTCATCCGTCCTCAGACGCCCTCACGTCTTTCCTCCTTTGCAGGAATGCTCGAGGCCCCATAATGGGCGCTGGATTGGCTGCTTGGCCACTGACTCAGACTGGATGGTGAGCTGGGCAGAGTGTCGGGTGGAGTGGCCACTGAAGGTCCATGGCTCACAGTGACGGGAGCCTGCCACCTCTCTGTGCAGGTCTGTGGAGGGGGCCCAGCCCTCACCCTCTGGCACCTCAGGTCTTCTACACCCACTACCGTCTTTCCCATCCGAGCACCACAGAAGCACGTCACCTTCTACCAGGACCTGGTGAGACCCCCTGTCTTGATTCTGTCTTACTATCCAGTGCCCCCACCTAGACCTGACCCCTGCACCTCCTCTTTGTCCTCCACAGATCCTGTCCGCTGGCCAGGGCTGTTGTGTCAATCACTGGCAACTGAGTGGGGAGCTTAAGGCCCAGGTGCCTGGCTCCTCCCCAGGGCTGCTCAGCCTGAGCCTCAACCAGCAGCCAGCAGCCCCAGAGTGCAAGGTGGGTCTTGGAATGGCCGTGGGGTCTCTCGGGGCCTGTGGGATGGGCGACTTAGCCAGGTATGTCTTCTTTGTCTTCTTTGCCTTTAGGTCCTGACTGCATCAGGCAACAGCTGTCGAGTAGATGTCTTTACCAACCTGGGATACCGAGCCTTCTCCTTGTCCTTTTGACATCATGAACCTCCATTTCAGGAGCTAGAGTGATGCTTGTGTTTTGGGATAGGGGTTTTATACTTTAGCTCAGACTGGCCTGGAACTCTATGGGTTAGCATGGTCTCAAACTCCTGTATGAGATTTAGCTCTGTGAACCATTATATTCAGCTTTTGTTTTCCTGTCAAAATAAAATTTTAGGCTTTTCTTGTTTGCATTTTCTTCCCAAAAATGGAGACCAATTAAGTATAGTGATTTATATATATAGCTCTGACTTATCCTTACACATAAATACCCATCCCCACCCCTCTCGCACAGATGGGGCAGGACCTGGCTCTTAGAAAAGATAGATCTATATAGATTAAAAAAATAAACAGCTCTGCCCCCGCCACCCACCTGGGGTAACTGCCCCAAAGCTGGCCCCTGCACCCAAAGTGCCTCTGTTCACCTCTTGGGGCGTGAAGACTTCCCTTGGAAGTCATTTTAGGCCCCGTGGCTCCATTGGCTATTAGGAAATTGAGCTCCAGAGTGAGAAAAGGTAGTCCTGGCCCTCAACCCTCAGGTCCTTCGGAAGAGGTTGCTCAGAAAGCCTCCACTCTGCCCAGATCCCAGGCGCAGTGAAAAGCGGTTCTTCGCGCGTCTTGTGGCAGCTGCAGCCTCACTGAGCTCTTTTTGGCGCTGGGAGCGCAGCTGCTGTCCAATCACTATCTGCATGTCGTCCTGAAGGTAGTAGGCAAAGCAGGGTGGGTATGGGGGTGGGATGAGGTCAGGATACCTGTCCACCAGTCCTCCATAGGGTCTGCCCTCTCTTACCTGCCAAGCCTCGAGCTCCTGCGTCAGCGCCACCTTCTGGCGGATGGCACGCAGCAGCTCCCGGGACAGAGAGTCCCGCTCTAGGGAGACACGACTGAGCTCCAGTGACAGCTTCATGGCCCTGAGAATCAAAGGGGTAGAGAACGTGGTCCGGGGGATGCTGGGGCCTCCTGGACCTTGGTGAAAGGGGGGCTGAAGCTTCTGAGTCAAGACGAAGGCTATACTCCTGTCAGGGGGGTGGAAATCAGGGACCCAGAAGAACCAGACAGAGTATAAGCTCCGCAACACAGTGGGGGAGAAGAGAATGCAGGGCTCACTTGTTCACTGCTTCCTCCCGGTCAGAGAGCGCACAGCTCAGGGCTTCCTCTGGATTGTCCTGCGCTCTCAGCTCCTTTTGTCTCTGCAGCTCATCCCGCACCGTCTGTAGCTCTGTGCGGTGCAGCGTGATCTACAGGCCAGGAAGAAGGCAGATTGGTACAAAAGCCTTGAAGGACAACCTGCCCTCCCACAACCTATGACTGCGCTATAAAACACCTCAGGCAACCCAGCCTGTGTTCAAACTCAGAGTGAATCCTTTGAATCAGGCTGGCGTAGTAAAGGAGAGGTAGGGTTAGCCTTCAACAGGACAGATGCAGGAAGAAGTTTAGGGAGCAGTAAAGCCCCCCCCCAGGCTTCCAGGGGGTACAGACCAGCTCAGGAAGACTACAAGTTCATGGAGGAAGGGGCTTGACAGTGGAGATGGCAAAGAAGTGGACACCCGGGGGCTTTGTGTACGGTATCATGCTCTCCCACCTCATCCTGCAGCCTGGCCACTTCTGCCTCCTTCTCCTCCAGTATCTCCACAGGGCTCAGGGATGCTCGTTTCTTGGGTGGCTCCAAGATCTCTTCCTGTATTGAAGGCTGGGGACTGGATGTCTCTTGAGTCTCAGGGGACAATATGGCCTGTTTGTCAAATGAATGGTCAGTGATGTATGTTACCTCTGGGAAAAGGAGGAGAGGAGTAGAGCCTGCATCCTTCATAAATTATTCAAATGTGGGGCTAGTAGGCTGCAAGCTCACCTGAGAGCCTCCGCATTCATTGACTTGCTGGTCTTGATCTTGGTCACTGTCAAGGCTGTGGGCGAGCTCGGTCTGCAGGGAGGCGCCCGAGATTTCGGCGTCCTGGAGTCGCGACTCCTCCTCCAGCTCTGAAACCCGCCGCTGCAGCCTCCTCAGCGTGCTCAGCGCCTCTCCAGCCTCGAAGCGAGCGCGTTCCAGCTGCAGGTCATACAGATCCATCCAGCTGTCAGCAGGAAGCTGGCCCTCTGCGGTGGGCCCATAGGTGGCGCCCGAGAGCAATGCCAGGGTCTGCACCCAGGTGGAGCTGGCCTGCTCTCTCTCCTGAATCACAGTTACCTAGAACACACACCTCCCTTTTGCAGGCACCAATTTCCTCAGCTATAAAGCAGGGCGTACCAGGCCTCATCAGGTCGACTCAGAGTGGGTCCCCTCCCCTGTGCAGTCTTCCTTCTAATTCATTAATTGCTTTGATCTAGCATTTATTGATTCTCCTGAGTCCTACAGTCTCACCACAGTCCTTTGAGGTGTATGATACCACCCCATTTCACAAATGGGGAAACTGAGGCAGGGTGTGGCTAAGAAGCCAAGCCATCTGAATTCAGACTGTCCTTCCTTTTCACCGGGTCCACAGCCGCAGACTGTCCAGGCCAGGTATTTCTGTCCTGAGTTCTGGCGTTGGCCTTCTTCCTGACCTGCCAGGCTGTCTGATGCACTTTAAAAGTGCCTGTCCTTCGCTCCATACACTTTCTTGGGTCCCACTTGCCCTCAGCGTCCCGCATCTCCCAGAAAGTCCCGGCTGGCTGGCCCCTCCCCACACTCCCTGCTCACCTCCAGCTTGTGTTCTTTTCTCTCTCTACGAAGCAGCAGCAACTCCTCATGGGTGGTCTGTAGCCTGCCCTGCCCTTTGTCCACTTCTTCACGAAGGCCTCGGATCTGGACCTCCAGGTCCTGCCGGCGGTCTTGCAGCATCTGGTTCTGGGGCCAGATGTCAAAGATGAGGCAGAGGCTGGGGCACGGGGTTACCTGGGCCAGTCTCAGGGAGCTCCAGCTGCTACTCACCTCTGCCTGTAGACTCTCCAGCCTCGCTCTCAGCTCTGCCCCTGCCAAGGCCTGAGTCTGACACTGCCCCCGAAGGGTGTCCAGCTCCCGCTGAAGCTCCTGCTCAGTCCTGGAGGCCTGGGAAGGGGGCTGACAATGGAGCCATCCGATGGTCTGGAGTCGACACCAACCCAGCCTATCCACTGACCTGTCCCCCAACTGAGGACCTGTACAAGCAGTCCCCATTTCTCCAGGGGCCAGGGCCATCCCACCTGGGCCAGCTGCTGGCTGAGCCTGAGGTTTTGCTCGCTGAGTTCACCAAGGGCCCTCGCCCGCTCTCGACCACTGTCCTGCCGCTCTGACCGCTGTTCACCAAGCTGAGCCCGCAGGGCTTCCACATCTCCCTCCAATTCCACAGCTCTGGCCTCCCACTCAGCACCCCGGGCAGCCAGTCCTCGACGGAGCTCATGGTTCTCCTGCTGCAGCCTCTGTGTGGAGGGGAAAGAAAGAAGCCACCTAAGATGGGAGACAGAGATGGAAGGAGGGACACCGGATCATCTGTGAAAGAGGCCAGTCTGTCTAAGGCAGACAAGAAAGCAAAAAAAAAAAAAAAAAAAAAAGCAAGTCAGTGAGAAGCAGAAGGAGTGAAATGAAACCCAGAGAGAGCTAGGAAGAAGTCTCCAGGCCAAATAGGTAGGCTCACACAGGCAGCGTTGGTAGCCATAGCCCCGATGTCCACTCACCTCCTGCTGCCGCCTGGGTTTCTGGACCCGAAGTCGTAACCGACGTTTTTGGCGTCTGAGCCTGGTAGAATTTAAGCCCCGGCCCATGGCCTCTTGCACGTTGAAGTCTCCTGGAACTTCTGTGGGCCAGCTTGGCCCAGCCCCTCTTCTCATCTCCCTCTAATTAATCCTGGGCTGTCCCACCCAGTGGCCCACCCCTTGATCTGCCCTTCCTCAAACCTGTTGGACCAGGCATAAGGAGGGGGGGTGGGGGGATGAACACTTTACACACTAAAGTGCCCAGCACGAGAAGAGAGACAAGTCTGGGAGGCTCACTGTCTCCTGAGGCCTTACAGCAAGAAGGGATGGGCCAAGTGACTGACCACAGTTGCCAATTATGAGCAGGTGTTCTGCCCGGTACTTTGCTGGCTCTCTATCTGCATTGCTTCATTTCAGCCACTAGAGGGAGAACATCAACATCCTCAAACGAGGAAACCGGGTCAGAAGCTGGAAGCGTGGGACAGCAAGCTAGGTAGCCAAACTCTTACTCAATATTGCTAGGGCAATAAAAGAGTGCTTGGTGCTTGGTTCTGCTACTGCTATATGGTTTTGACAAGTCCTTTTAATATCTTGCAAGTTCCTTTAACACCTCCAAGCCCTTTGTCCTTCAACTCCTACAGACATATATCATCCCTAGTCAATATTTCCCTTGTTCCTTCTAGTCTAGGGTCTGGCTCTTAAGAGCTGAAGGAGACCTTCACTGACAGAGGGTCACAAGTAATGGACACATATTTGAATCAGGCAAGTTCAGAGAGAGAGATGTAGAGGAAGAGCTATGGAAGACTCAGGAAAGTGAGAGAAGGGGGAAGCAGAACAGGGGTTCACTTAAGGAGGTGCTGATGTTTACATTGGCCCCTGCAGAGCAAGGGAGGGCAACCAGAAAGGGAGTGGCAAGCAGAACAGCCAGTGCAAACCAGGAGCAAAGGCATACATCTGCAGTCTCGACATCCGGGAAACTAAGGGTTGGAGGAGGATGGGTTTGCAGAGCAAACCTGGCTCAGAAGTGGGAAAGATGGCACATGTAAAGCCCTAAGGAGCAGGCCTGCGTCACTGGAGGAACTGAAAAAGACCCTGTCAAAAGAGGGATGGTGTCACTGACACTAGAGACCACAAGTTCCCTGGACTTTTTAGGCCATAGTGAGGAATTTCAGTTCTGTGATGACAGCTGTGGTTCAGGAATTAAGTCATAAGCAATATGATTACTTTTTCTTTTCTTTCTTTTTCCTTTTTCTTTTTCTTTCTTTCTTTCTTTCTTTCTTTCTTTCTTTCTTTCTTTCTTTCTTTCTTTTTTTGTTTTTTTACAAAACAGGGTTTCTCTGTATAGCCCTGGCTGTCCTGGAACTCACTTTGTAGACCAGGCTGGCCTCGAACTCAGAAATCTGCCTGCCTCTGCCTTCTGAGTGCTGGGAGCCACCACGCCCGGATTTTTTTTTTTTTTCTTTTTTGAGACAGGTTTTTGTTTGTATCTCTGGCAGTCCTGGAACTTGCTTCATAGAACTGGCTGGTCTTGGATTCACAGAGATCCACCCGCCTCTGCCTCCTAAGTATTGTAATTACAGGCTTGCACCGCTGTGCCCAGCCTGACTGCACTTTTAATGTTCATTGGCTACTAGAGTCACAGATCCAGGAAAGCTGTGACCAGGGTGGGGTGCTGCAGAGTCTGAGGCAGAGCCATGGCCACTGCCACCAGTCTTGAAGCTACAAAACGTGAAATGTGGGATGAGGAATTCGGAACCAGGTGTAGAAGATTCAAAGAGGCTTATAGGTGTGCACAGAGACTTGTGCGCCATTTATATGCACATCTGGTTGGTGGCCTGGTGGGGATGGTGCAGGGCAGTTGGCTACCAAGGTCAGCTGAGAGCAGGGAGTGAGGTCTACACTGTGGGTACAGGAGGGCACTTACAAATGCAGGTGTGAGTCCCAGGGTGAGAGTGGGGCTGACAACAGACCAGGCAGAGGGAAGACCTGACCCTGCAACCCAGAGTTAGACAAGAATGAAGGGAGGGGTGTATGGGAAGGAACCCTTAGCTGCGTGCAGGCTGGAGGTGGCTCCCAGGTTGCTGTGGATGAACAAGCCTTTAGCCTTTAGATTTTGTTTATTTGTTTTGTGTGTGTGTGTGTGTGTGTGTGTGTGTGTGTGTGTTTAAAGATTTATTTTATTTTATTATATGTAAGTACACTGTAGCTGTCCTCAGACACTCCAGAAGAGGGAGCCAGATCTCGTTACGGATGGTTGTGAGCCACCATGTGGATGCTAGGATTTGAACTTATCACCTTCGGAAGAGCAGTCGGGTGCTCTAACCCGCTGAGCCATCTCACCAGCCCCTGTTAGTTTGTTTTTTGAGACAGGGTTTCTCTGTATAGCCCTGGCTGTCCTGGAGCTCACTTTGTAGACCAGGCTGGCCTCAAACTCAGAAATCCACCTGCGTCTGCCTCCCGAGTGCTGGGATTAAAGGCATGCGCCACCACTCCCGGCTTGAGCCTTTAGATTTAGAGAGGACCAACACTGTACCAGGGTCCCAGAGACAGACAGGGATCTGAACACAGTTCCTGTGTGTCCTTAAATTGTTTATCTGTCATTGAGATGGGGTCTCACTATTAGTCCTGGCCGGTCTGGAGCTTATGCAGATCAGCTTGGCTTCACATACCTGCCTGCCCCTGCTTCCTGGGATTAAGGTGTGTTCTATCACATCCAGCCTGAGATATTTATTTATAATGCATTGCTGTGCTGGGGACTGAACCCAAGGCCCTGCATGGGTTACAAAAACGCCTTGCTACTGAGCTACACCTCCAGTCTAGAGTTCTTGCTGGCTTTCTTTCTTTCTTTTCTTTTTTCTTTTTTCTTTTTTTCTTTTTTTTTGGGGGGGGGGTTCATGTAGCCCAAGATGGATTCAAACTCAGCATGTAGCCAAGCATGGCCTCGGTCCCTATGGAGCTTCCCGCTTCCGCTTTCCAAGGGCTGGATACAGGTTTGTGTTTACTTGGCAAAAATTCTACCATCATACCAAGTCCCCAGCCTGCTCTTCTCTTTTTAGATCTTTTTTTTTTTTTTAATTAATATGTATGTGTGGGCTGGTGAGATGGCTCAGCGGGTAAGAGCACCCGACTGCTCTTCCGAAGGTGATGAGTTCAAATCCCAGCAACCACATGGTGGCTCACAACCACCCGTAATGAGATCTGACGCCCTCCTCTGGTGCGTCTGAAGTCAGCCACAGCATACTTATGAAGAATAATAAGAAACGAATCCTTGGACTGGAGAGACCAACCAGAGCGAGTGGGACTGTCCGGAGTGAGCGGGGCTGTCCGGAGCGAGCGGAGCCGAACAGGGACAGCTGGAGCGAGCAGGGACGGCCAGAGCAAGCAGAGCCAGCTGGAGCGAGTGGGGTCGAGCGGAGCGAGCGGGGTCTACTGGAGCGAGCGGAGTTGAACGGAACAAGGGAAAAATATGTATGTGTAAGTCCTCTGTGTATGTGTTTTCTCTTTCTTCTTTTCTTCCTTCTTTTCTTTTCTTTTTTTGAGACAGGGTTTTACTATGTAGACTAGGCTGGCCTTAAACCCACAGAGATCTAGATCTTCCTGCTTCTGCCTCCCAAGCCATGCCTGGATTTTTTTTCTCTGGGGACAGGTCTTGTTATGTAGCCTTTCTCAGCCTCTAGAGTGCTGGGACTACAGGCTTCCATGTATACTTCCCACGGATACTGCCTCCATCTGTTTGAACGGCATCACTCTGCCCATGTATCCTCTCGCCTCTCCTTGCTTGACTCTCATTCCAGTCCACCCCAGCGCTGCCCCCCCTACCTGCCCCAGGCCAACTCACTTCTTCATGCTCCAAGTGCTGAGTGTTCAGTGTCTCCAGCTGCCTCCGAAGCTCCTCATTGCGTTCCAGAAGCATCTTGCCAAGTTCAGCAGCCAGCAACAGGTCCTTTTCTTTCTGTTGCAGCTGCAGGGCTAGGTCCTCTGGTTCTTCTGGCCCTGGCCCTCCTCCCAGGAAGGAGTCTCGTCGCTCCAGCACAAAGGGAAAGAATCCTTCATCGCCACTAGGAGAAGCACCCCCTGAGAGCAGCCCGGGAGGGAAGCTTGGCTCACCTTGGGAGTCCATGGTGCCTTCGCATCTGTGAAGATAGGTTGCTGCTGAAACATAGCCATTCGACAGCAGCCCCCGGGCTCGCCCCCTAGTGGCCTTTCAGTCCTGCAGCCTGGGCCGACAAGGGTTAATGATCCATGTTGGCCACCCAGCTCCGTTAATGACCTCAGGGTAGACTGAGGCTGGAAGCAGAATGAAACCAACCATCTTGCCCTTCACCTCCTGCCTCCTGCCTTTGTCACACATTCTTTGCCCTAGGGAAGATTTGTCCCCGGACTCTGGTGCCACAAGCAACCCAATGACAGACCTTGCTCCTCTTCCCAGTCCCTCACCACCTGGGCACTATCCTACAATGGCAGGCTCAGTCTTAGGGATGAAACCAACTTCCTATCCGGAGAGTGCAGGCTCTCTGCAGTTGGGACAGCTGTGTCTTGACCCTTTAGCCACAGGGATCCAACTCCTTCCCTTTCCAGAAACTCAGATCTCTAGCTCTTTGCCTTCCCATATCCTGGTCTACTTTCTCAGGACCCAAGTGCGTTAGACTTGATTTAGCCTTGTCAGCCTTGATGGTCATCGCGTCCCTCTCCTGGACTCCAAGTGGAATCTCCGGAATCCTAATTTTATCAAGACTCAGGTATTCCTGCCTTTACCCCTTCTGACTTAGGAGCCTTCATCCGCAGACCCCCATTTTCCCTGAGCCCTGGCGCTGACCCAGCGCAGGGCGAGGTAACAGGTTGTGCCAGCCAGCGCGCCACAGCCTCCACTTCGGGTTTCTGTTTACTTCCCGGCCCGCCCCTGGGGATGGGAGCCCTGTGCTTTACGAGGGCCGCCCAGGGAGAAGGGTTCAGGGGCTCAGGAGAAAAGGCCTGACGCTCTGGTTTCTCCATGCCAACCCAGGGAGGGTCCCCGCCCCCTACTCACCCCGGAGCCCACGCGCACCTGTTCCCCTCCCCTCGACAGGTGCCAAGTACAGCCAGGCCGGAAAATGCCAGGTGTTACACATGTCCCAGTCCAGTTGTCCTAGGGCTAGACCCAGTGGGTTCTCGGACCCGTTTTGGATATCCAATGCCTAACCACCACTCTTTGCGGCCGGTGTCCGGCTTCCCGGCGTTACTTCCAGAGTCCCTAGAGGCTGTTCCCGATCTCCTTCACCCTACCGTTCCGACCGGTCCTCTCCAACCATGCACCAAACCTGAGCGTCCCGCCCTCATCACCCCCTAGGCTCTCACCTGTCGTCACCAGGCTCCCTCCGAGGTTCCCCGATCCCCAAGTCCTCTTCCGGAGGCGGTGCCAGGTGCAGGCTTGCACAGGTGAGGGGGCGGTGCCGAGGGAGGGGTAGGGCCGCCCCCTGGTGGTGGGAATGGCTAGGCACTGTCAAAGGAATGTCACATCCATCCTCTTTTAAAATTATTATTAGATATTTTCTTAATTTACATTTCAAATGCTATCCCGAAAATTTCCTAAACCCTCCCCCAGCCCTGCTCTACTACCCACCCACTCCCACTTCTTGGCCCTGGCGTTCCTCTGTATTGGGGCATATAAAGTTTGCAATACCAAGGGGTCTCTCTTCCCAATGATGGCCCACTAGGCCATCTACTGCTACCTATGCAGCTAGAGACACGTGCTCTGGAGGTTCTGGTTAGTTCATATTGTTGTTCCTGTTTTAGGGTTGCAGACCCCTTCAGCTCCTGTGGTACTTTCTCTAGCTTCCCCATTGGGGGCCCTGTGTTTCATCCTATAGATGACTGTGAGCATCTACTTATGTATTTGCCAGGCACTGGCATAGCCTCATATGAGACAGCTATATCAGGGTCCCTTCAGCACACTCTTGCTGGCATATGTAATAGTATCTGGGTTTGGTGGCTACATCCATCCTCTTAAAGATCCATCT
>LR756420.1:4546269-4663720 GCA_902729485.2 Mus minutoides
ACACCCCAGAAGAGGGTATCAGGTCTCATTACAGATGGTTGTGAGCCACCATGTGGTTGCTGGGATTTGAATTCAGGACCTTCAGAAGGGTATTCAGTACTCTTACCCGCTGAGCCATCTCTCCAGCCCCTTAGCCCCTATGTTCCCCATCCTTGTCCAGCATGTGTCAGTGGAGACAGAACTCAGGAAGAGTGTACAGATGGGACTCTGGAGTCTTTTGGGATCTCATGCCTGTGTCTGTCACCTACTGTCAGAGGGATGCCATAGAGCAGCACCCCCTCTGTGTGAGCTAAGCCTGTGTGGGGAGGCCCAGAGCCTCTAATCCTGAGAGGTTCAGGTCCTCGGGCACTCCCTTTGTACTCAAAGCTGGGCCACTTCTCTGAGGACAGTTGGAACTTGGGCAAGGAGCTGTTTGTTGTGCCCTGAGGTTTCTTGACTTGGGGCACACAAACCCAGAGAGCTTCCTGAAGAAGTAGGAAGGACACGCTGGCTGGGTTTCTAAACTTGAAACCCAGAAGTTGCCACAGGCATCTCCAGGAAGGCTGAGCCCCTCCGGCCTGTCTGCTCAGAGCCAGTTGGCAGAGCTCTGCTCTTTCAGATCTCTGGGCTCCAGATCAGTGTTGGTGATTTAGAGTAATGCCTTTGCCTGCCTCAGGTCAGTCATCATCGAGTGTAGCCAGAGTCTTGTCGATGGCCAACCCCACTTCAGTAACAGTGGAGCCCCAGCTTCCTTCTTCACCTTCCTTAGCCAGGCGTGGTGGCATAACCTGAAATCCCAGCACCTGCAGAGGTGGAAGCAGGAGGAGCCATAGTTCAAAGCCATGCCAGGGCTACAGGAAACCCTGACTCAGAAGAAAACCCAACAAAGCCTTTCTCAGTGCATTCAGAGCCCCTTTTATTTCCCCTTTAGGAGAAATATAGGTTTTCATTTCTCTTTCATAACGGCTTTTTCCAGTTAGGCCATCAATTTTTTTTTCTTTTTTCTCATTTGCAGATACACTCTCCTACTTAGACCGCTTGGAGTCCTCCGAGAAAGCCATGTGTGTAATAGCACATCCCACAATTCTAGCACATGGGAGGTAGAGACGGGAGCTTCAGGGGGCTCAAGAGCAGCCTCAGCTATACAAGTTCAAGGTCAGCCTGGGTAGAAAGAAGAAAGAAAAGGAGGGAGGGAAGGTGGGAAGCAGGGAGAGAGAGAGAGAGAGGGAGAGACTGGGAGCAGGGGGAGAGATGGGGGAGGACACATACACAGAGAGACAGAAACTGTGATTTCTGGTCACTTCCTGTGCCTCTCCGGGAAATGTGCGCCAAGAATGCCTGTGGTGACATCAGCCTCTGCTTGCCTCTGCTTTTTTGGAATTTTCCTTGCCTATGTTCAGCTATTTACCTCAGAGCACCACCTAGTGCCTGCCTGGTTCTCAGGACCCTTACCATTCTCTATAGAGCTTAGCACCTTGCTTTTTTTCCCCCTTCAATGTGTGTGTGTGCTCGCGCGCCTGAGTATACGTATGTGCACCACATAGAAGTGCAGGAGCCCACAGAAGTCAGAAGAGCAGAAGAGGGCATCACATCCTATGAAATTGACATATAGGCAGGCAGGCAGGAGCCATCATGTAGATGGTGGGAACTGAAACTGAGTCCTCTTTGAGATTAAGAAGAGCTATGCCAAACCAGGTGTGGTGGCGCACGCCTTTAATCCCAGCACTGGGGAGGCAGAGGGAGGTGGATTTCTGAGTTCGAGGCCAGCCTGGTCTACAAAGTGAGTTCCAGGACAGCCAGAGCTATACAGAGAAACCCTGTCTCAGAAAAACAAAACAAAACAAAACAAAACAAAAAAAGAAGAGCTATGCCCAACTTTTTTTTTTTTTTTAATTGTTTCAAGTCTGGTGAGATGACTCAACACCTGCCATTAAGACTGACTGAATTCAAGCCCCAGGACCTACACAGTGGAAGAAAAGAACCAACTTCTGTAAGTTGTTCTCCACCCTCCACACATGTGCTATGACCACACACGCGTGCTGTATGCATCCCATATACCCAAATCAGATAAATAGAAGATTTCCAAAATCTACCCCCAGATACAACAAATGGGCCAAGAGTGAGGGTGCAGGGCTGTGACCCCAGCACTCTGGGAAGACTGTCATTTGTTAAAGTAGCCTGAGCTACCTAGTAAATTCTAGGCCAGCTTGGACATATCAAGAGACAGTGTTTTATTTGAGTATCCAGTAAAGGCCTGTATTGCAGCACTCAGCAGATGCACAGATGGGAAGAGGAGCTGTTTGAGGTTATCCTAAGCTACGTAGCTAGTCCGGGGCCAATCCAAGCAACATGAGACTCTTGTTTCAAAAACAGCAAGAACAACAAACCCTATTCTATTTTTTTTTTTTTTTGGTTGTTTTGTTTTGTTTTGTTTTGTTTCGAGACAGGGTTTCTCTGTATAGCCCTGGCTGTCCTGGAACTCACTCTGTAGACCAGGCTGGCCTCGAACTCAGAAATCCACCTGCCTCTGCCTCCCGAGTGCTGGGATTAAAGGCGTGAGCCACCACGCCCAGCATTTGTTTTGTTTTTGAAACAAGATCTCTAGTCCAGGCTTTCCCGCCAGCCTGGAATTACCCATATAGTTAAAGTTGACTTTCTGGCTCTCTTGTTCACATCTGGGTGCTGAGTTACTGTGCCGCTGATACTTGTTTATGTGGTGCTGGGATGGAACCCAGAGCTTCAGGCATGCACGCTGGGTGTGCTCTACGAACTAAACTACATCCCTAGTTCATACTTGTTTTATTTTATTGTATTTTATTTTATCTTATTTTATTTGGTTTTTCGAGACTGTAGACAGGGTTTCTCTGTATAGCCCTGGCTGTCCTGGAACTCACTCTGTAGACCAGGCAGGCCTCGAACTCAGAAATCTGCCTGCCTCTGCTCCCCCCAACCCCCGAGTGCTGGGATTAAAGGCATGTGCCACCACCGTCTGGCTCATACCTGTTTTAAATATGAGTTTTGACAGAAATGGAACATAGCATAATTACTCTAACCATGATTAACTCACCCTTCCCACAAAGTTCCCCATGACCTTTGCAGTCAGTGTCTAGCCGCTGGTAACAACTGAACCATGTTTTCATGGATTTTCCACAGTGCCCCCTAAAGGAAGTAGATTGAGGCTGGAGAGATGTCTCAGTGGCTGCTCTTGTTGAGGATTCGATTCCCAGCACCCACGAGGTGACTCCCAACTGTCTATAACTCCAGTGCTAGGTGATCTGACTCCTTCTCTGGTGTTCCTGGGAACCAGACATCCACAGGATGCACAGAAATGAATACAGGGAAACCATTCATACACAAAAGTAAATAAGTAAACTTTTTTTTTCTTTCGAGACAGGGTTTCTCTGTATAGCCCTGGCTGTCCTGGAACTCACTCTGTAGACCAGGCTGGTCTCAAACTCAGAAATCTGCCTGCCTCTGCTGGGATTAAAGGCGTGCGCCACCATGCCCGGCTGTAAGTAAACATTTTTAAAAGGCTTATTTATTTTATATATACGAGTACACTGTAGCTGTCTTCAGACACACCAGAAGAGAGCATCAGATCCAATTACAGATGGTTGTGAGTGACCATGTAGTTGCTGGGAATTGAACTCAGGACCTCTGGAAGAGAGGTCAGTGCTCTTAACCGCTGAGCCATTTTCCAGCCCCCTTACCTTTTCTTAAAAACATTTTTATTATTTACTTAAATGTATGTGTGTACGTACACATGCATGAGAGTAGAACCTGAAGAGGCAAAAGAGAGTATTGGATGTCTTGGAGCTCAAGTTATAGGTGGTTGTGAACTTCTTACTTTTAGTTCTAGGAACTGAACTCCAATCCTCTATAAAAGCAGCAAGTGCTCCTAACCACTGAACCATCTCTCCAGCCCCTAACCACTGAGCCATCTCTCCAGCCACTAACCACTGAGCCATCTCTCCAGCCACTAACCACTGAGCCATCTCTCCAGCCCCTAACCATCGAGCCATCTCTCCAGCTCCTTCATCTTTTCTTTCATTTGTATTATTGTTTTTAGTAGGTATTTTGTTTTGTTTTGAGGGGTGCGGGGGTCTCACTGTGTAGCCTTGACTGGCCTGGGACTTGATTTGTAGATCAGGCTGGTCTCTAACTCACAGAGATCCACCTGTATCTATCTCCCAAGTGCTGTGATGAAAGTCTGTATCACTACACCAGGATTCATCTTTAGTTTTTGTGACAAGGTCTCTAGCTGAACCGGAAGTTCCACGAGCTTCAGGGATGCACTTATCTCTGCCCTGCATCCATCACTGACTTTAGAGATGTGGAACTCTAGGCTCCGCTTTTTCCATGAGCTATGATTCAGGCTGGCTTCTTGGACAGACTAGGATGCTCTGGCACTCACGATCATTGCATGAATCAGAGGGATGTGTAGGTTTGAAAATCCTCAAATTAAAGAGGCTGTGGAATTGTGCAATGGAGTACCTCTTCCCTCAGACTAGGAACAGTGTATCATGTGCTCACACCATTCTGGGTAGACCACTGTCTGCTTTGGCTCATTTCTCCGGAGGACAAAGATTTATTCCTCTCTGCATCTCTCTCTCTCTCTCTCTCTCTCTCTCTCTCTCTGTCTCCCTCCCTCCTCACCGCTCTGTGTGTGTGCATGCTTGCAAATGCATGTCTGTCTCTCTGTGTCTCTGTCTCTTCTCTCTCTTTGTTTTTTCAAGACGGGAGTTTCTCTGTGTAACAGCCCTGGCTGTCCTGGAACTTCTTTTGTAGACCAGACTGGCCTCAAATTCACAGAATCTGTCTGCCTCTTCCTTCCAGTGCTGGGATTAAAGATGTGAATCTCTGCTAAGAACTTCTTCCTAATCATCTCAGAACACCTGACAGACTGAACCCTGATTAAATGAATACCATATCTTACCTAACATGCAGTCAGAGACTGAACCCTGATTAAATGAATACCATATCTTACCTAACATGCAGTCAGTCTTCAGATGGTCCCAGGAATGTCAGGTCTGCAAATTTCCTGACAGGCACAAAGGCAGGAGCCTGAAATACCATTCACATTTTTCAAGATCTTTCTTCCTCCTCCTCCTCCCCCTCCCCCTACCTCTCTCCTTTCACACTTCCCCTCCCTCCCCCTCCCTCTCCCCCCTCCCTTTCTCTTCCTCTAGATTCAGAGTGATCCATTTGGATTTACTTTGTGTCTATCAGTGGTGGGCAGAGGTACACAGTGTTTAAGATTCTGTTTATTTACCAGTTCTTCTACCGTTGAACAGGCAGCTTTTCTTTTCTTTATTTTAAGATTTATTTATTTTTTTATTTTTTTATTTTTAAAAATTTTTTCCTTGTTCTGGTCAACGCCGCTCGCTCCCACCGGCTCTGCTCGCTCCGGCCAGCCCCACTCGCTCCCGGCCACCCCCGTACGGCCCCCGCTCGTTCCAGCCGGCCCGGCTCGCTCCGATCGCTCCGCTTGCTCCGGTTGGCCCCGCCGCTCGTTCCGGCCCTGCTTGCTTTGGCCGTCCCCGTTTGGCTCCGCTCGCCGGACAGCCTCACTTGCTCTGGTTGGTCTCTCCAGTCCAAGGATCATTCCTTATCATTCTCCATAAGTATGCTGTAGCCGACCCCAGACGCACCAGAGGAGGGCGTCAGATCCCGCCACGGGTGGCTGCAAGCCACCATGTGGTTGCCGGGACCTGAACTCATCACCTTCGGAAGAGCAGCCGGGTGCTCCAACAGGCTGAGCCATCTCACCAGCCCCCGATTTATTTATTTATTATATTTGAGTACACTGTAGCTGTCTTCAGATGCAGATGCACCAGAAGAGGGCGTCAGATCTCATTACAGATAGTTGTGAGCCACCATGTGGTTGCTGGGATTTGAACTCTGGACCTTCGGAAGAACAGTCAGTGCTCTTAACTGCTGAACCATCTCTCCAGCCCAGGCAGGTTTTCTTATGCTTCCTTTTCTTTCTTTCTTTCTTTCTTTCTTTCTTTCTTTCTTTCTTTCTTTCTTTCTTTCTTTCTTTCTTTCTTTCTCTCTTTCTTTCTTTCTTTCTTTCTAAATATTTATTTATTTATTTAATGTGTATTGGTACACTGTAGCTTTACTGATGGTTGTGAGCCTTCATGTGGTTGCTGGGAATTTGAATTCAGGACCTCTGATCGCTCTGGTCGTGTCCACTTGCTCTGGTCGCTCAACTTGCTCTGGCCCTGCTCTGGCCCCGCTCGCTCTGGTCTAAAGATTTATTTATTATTATATCTAAGTACACTGTACCTGTCTTCAGACACCCCAGAAGAGGATGTCAGATCTCATTACAGATAGTTGTGAGCTACCATGTAGTTGCTGGGATTTGAACTCAGATCCTTCGGGAGAACAGTCAGTACTCTTAACCACTGAGCCATTTCTCCAGCCCCTTTTCTTTCTTTTTTGAAGCAGGGTCTCAGTAGCCTGGAAATGACTATGCAGATCAGTCTGGCCTCAAACTCACAGGGATCTGCCTCCCTCTGTCTCCTGGGTTCTTCATATTTTCAATAATTTAAACATATATGCTTAACTACATACTAGGTCCTGGGTACTGTTCCCAGCACTGCATAAAATCAGCCGTGGTAGCACAGGCTTGTAATACCAGCAGTACTGAGAGGAGAGGCAGGTGGATCAGGAGCCACCCTTGGATCCATGGTGAATTTGAGCCTGGCCTAGTCTTCAAGAACCCTTGTGTCAAAAACAAAGACAATAGCTGGGTGGTCATGGCTCACACCTTTAGCCCCATTATAGGGGAGACAGCCTGGTCTACAGAGCTAGTGCCAGGACAGCCAGGGCTACATACTAAAAAACAAACAAACAAACAAAACAAAAACAAAAACCCAAAGACAATAATTAGTGGAGATCTCTATGGACACATGGGAGGGAGTTTCACTGTGTCTTGTACACAAAGGTGGAGTTACGGGGCGGGGAGGAAGGGTTCCAGGATCCCTTGCTGCACAGTAATTATCTCACAACCTAGATGCTCAGCAACCTTTCTTTCTCTCTTCCTTTCTTCCTTTTATAGGGTATGGTCCAAAGCTTTTCATACGATAGGCAAATCATATCTAGAGTCCTAGAGTCACTATATAGCCCTGGCTGTCCTGGAACTCACTCTGTAGACCAGGCTGGCCTCGAACTCAGAAATTGGCCTGCCTCTGCCTCCCAAGTGCTGGGACTAAAGGCGTGCACCACCACTGCCCGGCCTAGATCAATGATTCTTAAAAACCTCTCTCTCACAGTTGTGAGTTTGGCAGATGTGCCTTGATGAACTTGCAGGCAGATTGTGGTAGGGGGTGGGGGTGGTGTTTGTGGCAATCTCAATGGAAGTTTTCTCCACACCCACACCTGGTGTCTGGGCTGGCTGGCTAGATCAGTACAGGGTGATGATTAGATGCCACCTCTTAAGTGGCAAGGAGCTGGCAGCTGTCTTTCATCTTCAAGATGGCTGACCCTTCAGAGCTGTCTAATATCAACCACAAAATAAGTCCTGAGCACAGGGCTCCATTCTCAGCCTGCAGTGAGGACCCCGACTCTGCTGTGTTTGATTGTAGACTGTTCTTGACGCAGGGTCTCACATGGCCTAGGCTGACCTCTAACTCGACATGTAGCTGGGAATGAACTTCTTCTTCTTCTTTTTTTTTTTTTTTTTTTTTTTTTTTTTTTTTTTTTTTTTTTTTTTTTTTTTTAAGTTTTTCAAGATAGGGTTTCTCTGTGTAGCTCTGGCTGTCCTGGAACTCACTCTGTAGACCAGGCTGGCCTCCAACTCAGAAATCTACCTGCCTCTGCCTTCCAAGTGCTGGGATTAAAGGCGTGTGTCACCACGTCCAGTGGGAATGAACTTCTGAGATCCACCTACAGAGTTTTTGAATTATGGGGGAGAATCCTTATCTCTCCAGCCCTGACCTTGAACTTTTGATCATTCTGCCTCCAACTTTCAGGTATTGGGAATACAGGTATGCTGGACAATACCGACTTACCTCGAGCGCTTTTAAAAAAATGTTTAGTTGCTGGGCGTGGTGGCTCACGCCTTTAATCCCAGCATTTGGGATGCAGAGGCTGGCGGATTTCTGAGTTCGAGGCCAGCCTGGTCTACAGAGTGAGTTCCATGACAGCCACAGCTACACAGAGAAACCCTGTCTCAAAAAAAAAATGTTTAGTTGAGGACTGGAGAGATGGTTCAGCTGTTAAAGTCTAAGATCACAACTAAAAAATAAAGTATGGATTTGCTGATAGCTTTAAAACTTTGTGCCTTCCTCACTATATCTGTGGACTTTCCCATCCACTTCCCTGTTCCTGAAATAATGACTCTGAGACTTATTATAATAAATGCCTAGGTCACAGGCTTTGTCTCATTCTCCGATGAGCTGGTAACTTAAATAACCTGTTTATTCATTTCTATGAGTGCTGCGTGGCTGGTTACCTCTCTTCAGAGTACTCCTGCCACAGTCTCACCACCTGGGTACAATAAAAGCCATTCATTGATGAGTATAGTGGTGCACAGGTGTAATATTGATGGTCCAGAGGCTGAGGCAGGAGGATTGCTATGAGCTCAAGATCTATTACAGAGTACGCTACCAAGTAAAATTCAGTCTTTTTGTTTGTTTGGCTTTTCAAGACTGGGTTTCTTTATGTAGTCCACGCTTACCCTGTAGACCTGGTTGGTCTCAAACTCAGAGATCTGCCTGCAGAGTGCTATGAGTAAAGGCTTTTTCCACTACCACCACTGCCAGAAAATCTGATGCCCTCTTGCCCTCCGTGGGCACCCCACTACAACATAGGCACACACACACACAATAATAATAAAGTAAATCTTCAAAAAAGGTTAGGCCAGGCATGGTGGTATCTATAATTCTAGCACTTAAGAGGCAGAGACAGGCAGATCTCTGTGAGTTCAAGGCCAGCTTCATCTACATAGTTCTTTCTAAGCTACTCAAGACTACACAGGGAGACCCTGTCTCAAAAAAAAAAAAAAAAAAAAAAAAAAAAAGACCAACCAGCCACCAGGAGGCATGGGTGGGCTGTAGACTCCCAGTGGCTCACCAGCTTCCACACCATGATGTTCAGGAGAGTGGGAGTCTCCCAGAGGCCTGCCCACTGACATGTTAAGAGGCGAGGATGAGTGGGAGATCACCGTGCAGCATGGGCAGGCTGTAGGTATCTACAGTCCCACCAGCTACTTTGCCACGTGGCATGGGTAAATGGAGGACACCCCGAGGCTCTTCAGCAGCCATGACAAGTGGTGTGGGCAGACAGAGGACACCCGAAGGGCCACCTGCTGCACTGCTGACCCGCAGTGGGAGCTACTCTGTCCAAGTACTGAAAGACCCTGAGAAAAATGTAACAGGTCACAAAGACCCTGAAACTGGGAAAAGAGATTTCACTATTAGCAGAAAGCCTTTACATAGCTGAACATAATAGCCTGAACATTTCTTGAATCTGTGTGCTTGCCCCTACTGTTCTTTGAATACATGTATTTGCCAACTGATATAGCTCACTGCCAAGTGTTTGAGGTTTGGTTGATGGATTGAGATACAGCTCACTGCCAAGTGTTTGTGGTAGATTTTACTTTGTAGCTGTGCACCCGAGCATGAAAATCTTCCGTGTACCCATTTCTTCTGTAGAAAGAATGGATATTGTCAGATCAGAATAATCCCCTCCTCCCTCCTCCTCCTTCTCTTCCCCTTGAGGAACCATAAAACTGGGTCCTCTTTTCCCTCAGGGTCGACTCCTCTATCCACTTCTAGGATACAAGTCATCCCCAGAGCTCTGGCTTTCCCCGAATAAAACCTCATGTGATTTGCATCAAGCCTGGTCTTCTGTGAGTTCTTGGGGGATTTGCCAATATCCCGTGACTTGAGTGGAGGTCTCCCTACGGGGGTCCTTTCAGTACATGGTGGCTAGATGGGAGAGAAAGAGAAGAGGAGCAGCTTGTGCGTTATGAAGAGAGGTGGGGCTGCAGACTCGAGGGTGGAGAGGCAGCCTGATATGTGTAGCTTGCCCTTCCATCTGAGACCACAGTGAAGTCACGGATGGCTCCTGCTGCTCCGGATGGCCACGTCTGCATCTGTAGCCATGTAACAGCAGGGGTCTGTGTTGATGTCTGTGGCTCATATTACCATTAGAGACAATTTAGATGCCCCAGGTCTGGGGTGCTGCCTGGGACCATGTGGATGTTCAAGGGCTGGGCAGAGCTGGCCCCACCCCTCACTGGCTGAGGAACTCTGAGAGCGGGCCCTTCATTTTGCCTGGCTATAGTGGCAGTGGCTCAGGGCAGCCAGTTCCAGTGCATGAGACCGGCAGAGACCGCTCTCTGCCCCTTGCTCATACTAGGCAAGGTAGCCACGGCAGTGCTGGAGAGCTCACCCTGGAGGAGGTGTGGGTGTGGGAGAACTGGCTGGCTGACCAGCTCAGCTGCCACCCAGGCCCAGATCCAGGGCTTGGAGTTGGCCCATCTCAACATCTACCTCACCTATGAACCGCTGGAGTGCATGAAGGGGCCGAACCTGCAGATCCAAAGCTGCAGGACCTCTATGACACAGGACTATACCAGGATGTCTCAGAAAAGTCCCAGTGAGGATCTGGTATTGATGGTGTAGCAGCAGCCAGGGGCCTTGAATCAAAGCAATCACTCATTGCAATGAACACTTGCAATGTGTGGACAAAGGGGTAGATTGAGAGAAGACAGCGGTACTGCAGCTTTCTCCACGAGGTTTTTTTTTTTTTTTTATTTATGGTTTTGTTGTTGGTTTGGTTTTTGGTTTTCTTTTGGGGGGGTAGGTTGCAAGGGTGGAGGGCAGATATGAAGGAACGGGGAGATGAGTGGGATTTGGTATACGATGTGAAACTCCACAGAGAATCAATAAAAGGTTAAAAAAAAAAAAGAAAAAATAAAGTTAGAGGATGTCCTATATATTTTTATGCTGAATCTCTAATTCTCATTGCTTGGGAATGTGCTTACTTCAAGATCTGGGGAAGACATACCAGAGGTATCATGAACCAGATATGACCATGTGAAGAGACAGCAAAAGGGTGGCCCTCTCTGTGCCTAGAGGTCTCAGGAGAAACTGATGTTCCTGCTCCTGGACCTTCCAGGACTGTGAGAAAACGAATTTCTGTATTAAGTCACCCAGACTGCAGTATTTGTCCACAGCTCTGTAGAAGAATACAGGATACCAAGTTATATCTGCAGCTTCTACATCCTGCCCACGATTTATTTTGTCTAAAATGCAAATGGAGCTCCTCCTGCGGCTCCAGGCACCGAGCAGTCAACACATTCCATTCACCACTTTCCTTCCATTCTGACCCGCAGCCTGAACCCTGATTACTCCTGAGTGCTCTCAACCATTCTTCACCTAAATCTGATCTCCTACTCTGCGTTTCTCTAGCTGGAGAGGAGGCTCTGCAGGTCCTCAAGTTTTCCTCAGTGATTGCCTTTTTTAAAAAAAAAAAATTTTTTAACCTTTTGCTTTTCTCTTGGCGTGCAGATTTTGGACTTAAAAAGCTTAGTCCGGGCTGGTGAGGTGGCTCAGCGGGTAAGAGCACCCGACTGCTCTTCTGAAGGTGATAAGTTCAAATCCCAGCGTCCACATGGTGGCTCACAACCATCCGTAACGAGATCTGGCGCCCTCTTCTGGAGTGTCTGAAGTCAGCTACAGTGTACTTACATATAATAAATAAAATAAATCTTAAAAAAAAAAAAAAAAAAAGCTTAGTCCGGGGAGGAGTGGGGGGACTTTGAGATGGGAACAGGATCTGAATTTAGAGTCTAGAGGTGCCAGAGCTCTGTGCTCAAAACAGAGGTTCATACATCTGGGTGGGTTGGAACAATGGTTCAGGCAATCATACTGCGCACAGCTGGGCCGGGCTAGGATCCCGCGGCGAAAGGAAGCTACGGAGCTCAGACGGCCAGCAGCCTGGGGTCCCCCGGCAGGGTGGCAGGATGCGTGGGGGAGGGGAGCTCCGGCCACCCCGCCCCCGGCCCGCGGTCCTGAGGAAGCAGAAGAGAGCCCTGCGACCTGGGAACAGAAACTTTTAAACTGAGACGGCGGAGTAGAGGACCTGTCAGCCGGCTTGCCCCGCTGTAGCTCATAGGAGAGTCCCTTCGTGCCGGTGGGGAACAGGGAGAGCCCCTGGCCCTCCTCTTGGACACGGACGTTGAAAGATTGGGCTACTTCCCCTACCGCGCCCTTAACGCTTCTCTGGGTGAGCCCCGCCTCATCCAGGCTCACACTAGCATATTGGGCAGTTGGAGCCTCGCCCAGGCTGGACCTGGAGGAGACAGGAGTAGGGGACCTCTTTGCCGGACCTCTATCCTCTTCTGAGCCTTCTCCACGCTCCCAGGATCCCCACTCCCCAGCTCCACCTCGACCCTTGATTATCGGCGTTCAGCCCGTGATGTGCCTCCAAGGATCCCAGATCTCTCCTGCCCGTCTCTACTACCCTGTGTTGGCTCCCTGGATCCGCTCCGGGTCCCTGACCTCCTCGAGACTTACACGGCGGCGGGAGTCGGGGCCTCTTCGCGTGCCCCCGCGATCCGTCCAAGCTGAACACACCCTGAAGCTGCCGGCTTTCGGTCTCCCGTTGCTGGCGCTTCTGTTGGTTCTGCTGCCGGTGCGCGCTCAGAATCCTGATGCGAAGGTCGTGAGCATGGGCGTGGTGAGCTGGGGTCCACCGGCAACTGGGATCACACAGAACCTGTAAAAGGAAAGAAGAGGGTGGACTTCTGGTCTGAAGGGAAGAGGGGGTTGGCTTCAAATGTTTGAAGAGTGAATGAGGGTGGGCTCTTGGAGCCCTGGAATACTGGCTCTATCAGGAGGTTTGGTGGCTGGGATTCAGAAGTTTGAAAAAGAGCTAAAATAGGAAGCTGGGGCCTCACTTGCTGGTTTTATAAAGGTGGTAAACTCAGGGCTGGGGGATAGGGGCCATGGTTGTGTGTAAGGGAGATAGGTTCTATCATTCAGGGCTAGGAGCTGAGGTTCTGGCTACCCTGAAGGGCAGGACTTTCAAATAGTGAGAAGGGAAAGCCCCATCCTTTTAGGGTTTCATGAATCCTCTCCTATGACCTAGGACTGGCTGATTCGCTATGGCTACCTGCCACCGGCAGATCCTGTCCACGCCCAGATGCAGAGTCTTGAGAAGCTTCAGGATGCGATCAAAGTCATGCAGAGATTTGCCGGGCTACCTGAGACTGGACAAATGGGTAGGTAACCCACCACGCTGGGGACAAGCCTGCCTCTAGGATTGGCCCGGAGTCTTTGTTTGTTTGTTTGTTTTGGTTTGGTTTTGAGTTTTTCAAGACAGGGTATTTCTGTATAGCCCTGGCTGTCCTGGAACTCACTCTGTAGACCAGGCTGGCCTCGAACTCAGAAATCCGCCTGCCTCTGCCTCCCAAGCGCTGGGATTAAAGGCGTGCGTCACCACTGCTCAGCATTGCCGGAGTCTTTAAACCGCAGGGAGTGCCTAAATCTCAAGAGGTTAAAGATGTTGTTCTCAGGTCCCAGTCCAGACCTTGGAATCTCACTGACCAGGCTTTGTCAGGCTCTTGTGCAGCAGGGACAGAACAAATCTGGTCCCCTTTCGCAATAAAGAAAAAAACATCAATATGCAAAATTACATCAAATGAGGCTGTTCTGATGCTAAGAGCTACTAGTCTGATTAGGGTAATCCACCTTTTTGTTTTTGTTGACTGTCTTCCTAAGTAGCACAGATTAGCCTAACACTCTATACCTGCCTGCCTCAACCTGAGCTGGAATTCCAGGTCTGAACTTCTGTGTCCAGCTGAGCAGGCCTCTCTGAAATATGTCCCATGAGCTTATAAACTGCGATCGCAAATAGGAGGACACAGCCACAGGAAAACATCTCAGTAACTGAAGAAGAACTGTGACAGGCACAAGTTCATCTGCCTGGAGTGAAAAAGGCAGGCTGAGGGGTTTAGGCAAGAACTTGATCAGGTGACCTGGGAAGAGGTTTGTTCCAAAGAAACCAGGCAAGGGGGGGCTCAAAGGCGGAGAGCGACTTCATCTGAGCTGCAGGGTTTGTTCTTTGTTGTTTGTTGTTGTTTTTTTTAACTGTAGGAACGATCTTTTATTGGGGGAGGGTTCATCCATCCTTTTTGGCCGCTGCCTTCCTCATGGCTGCCAGCACGTTGCTCAGCTCCTCTCGCTTTCTCTTGGCGCTGATGTGCGCGGCCACCCTCTTCTTGATGAACTTGAGTGCGCGTTTGTCCTTGGACACTTTGAGCAACTCCATGGCTCACCGCTCGTAGGGCGTGAAGCCGCACACCTCCCGGATCATGTCCCACAGGAACTTGGTGTGCTTGGTGAGGTGCCCGCCGGCGCCGGCTGTGTCTCGGCTTGCTGACACAGGTCACCCTGTGGCCCTTGGTCGTGGCCCACGGTCATGGTAGCGCAAGGCCATGGCTGCTGCTCTCCGATGGCGGCCGGGACAGGAAGATTGTTGTTAGTTTTATTGTGAGGGTGAGCATTCCACTCTGTTGCTTAGGCTGGCCTTGAACATGTGGTCCTCCTGTTTTGGCCCCATTGAGTAGATGGGATACAGTTGCCAGGCCTTCTTGCTCAGCTCTGGTTTGGTCTTAAGCTTCCTTCATTTGTTGCAGGTGTTGCAGGGGAGGCGATGGGGATGTGACAGTAGCCAAGCTCAGGGAGTATACTTTGGAGGCAGAGCTGAGGGCTCCCCTCTGGAGTTAAATAAGAAGGCAGAGGGAGCTTGGAGAATCTTCAGTAGCTACAAGGAAAAGAACATCCCCCTGCCCGTTCATTCTCAGACAGCCTAGAAGAGTCTGAGATCACTGTATTCTGGGCTACTGCTTGCTATTGCTACCCATGAGATGTGGTTTGACCTCGTTTCAAGAAACGATTTCTGAAAATGGGTGGTGCTAGAAAAGGGGTTTACAGATAGAGCTGATTTGGATAATGGATGGTTATCTACTGGGGACTAAGACTCCTGCTGGTCTTTAGACATTGATTATCATCCCATGAAGACTTAAACCCCGTAGGGTGGTGGTGGCATACTCTTTAATCCCAGCACTCAGAAGGCAGAGACAGGCTGATCTTCAGAGTGAGTTCCAGGACACCATGGTCTACACAGAGTAAGCAGGAAGAAAAAAAAAGTGATGGACATCTTTTAGGGGAGAAGGCGGCTTAGTGGAGCTCTGGGAGGTGGCCGAGTTGGTGGTAAAGTCCTGGCCTTGGGAGCGTGAGGGCTTGAGTTTGATCTCTAGAACCCAGCTAGAAAGGGACCTGACGGTGTCCTTGTAATCCCAACTGTATCTGGGGAGGCAGAGACACGGGTCCTCAGGGCTCACTGCTCAGTCTAACCTAGTGGGGAGCTCTGGACCAAGTAAGAGATCCTGTCTCAACCCCAAACTAATGGCAGTCCTTAAGGCATGACAGCCAAGGCTGAGCTCTGGCCTCCACACTCACAGGTGCACATGTGTACCCCACATACATCCATGTACAATCCATTTCACCTTTCTCCAGCATCCACCCATTGGGTCTAGTGAACTGGTACAAGAGACCCTGCTTAAGCCTCTAAGTGCCTCGGATAGTGGCCAGTCCACTCATGGCCCAGTAGAGAGTGTGCCTGGCTTGAGCCACAGTGACTATCTAGGTTCTAAATCAAGTTGTGAAACCTTACCCAACTTCTTTCTTGGTTTTTTGTTTGTTTTAATTTAAAAAAAGATTTATTTATTTATCTTATTTATCTTATGTACGTGAGTACTCTGTCTTCGGAAATACCAGAAGAGGGCATCGGATCCCATTACAGATGGTTGTGAGCCACCATGTGGTTGCTGAGAACTGAACTCAGGACCTGTGGAAGAGCAGTCAGTGCTCTTAACCACTGAGCCATCTCTCCAGCCCCTCAACTTCTTTCTTAAAGATTTATTTACTGTTATCTTTTATATTTGGGTATTTGGCCAGTGTGTATGTCTGTGCATCATGGTGGTCAGAAGAGAGTGTCATGTCTCCTGAAAGTGAAGTTAAAGACCATTGTGAGCCACCGCATGAGTGCTGAGATGCAAACTTTGATCTTCTAGAAGAGTAGCCAGTGGTCTTCATTGTTGGGTGGATTTCTCGGTTGGATGGTCTCACCCTCCCAGACTGTCCAGTTGTCACCATGCCTTACTGTCTCCCGCAGACCCAATGACAATAAAGACCATGCGCAAGCCCAGGTGCTCCCTGCCTGATGTCCTGGGGGCAGCTGGGCTGGTCAGGCGCCGACGTCGCTATTCTCTGAGTGGCAGTGTGTGGAAGAAACGCACCCTGACATGGAGGTAGGCCTTGGTCTGTCCCTCCCTTGGCCTGGTGACTACACCTTGGCTGGCTGGCCATTTCCTCTCCTTCTCTCTCCTCAGTATCCGGTCCTTCTCTCAGAAATCCCAGTTGAGCCAGCAGATTGTTCGGACCCTCCTGAGCTATGCCCTGGCTGTCTGGGCTGCTGAGTCAGGCCTTACATTCCAGGAGGTGAATTCTCAGTACCAGGAGCCTGACATCATTATCCACTTTGCCCGGGCTTACCACCAGGACAGTTACCCCTTTGACGGGTCTGGTGGCACCTTGGCTCACGCCTTCTTCCCTGGGGAGCACCCTATTTCTGGTGACACGCACTTTGATGATGAAGAGACCTGGACTTATGAGTCAACAGGTAAGTAAAACTTTCCATCTTCAGAGGGCCTGCCTCTTCACATCTGTCTGTGCTGAAGAATGGGGTTTGAATTAATTAATTGATGGAAGCTGTGTCGGTCGGTCAGGGATCCCCAGAGGAGTGGGAAGGGTAGACTACAGGGGGATTCTGCTTGTATAGCATGTATGGGTTCAGCCCCATGTGGACATGCACACACACAATCACACACACACACACACACACACACACACACACACACACACCTCAGCATAGTAATAGATATCTTTAGTCCCAGGACTCAGGAGACAGAGTCAGGTGGCTGGTTAGCCTGGTCTACATAGTGAGCCCAGTCAGGGTTACACAGTGAGAGTCTACACTCCCAACAAATAAACAAGCAAAAACTTAAAAAAAAAAAACTTATTAATGTTATGTGTATGGATGTTTTGTCTGTAAGTGTGTCTGTGCCAGCATGTGTCACATGAAAGTAGGGACTGAGTCTGGGTCCTATGGTTGAGGGGCTATGAACCTAGAATACAGGTTGAGAGGATCAAAGGAGCCATCTGCTAGGTCAAAGACAAGAAAGGCAGGTGGTGACAGGGACCTGAGCATTGTCCACCAGGGCTCTCAGGGTGTCTGCATGGCGTGAGAAAGACCAGGAAGGGACTTCTGGCCCGGAAGCCCCAAGTTGCCCCAAGAGAGGTGAGATAAGGAAGGGGAGAAGAGAGCACCCCTGTTGAGTCACCGAACTTCCTCCAACTTCTCAGTAAAAGGATTCGCAACAGTCAGCTGACCTGTAGCCAACATGGACGTTCAAATGTAGTTCAAACAGGTTCACCTGAAGATGCGACCTGTGGAAAGCCAGGGGCAGAGCCAGGGCACAGAGAGCATCCATCCCTGCTCCCCTGCTGGCTTTGACGAGTCTTCCCTCTGTGAAATGATGGAGGTAAAAGATGGAGGTCTAAGGTGTACGGAAGCCTAGCATTAGCTGTTCTTACAATTTGCCGAGTAGAGTGGCTCATCTCAGTAGTACTTGCACTTAGGAGGCAGAGGCAGGAGGATTATATCACGGTCAAGGCCTGACTGGTCTGAATAGTGAATTAAAATTTAGCCAGGGCAACACAGTGAGACCCAGTCTTTAAAGAAAAGAAAAGAAAAACAAAACATTTTTCCCTGTTATTTTGCTTATAGACTCGGCAGCTGAGGGCAAATGGTCTTCAGTTTACTAATAAGTGTCAATAACCTACCTCATTAACACTGCTTTAGAAACAAGGAGGTGGACCCTACACGCAGAAACCTGGGCCTTGGGGAGGGGTCCTCTGACTTAGTCTCTTCCGAGCAGGCCTTATGCAATGAAGTCAGAGATCAATGAAACCAAGTCTGAAGAGGCTCTGTTCTGACCAGGGCGGTGTCCGCAGAGAAGAAGTGCTGCGGTGGGAAGAGGCTGCGAGTGAGACAGGGCGCCAGAGCAGCGGGCTGTGGTCTGAGAGTGCTTGCTGGTGGGAGCTCTGAGCTCTGTCTGCTCCCACCATTAAGAGAGCTTCGAGTGGGAGGGGCAAGGGCCCTGGGGAGGAAGAAAAGGTGGAGAGGGGAGTGGTGAGGTCTGAGAACTGACCTGGAAGTGAGGATTCAAGGACAGGAAGGAATGGAATGAAAGAGACCCTGGGCTGGAGACGGTGGGAGGGTAGGGGTTGGAATGCATGCATGCATGCATGCATGCATGTCTGTCTGTCTGTCTGTCTGTCTGTCTTGAGACACAGTCTCTCTATGTAGTCCTGTCTAGATTTTAATTCACTATGTGGACCAGGCTGGCCTCAAACTCAGACTTGCCTGCCTCTGCCCTGCCTTGTGAATGGTGAAATTGAAGGTGTACACCACACACCCAGCAGAGTGGGGTTGTTGTTGTTTGTTTGTTTTCTTTGCTAAGGCAGGGTTTCTCCGTGTAGACCTTGTTGTCCTAGAACTTGCTCTGTGGACCAGGCTGGCCTTGGTCTGAGGTCTGCCTGCCTCTGCTTCCCCAGTGCTGGGACTAAAGATGTGCACCATATCCTACCCCACCCTACCCCACCCCCAGCTAGAGTGAGAGTTTCTAACCACAGGTTGAAATTGGGCAAGGATGCTCCAAGTACCGGACACCCCAACTTCCTGCCCCTAAGTTTCTGTATGCACCGTTTCCTTCCGGGGTGAGGGGGACCCCTTCTGTCTTTCTTTTGGGTTTCTTTCATCCCATATCCCAATGCCACTACTGCCAAAAAGAGCTACTTAAAAATATTCACTGACTCAATGGTTGAAGATTCAAATATTCAGTGGTTGCTTGAATGGTGCCATTCAGGAAGGGATGGGTAGAGCAGAGGGAGCTCCCTCTCCTGAGACTTCCTTCGCCTTGGCCACTGGGTCAAATCCTTGTGCTCTCTTCCCAATGTGGGGTGGCCTCAGCTTCAGCCCTTGATCCTCTCTCTCCAGATGATAACGGAATCGACCTATTTGCAGTAGCAGTTCATGAATTTGGCCACGCCCTAGGCCTTGGCCACTCTTCTGCACCCAACTCCATTATGCGGCCCTTCTACCAGGGCCCGGTGGGTGACCCTGGCACATACCGTTTGCCCCAGGATGACCGTGACGGACTGCAGCAGCTCTATGGTACGGGAAGGGGGATACCCTGAGCCAAGTGTGGTTTCCTTGTGGCCCATACAGCAGATCCAGGGAACCTGTATCTGTCTGACTCTTCCCACAGGGAGAGTGTCCCAAACTCCGAATGCCAGGCCCACAAGGAAACCCCTGGTTCCGCCTCCCCAGCCTCCAGCCATACCCCCTAACAGGTAAGTGTGTGACCTACCCAGCCTCCAGCCATGCCCCCTGACAGGTAAGTGTGTGGCCAGCTCCCTTGCTCACTTTCCTCCGTTAAAAGGGGCTGTACAGTGTCTAAGGGCACTTGCTGCTCTATTGGAGGACCTACTTCAAGAGGCACACAACAACCTGTAACTCCAGCTCTGATACATGTGACCCTCTCACACCCACATACAGGTAGCAGACACAAACATGGTTTTAAAAAGAAAGACTGGGAAGATGACCCCCTTGGTACAGTGTTTGCTGTGCCTGTGCAGACCCATGGGCAAGCCAGAGGTGTGAGTCTGTAATCTCATCACTCAGGGAGACAGAGGCAGGCAGATCTCTGTGAGTTCAAGATCTGCCTGGTCTACAAGTTCCAGGACAGCCAGGACTGCACAGGTGAACAGCAATGGAAGCTTTGTCCACCCTGGGCTCACACACACACCGATGCAACCCTGGGCTCTCTCTCTCTCTCTCTCTCTCACACACACACACACACACACACACACACACACACACACACACACACGGATGTAACCCTGGGCTCACACACACACAGATGCACGCGCACCATGCACGATCCACACAGGCACACAAGAGGCATTGGTGGGAAGCATCCTTCCCCTGCCGGGTGGTTGTCCAGAGCAAGGCACAGGGAGCCCTGCCTCCTGCTCACTCCCCTGTCCTCCCCAGCCCCTCCACACCCGTGCCTGACCGCTGTGAGGGCAACTTTGATGCCGTTGCCAACATCCGAGGGGAAATTTTCCTCTTCAAAGGTAAGTCACTTTGGATGGCCCTTGGATCTGTATACTTCTGGTGACATACCCAGGCTACAAAGTTTCCTGAGAGGTGGGATTGCTGGGGGTGGGGATATCCCAGGCAAGCATTGAAACGGTCATCATATATCTGGTTATTTGATATATAGAGTCCCCCTGCATATAGCTTATGGGACGGGAAGATGCAGCCCCTTGTCCAGCCACTCACTGGATCAGAGGGAGGGACATCAGGGAGGGGAAAAGATCCCGTACCATGTCACATCTCCATCCCTCATACTTTCTTCCCCTACAGGCCCATGGTTTTGGCGCTTCCAACCCTCAGGACTGCTGGTATCACCCCGCCCTGCTGGGTTGCACCGCTTTTGGGAGGGGCTGCCGACCCACGTGAAAGTCATCCAGGCTGCCTATGCCCGACCCCTAGATGGCCGAATCATCCTCTTCAGCGGTGGGTGAGGGTCATGGGTACTGAATAGGGTAGGTCTAGGGAGCCCTCCCTGCCTCCTTACCAACATGCCTTCTTCCAGGCCCGCAGTTTTGGGTGTTCCAGGAACGACAGCTTGAGGGTGCAGCGCGGCCACTGGTAGAGTTTGGGCTGCCCCCAGGAGAAGAAGTGGATGCTGTGTTCTCATGGCCTCACAATGGCAAGACATACCTGATCCGAGGCCGAAAGTACTGGCGGTATGACGAAGTGGTCGCCCGCCCAGACCCTGGCTACCCACGTGCCTTGAGTCTCTGGGAGGGGGCGCCCTTTGCCCCAGACGATGTCACCATCAGCAACACAGGTGTGGAGAGTTTGCAAATTGTGATCCCTGGGAGAGAAAAAGGGTGGGGGGAGATAGAGACGAGGGGGATGGCAGATGCGGGGGTCGGGGGGTGGGGCGGCTTCCTGGGAGTTGGAATGAAAAAAGGAACATTGGCTTTGGGGCAAGTCTAGACCAGGACTCTGAGGCATCTCCTCCCCTACAGGTGACACTTACTTTTTCAAGGGCACCCATTTCTGGCGCTTTGCAGGAGGCAGTGTCAAAGCTGAGTCAGATTCCCCCCAGCCCATTGGGCCCAAGTGGCTGGACTGCCCTGCCCCCAACTCTGACCCTCGAGTCACCAGTCCCCCGAAAACCACATCTGAAACCCGAAGCTGTGATTGTCACTGCGAGCTCAATCAAGCCTCAGAGCAGCTGTCGCCCCTCCTGCAGCTTCTCCTACCCCTAGTGGCTGGAGCAGTCTATTTTTACTGAAACCTGGTCCTTCCTTGTGGACTTCCTATATAAAAGGAAGACGGAGTCTCCCGCAGCCCGGTCTAGTGTAGGGTCGTGAAACGCCGCGGAGCCTCACCATCTGTTCCCACGTGCACAGAGCTGAGGGATTCCTAGCAGAAGCCCGCGGACGCCTCCAGTGTTACTCCAGTTTCTGTTAGGGTGCAGGGAGCCGTGGCCATAGTGAGGATGGCCGCCAGGGGGCGGTGTGCACCCTCTCCATCGCCAAGAGGGGCGTGCCTGCTGTGGACAATTGCTCCTCAAACCAAGGCGACACTACACCCAGGTTATGTGCTGCCTTCTGCTGAGCTAACTGGCTTTCTGGGAATCCCCACTCCTCTGATTCTCCACAACTAGTCCTACTGGTCACAGTGGGATGGTGACTGTACCCTGACTAGATGCGTTAAACAGGACCAGGACACTGAACCCCAGCGGCTCCTTTAGCCTCTGAATGTTCCTGTATCTTCTTACCATGATCTACTCTCTCCATGTCCCTTCACAGTCACTGCCACAGGGTAGGGACTTAGGCCAAGCACTGCCACCTCCTCTGAGGGTGTGCATCAAGTCTTGGCTGACAACAGTGTTGATGTGGATGGAATTTCTCCATGTATGGCCCTGCTGATCTCATTTTACATCACCCTCATCCCAGAACACAACCTAGGTCATCACCCTGAACTCAGGATTGCCCGATTCAGTTGGAAGGGATCTTATGATTCCTGTCTTTGTCACCAACTGAAGTAGCCATAGATCCTATGATTGCTGTCTTAGCCCTCTCAGGGTGCCCAATGAGACACGGTAAACAGTGAAAAAAATCTGAGGTAGTTTCCTTCAAACCAACTTCCTCATAGATTCAGGGCCTAGATCTATGCAGAACCTCATGGGATTTTTTTTTTCCCCCAAGAAAAGGTTTTTCTGTGTAGCCCTGGCTGTCCTGAAACTCACACTGTAGACCAGGCTGGCCTTGAACTCAGAGATATGGGGCCTCTTTCTACTGAGTGCTGGGATCAAAGGTGTGCACCACCACTATCCAGCATCTCATGGGTATTCAAGAATAAAGATCTCGTTCCCTTACCCTGAATCCTCATTCTGGGGAGGGGGCCAGGTTTATGTATTTAGGAATGAATGCATAGACAGCTTGAGTATATTTAGTAAGGCAAAAGAACCAAGTCTGGGATGGAGAGATGGCTCAGTGGTTAAGGGTACTGGCTGCTCTTCCACAGGTTCTGAGTTCAATACCCAGCAACCACTTGGTGGCTCACAACCATCTGTAATGGGATCCAATACCATCTTCTGGTGTGTCTAAAAGACAGAGCTACAGTGTATTCATATACATAAAATAAATACATCTTTAAAAAGAGCAAGCTAGCAAAGCTTAAGTAGACTCCCTCAAGGTGGGGGAAGGACCTAATGGACCAACTACCCCAAGGTGGGGGAGGGGCCTAACAGACGGCTTCCAATGAGGGGTTTTATGAATATTTATGAGGTAGGTGGAATATTTATTGGGCAATGTACCCTTATTTTCATCTCAAACCATGTGGACCAGATCTTTCATTGTTAGGTCCACAAAAGGGAAGGAATACAAAAGTATTAGGAACTTTTGTGATATATATGATATTTCAATATTATATATATCTCAAAATATAATATTGAAATATGTATTCAGCATATATTGAATATATATTGAAGTATGTAGGCTGAATGTCCTTGGTACCAGGGGTAGTCTGACTACCCGGGGACAGCCACCAAGATGCCGCTGGCCTCACTTCTCTAGTTCCTTGGCTACTGGATGGTCTCTGCTGGAACCTCAAGGGTTTCTGAGAAGCCATTTTACCCACCATTGAATCTGTTGTGTGAGTTAGGAGAGTGTGTGAAAGGTGTGTCCCTCACAGCTCTCATTCAGATCAGAGCCTCAGACTGAGATCATAGTTACTGGCTTTTCTGTAAAGCCGCATGCTTTGCTATCATACCCAATTACAAACTCTATTATTTTTCTGCCTTCAGTGTTTTGTTTAAGACCAGGATGGTCTCATACAGAGATAATCTGGCCTCTGCCTCTGGAGCGCTGGGATTAAAGGCCTGTGCCACCACAATGGGTTTAAAGTGTTCTTTATCTCCACAACTTCATCAAATTAATTCACTTTAACCCACACATTTGCTTTTTACCATAATGTGAGGAGGGGCTGGGGCTGGGAACTAAGCCTGACTCAGGAGAGAACAAAACGGGATGGGAGGGGCTGGAGAAGTGCTCTCTAGACTTGAGAGGATTCCATTTTGTTTCCCTGCATCGGGATGGTGGTAACTCCAGTCCCAGGGGATCTGAGGCCCTTTTCTGACCTCTGTAGGTGTGTGTGTGGTACATTTGCAAGCAAAATACTCATGTACATAAAGAGTCAATCCTTTTAAAAGCGTGGTCAGAGAAAGGCTTTCATTTCTTGTGAGCGCGATGGATCTGGTGCAGCAGGAATAAGATGTCAATCACTGTGCAGCACAGGAGAAGCTGCAGTCTTGGATGAAGGGGGTGGGGGTTGGTTTTAAAAGGAATGGGGGACCCAGCTGTTATGAGGTCAAAAGGTGAGGGAGGAGTGTTGTGACGTCAGTAGTTTCTTCGGCCTCCTGGAAAAGTTATTTTGCTCCAAGAAAACTGGTTAGTTCTGGACAACAGTAAAGAGACTGTCTTGGAGCCCTGAAACCTCAAGTCCTCGCCTCTTTCAAAGAACATTCTAGAGTTCACTTTGCCCCCTTACTCAGGCTATGTGCACTTGCTTCATCTCTATCCTTGGGCTCCCTATATCTTCACCCTGATTCTTTTCCTGGTCTCTCCAGTCACTCTGGTCCTGTTCTGTTTAACAAAAGCTATTCCTTGGGGTCAGTGCGCCAGAGCTGTGGTTGTCTGGTGGGCAAAGCTGTATCCCAGGGAGCTAGGACTTGTGAATTCGAAAGAGTTAGCCACCTGTGCTGGTGCTAAAGGATGGAGGGTTACAGGACTGAGGGTCATGGAGAGCCAGCCGCTGAGGCCTGGTACCTGCTGAAAGAATCTGAGTCCCTGAGGAGAAGTGAAGCTATAGCCTCAGTTATAGATCCTAGCATGTATCTATTGACCAGACTGATGTAAAAGTTTTGATGAGGGGCTGGAGAGATGGCTCAGCAGTTAAGAGCCCTGAGTTCAAATCCCAGCAACCACATGGTGGCTCAAAACCATCCATAATGAGATCTGATGGCCTCTTCTGGTGTGTCTGAAGACAGCTACAGTGTACTTATGTATAATAATAAATATTTTTTTNCTATCACATATCTATCCATCATCTATCATCTATCTAGCATCTATTTATATCTACCATCTATCTGCCATTTATCTATATATCTTTTATTTATTTATTATTTCTGAAATTGTATTTTAATTACAATATTTCTCCCTTCCCTTTCCTCATTCCAAACACTCCCATATACCCTCCCTATATATCGTCCTAAATATAACCTGCTGAGTCTGTATAATGTTACTTGAATGTGTTTTCAGGGCTGACTGGCACTAGAAAACTAGCTGGTGTGCTCTTCCCTGGGGAGGCCTGTCTCTCCTGCTCGGCTTTACTACCTATAGCTCTAGTGGAGGGCTGTATGCCCTGTAGTTTGGCATGTTCATTAGTATCTTCCTTTTTCAGCTCATTTTGGCAGTCATGATGATGAGGCTTCATGGGTGTAGCTCTGATGTTACTATGTCTCAAAGAAATCTCATAGCAAAGTCCTTGATCTTCTGGCTTTAAAAAATATGATTAACTCGATTTATTAAAATAGTTGACTTAGGCCAGGCATGGTGGCACACACCTTTAATCCCAGAACTCGGGAGGCAGAGGTAGGTGGATTTCTGAGTTTGAGGCCAGCCTGGTCTACAAAGTGAGTTCCAGGACAGCCAGGGCTATACAGAGAAACCTTGTCTCGAAAAACCAAAAAAAAAAAAAAAAAAAAAAAAGTTGACTTAGGCATCGCAATAGTGACTTTAACCTCCTCTCCTGCCTCACTACTGAAGGAAATTATATTTCGCAATCTCAAAAGGACTGTGTAAGTCAAGACTGTGTAAGTCAACACGTCTCTTGGGGATGCTCATTTGGAAATGGTCCCATGTCTTAGAACCTCACCACACGGCATTTCTCCCTAACATAGTATTTTTCATTAATTATTTGGAAAATTCATACAATGTATCTCAATCACACTCACTTCCCATTCTTCTAGGCCCATCCTTCCACACACACACACACACACAAAAAAAACCACACCCCATACCAAATCTGGTTTGTGTTGCCAATATAGTCAGTGAAGCATGGTCAAATTCCCAGTGGCCAGAATCTTAAAGAAAACTGAGTCCCTCCCCGCCTACTCCAAATATCAGCCATCAACCATGAAGAGCTACATACACTTACCTCAACATCCCTATCAGAAAAATTTTTTCTTTTTTCTTTTGTTTTGTTTATTTTTTGTTTCTTTTGAGACAGGGTTTCTCTGTGTAGCCCTGGCTGTCCTGGAACTCACTCTGTAGACCAGGCTAGCCTTGAACTCAGAAATTGGCCTGCTGAGATTAAAGGCTTGCGATACCACTGCCTGGCCTCCTATCAGAATTTTTAAGGAGCCTTTTTAAAATTATTATTATATGTAAGTACACTGTAGCTGTCCTCAGACACTCCAGAAGAGGGAGCCAGATCTCTTTATGGATGGTTGTGAGCCACCATGTGGTTGCTGGGATTTGAACTTTACACCTTCGGAAGAGCAGTCGGGTGCTCTTACCCGCTGAGCCATATCACCAACCCCTTAAATGGCTTCTTGTCCACACTATTTGGTGGTGGGGGTGGGGGTAGGGGTGAGGGTTGTCACAGAATCTTTTAATGCTTCTCTTTCTCAGCTATGAGACTGCAGTCATGGCTCCCAGGGCAAAAGAAGCTTCCTTGCCCATAGATGGCAGCATGGACTTCCGTCTGCATCATGGACATTAACCTGGTCTCTGGTGGCAACATGGACCACGGAAGTCAGAGTGGTTCCAGTGACAGCACTGACCATTGGACATTGACAGGGCCTCCCGTGGCAGCATGGAACATAGATCGTGTATGACTTCTGACTGCAGCACCGACCGTGGACACCAACAAGGCCTTTGGTGGCAGCATGGGCCATGGAAATACCTCGAGGAGATTCAGTCCAGAAAGTGAACCTCTCTCCATCTCAGACATTCTGTTGCTGCTGTGGTCTTGCTCCCCTACCTGTCACGGCTGCTGTATCAAGGTCTTTTTCTTGTAGTGATTCTCAGTGTCTTTGTAGGCATGCGCACTGGTCCTTTCAGATTCTTTTCCCTTGCGCCTCCGATCACGTTCACATACTCTAGCAACTTCACATTACAGCTGAGGAGCGTGATTCAGATTCAGTGAACTGCCTCCTTGTTTCCATGGGTGTCTTTCCAGTATCTTTAAAATCATGGCTATGGTGCAGCTTCCTGACCAACTTGTTGATGAGTCAGGACGGAAATCGACTGAGCAAAGCTCTCATCCATGCACAAACCACCACATCTTAGAACAAGGCTCAGACGCATGCGTGAACCACCACACCTTAGAAAACTTCTGGCTCTTAAAGTCTGAGTTTGAGGCCATCTTGGTCTACATAGTTGGCTGTTCCTCTCTCTCTCTCTCTCTCTCTCTCTCTCTCTCTCTCTCTCTGTGTGTGTGTGTGTGTGTGTGTGTGTGTGTGTGTATGTTGGGGGAGAATCTTTTAATTTAGGACAAAAATCTTAATTTACCATGCAAAAATCCCTTCTTTTTTTTCTTTTTCTTTTTCTTTTGGTTTTTCGAGACAGGGTTTCTTGGCTGTCCTGGAACTCACTTTGTAGACCAGGCTGGCCTTGAACTCAGAAATCCACCTGCCTCTGCCTCCCAAGTGCTGGGATTAAAGGTGTGTGCCACCACACCCAGCTGGCTTTTTTTTTTTAATATTATATTTTACACATTGATTTAAAAAAAAAGATTTATTTGCTTATTTTATGCATATGAGTATACTATCAGTGTCTTCAGACACACCAGAAGAGGGCACCAGATCCCACTACAGATGATTGTGAGCCACCATGAGGTTGCTGAGAATTGAACTCAGGACCTCTGGAAGAGAGGTCAGTGCTCCTAATTGCTGAGTAATCTCTCCAGCCCCTAAAATCCTGGACTGGAGAAATGGCAGCAGTGAAGAGTAAGTTCAGTCCCAGCAGTACGCAGAGGCTCACCACCAACTTACAACTGCGATCCCAGAGCGTCTCACAGCCGCTTCCGACCGCTGCAGGCACCAGGCAAGTGTGTGGTTCACTTGCATACATTCAGGCAAAATACTCTCTTTTTTGTTTGTTTTTTGTTTGTTTGTTTGTTTTTCAAGACAGGGTTTCTCTGTGTAGCCCTGGCTGTCCTGGAACTCACTTTGTAGACCAGGCTGGCCTCGAACTCAAAAATCCGCCTGCCTCTGCCTCCCCAGTCCTGGGATTAAAGGTGTGTGCCACCACGCCCGGCCAAAATACTCTTATACATAAAATAATAAAATAGATAAACTCTAAACATTTTTAAAAGTTTCCTTTTTTTTTAGCCTTCTTCATCAAAAATACATTTACTCCTAAAACTTTCACATCGCTTCTTGTCTAAATAACTTTTAATGCTTTTTATGTTGTATGCATGGGTATTTTGCTTGCAAGTATGTCTGTGTCCGTGTATGTGTCTGGTGCCTGTGAAAGTCATAGAGGGTATCGGATCCCCTGGAACTGGAGTTACAGATGTTGTAAGACCTCGTGTGGGTGCTGGGAACTGAACAGAGGTCTCCTGCAAGAGCACAGTGCCCTTACCTGCTCAGCCACCTCTTCCAGCCCTCAAGATTTTTAAAACTATTTTTTACTTATGTATATTAGGGTGTCAGCATGTCTGTCTGTGCATTGGGTATGGAGAGGGTATGGAGAGGTGCCTGTGGTGTGTGTGTGTGTGTGTGTGTGTGTGTGTGTTTGCTTGATCCCCTAGAACAGAAGCTTCAGGCTGTTGTGAGGCACCATGCAGGTGCTGTGAATGGAGACTGGGACCTCTGGAAGAGCAGCAAGCGCTCTTAACCACTGAGCCGACTCTCCATCACCTATACCATGTAACTCCATCACCTACCCTCTCAACCTCTTCCTCCCTTCTACCCCAAGCGCTCCAAACGCCATCTCTTCTTTCTTCATGTCCTCTCCTTTTTTTTTTTTTTTTTTTTTTTTGGTTTTTCGAGACAGGGTTTTTCTGTATAGCCCTGGCTGTCCTGGAATTCACTCTGTAGTCCAGGCTGGCCTCGAACTCAGAAATCCATCTGCCTCTGCCTCCCGAGTGCGCGACTACGCCCGGCTAAGTCCTCTCCTTTTAATTGAGTGATTGATTAGTTTTTATTTTGTAACACCTTTAGTCCAGTTAGTACTGCCTGCTGGGCAACTGGGCATGCCTGGGGGATTTAGTGGGCAGGGGAATGGGGCAGGAAAAGGGATCTAACCCGGATGTTCCTGGTACTGCAGGCCTGGTGAAGGCAGCCGGGGAGGCAGGGGCCAGCACGTGGCTCAGAGCCTTCGTGTGTCTTCTGAAGCACTAATAACAAGTCTTGTGGCCCTGCTCTCACTCGCCTGACCTTGCACTTTTGCAGATGAGCGGAGCTACAGTGAACTCCTCTGTACAGTGGCCGTGTGCAGAAGCCAGCCTTTCGCAGCTCTCTTTCCCCTTCTTCTGCTCCTCCCTTCTCTCCATCCCCCTTCCTCAGTGCTCCCCGAGCCTTAGTCTGGGGCTAGGGAGGAGCACCACTTCTTACCACCATGTCAACCAGTTTTGAGTCTCAGCATTAACTGCTGCCCATTGCATAGAGAAGCTTCTGGGGATGATGAGAGCAGCCCAGGCCTGTGAGTTAACAGTATTATCTTCTTCTCTCTGGCCTATGGGTTCCTGAGCCATGGGCTTTTAAAACCAGATTTCTGGGTGTAGTGGTGCAGCACTTTCCTCTGATAAACATCCACTGTGAGGAAGAAAGAACATCAGGAGCTAAGGTTTAGTTTAAACCTGTAGTGGCTGCTTGGAAAATGAAGATGCTCTTGAAAAACAAACAAACAAACAAACAAACAAACAAGAAAATGAAGATGCAGACTCCAGATTGGAGGCTTATGTGTTCGTCATGCAAGGGCAGCATACTTTAGTGACTAAAGGAGAGACGTGACTGCCCTGAGCAGTGACTGAAAACTGCAAGCACTGGACCAGATTTGTGGAAGACAAGGGACATCTAAGCATTCCATATTGGAAGAAGAGACTTTTGTTTTTGTTTTGTTTTTGTTTTTGTTTTGTTTTTGTTTTTGTTTGTTTTTTTGAGACAGGGTTTCTCTGTGTAGCTCTGGCTGTCCTGGAACTCACTTTGTAGACCAGGCTGGCCTCGAACTCAGAAATCTGCCTGCCTTTGCCTCCTGAGTGCTGGGATTAAAGGCGTATGCCACCACGCCAGGCCTAAGAAGAGACTTTTATACATTAAAAAAAAAAAAATGCCGGGGGCTGGTGAGATGGCTCAGTGGGTAAGAGCACCCGACTGCTCTTCCAAAGGTGATAAGTTCAAATCCCAGCAACCACGTGGTGGCTCACAACCATCCGTAACGAGATCTGGCGCCCTCTTCTGGAGTGTCTGAAGACAGTTACAGTGTACTTACATATAATAAAATAAATCTTTAAAAAAAATGCCTTTGTTTAGTAAATCACACAAAAATCCAGCTGAAATTGTCAAAATTCTGAAAGACAACCTGGCTATTTTGGAAAAGTAAGACAAAAAGACAGATAAGGCTTCATCAGAAGTGACAAAATCTCTGTAAGCAATGAAGGAAATTCTGTGTGGAATAAATGACAGGAACCCCACCCCAGCCCCAGCCCCACCCCCACCCCCACCCCCAGAAGCAGTGGCTCAGCTGGCTCAGGAGCTCCACAGCAGGGTGGCACAGCTGGTGGCACCAAAAAAAGATGTGACCCAGATGTTCAACAACATTGGTACCTGGTGTCCTACTGTGGAGTGCATCAGCTCTCATCCTCACATCCTGTTTATGCTTCTCAAAGGCTGTAAAGGCCCACAGGGTGCCTTACGCTGTGGCTGTGGTCATGGATTATGCTAAGAGAGTGTTTTCAGCATGAGCCACTTGCCATGTTAACCAGATACAAAGTGAGTGTAGCAGACTGCTTAGAAGAATTATGACACTATTTTTGAAGACGATGAGAAACTGCTGCATTCTGAGAACTACGTGACAAAGAGACAACCTTTAAAGCTGCTGCTGAGCTGATCCTGAACCGCCACAGTTTCACCATTATGACCCAGCTATATCAACAAGCTGGAGAACCTGAGACCGATGATGAATCTGCTTCTAGACAAACGTCCAGTTAGAAGCCTTCCATGTCTTTAAGGTGTTTGTAGCCAGCCCTCACAAAACACAGCCTCTCGTGGAGAGTCTGTTAAAAAATCAGCCCAAACTCAATGAGTTTCTGAGCAGCTTCCACAAAGAAAGGACAGATGATGGGAAGTTGGCTGACGAGAACTACCACCTGATTAAACAGATTTGAGACTTGAAGAGAGCAGCCCCACAAGGATGGCCCTGCCCTGACAGCCATTTGTCTCCCCTGTCCAGTGTGTACGGTGCTGTTTCAAAGTCTCCGTTCTTGGGACGGCTTTGGAGGGCCTATCTTTCTCAATTGATTGTTCAAGGTAGATGAAATAAAAACATTTGAATGGAGAAAAAAAATCAGCCTAAATAATATATTCATTTTAATCAAGACTGTGATTGCTTATGGAATCAACCATTATATTAACCATTGATCAAAAGCAGTCTAAGTCCAGAGCTGGACCCTGGGGTCACCCAGGACATCAAGTCAAGGAACAGGCAATGAGAGGGGACCTATCTGCTTTTGTTCATGTAGACAGGCTTTTTCAGGCACTGAAGAGATGGGAGACAGGGCTGCATTGTCTGCTAGGTGTGCATCTTCCTTCCTTGCCTGCTGACTCCCGAGGAGTAAGCGGCTCCCGACTTATGTGAGTGGGGACAGTGGGGACAGTGGGGACAGGTGCCCAGCTCCGTGGCTCCCGGCTTATGTGAGTGGGGACAGTGGGGACAGTGGGGACAGTGGGGTCAGTGGGGACAGTGCCCAGCTCCATTCCTTCCTTGTTGTATCCCATGTCTGACCTATGACCCGTGCCCATTCCAACTTTTGAGGGCTAGTCTGGGAGAAGCTGAGAGCCAAGTGAGATCAATAGAGGTTACAGGGACAGAGAACACCCATGGGCTGTGACTCTCTCAGAGAAGAACTGCAAGCAGGTGGCTGTAATCGGCACTGCTCTGTCGGCACTTCTGAAGGGTCAATGAGTGTGAAGATATTTCACTAATAGCTGTTGTTATGAAAAGAATGCTTCATGGTGACTGTTTTGAGAGGTGGGTCACAGTAGGTACAAACCATGGGGCTAGAAGGTCACAATAGACTTCTATCAGTAGAGGGGAAAGTGAGTCATGCATAAAAAATGTTTCAAATGACCAAAAGTTCTCTCTTGTCCAGATTGTTCTGTAATAAACTGTCATTCCGTAACCATCAAAAAAAAAAAAAAAAAAAAAAAGAAAAAGAAAAAAAGAAAAAAAAACGAAACCCAGATTTATTCTATTATCTCTTACATCATGTGCTTGTGTGTGGGTCTCTAAGTGCCAATGCCTGGGGAAGTTGGAAGCATGGGGTACCCTGGACCTGCAGTCACAGGTGGTTGTGAGCCACCTGACCCTCTATATGAGAGCAGGACATATTCTTAACCACTGATTCATTTCTCTGGCCCTCCGTACAAACAACTGGTTTTAGCCTTTAGCGCTTTAGGACTTTAGGGCTTTACAATCCTAGGCACGAAATCCCTCAGTGGAGCTGATCTCATATGCAATCCAAAAGTAGTTGGTTACCCGTAGCCACCCTGATGCTCCCTCACCAGTGTGCACACTGCCTGGTTGTAGTGCACTAGGGAGCCACACGGCCATTTGTCAGATTCCTCCAGGTAGGAGAAGACAATGACTAAATGTGAGGATAAACGTGACTAGAGAAAGCAGTTCATTTCTTGAGAGTATTGAACATGAGGTAGCAGGAACTGGCAGACCTCAACCTCTCTGCCTTGCAGAAGCTGAAGCAGGGGCTTGTTGAAGGAGGAAGAATGCAGGGGGTGGGGTGGAGGATGGTGGGGTGGGGTGGGGTGGGGTGGGGTGGTAGAAGCCGAGAGAGTGGAAGACCAGAGGAAAGATGAGCACCATGAGACATTTAGATGGTTTGAAAGCTGCGTGTGAACTTTCCTGACCATTGGCACTTTATATAGTCCATTACACACACACAAATGTCATATTCAAGCAGTTACTATTATTTTCAAAATACAACAATAAGTCAGTTGTGGTGGCTCCTGCCAAAAATCCTAGAAATCAGGAGACTGAGGCCGGTACAACCCCATGTATCTGAAGCCAGCTTGGCCTACAGAGGGAGTTTCAGATAAGCCTAGACTTTGTAAAGTGACCTCATCAACCTCTCTTCACTTGCTGCAACCCACCTGGGGTGGTAAGGGAATAAAGACAGACACACAGACAGAACATGCACAGACAGTCTGGAGTCAGGTGGGATGCACACACCCTGATGGAGTGGCCCCTGGTGTCGACACACCCCGAAACCTCAGAGTGTCTGTTATGAACAGCACAGGGGCGGGGCTGGCTAGTCTCAGTATAAATCTCTGTAGGACAGCAGTCTTAGGCAGTAAATTTCCAGGCAGAGGAGGAAGCTGCGGTTGCTGGATTTTTATACACACTGATCAATCATCTGCAAACGCTCTCAGGCAGGAGAAAAGTGAGCTTTGCCAACTTCAAGCTTGGCCAGTATGAAAACTGCTTTGACATCTTGGTCTTTGTCATGACTGTGAATACAGCAAGGATTTCAGTCACTCAGGGTTCCCTCTGCTTCCTATGCTCACAGCCAGGGAAAAGGAGATCTCATAACAAGTAAGATTCTATAATGGGGAAAACTCAGGAGAGTTGGGTGTGTTCTCTCCACAAAGGGATTCTTGGTTGTCAACGTGGCTACATCAGAAAAGAACTACAGTCCAGAAACAGAGGGCACACCTGTGAGAGATTTTTTTTGTTTGAAGTGGGTGAATCCACTTCTAGTCCAGACACACATCTTTGATCCAGATGTTGAGGTGGCAAGACACACCTTTAACCTGAGCCCCACCATCTGCTGGAAGTCTATGTATGGACAGAAGAAGGGAGCTTTTACTTATTACCTGCTGGCTAGCACTTCCATTACCTCATTGGAATTAGTGCCTTCCTCCTCCTCCTCCTCCTCCTCCTCCTCCTCCTCCTCCTCCCCCTCCCCCCCCTCCTCCACCTCCGCTTCCCACCCCTCCTCCTCCTCCCCTTCCTACCCCCCCTCCTCCCTCTTCCCACCCCTCCTCCTCCTCCCCTCCCTCTCCAACCCCTCTTCCTCCTCCTCTTCCTCTTCCTCCTCTACTGTAGCCTCTCCCAGCCTTGAAGCAGGCTGATTCAGACTTTGCTGCCACTGAGGATGAGACCACCTGGGGTGTAGCCTTCTGACCTAGATGGCTCTGTTGTTCTGTCAACTGCACTGCTCTTCTCCAAGACACTGCTACCTGCTGAGAGGCCCTTGAGATTTTTCTGGAGACAGCATCCAGCAGATCCACAGATTGACTACAGGCTGGCAACAGACATCAAGAATGGATTGGCAGGGGTTGGGCCTCCACCCTTTATAAGCACAGACTCTTAGTAAACTTTGGCCTCCATTATTTCTCTCACTATTTCCTTCTGTATAGCTCCAGCCTCCCACTCAGGAAATTCAGTTAGTGTGGCCGCAGGCAGCTGCACTCTTCTTGTTATTTCTGAAACAAGGTTTCTCTGTGTAGTTCCAGCTGCTGTCCTTGAATTCTGAGAGGATGATACCCACTAACTCCTGCGGTTAAAGGTATGTGCCACTGCACCTGCTCACCAATGTGTTCCTAAAGTATCTTGACTTATGATTTTCTTTGCTCTATTACTATAAAACACCATGAAACTGTTAGTACAGTAGAAATTGGAACTAGAACCTGAGCTCTTAGGCCATAGTTATTCATACTTGGCTTCAGAATAAACGATTCCCCATTCCCGTTGTGTTTTTGTATCAACATTGCTTGGCGTGAATACTATATAGTTCTTTTATGCCTTTCCAGGTATGGTGGTTTGAAAGAGAATGGTCCTTACCAGCTTATGGGTTTGAATTCTTGGTTCTCAGTAGGTGTAAGATTCTGTAAGCCGCCTGCAGCTTATGCTATCTGGGTTTCTGAGGGGGTGGCCAGAGCTGGAGGGGAGTGAATGGTGGAGAGGAACAACATGGAGGCCAGGATATTGTTTAAAGCCATAAGGTTTAATGCTTAGAGTCTTAGCTTATAGCAGGGTTTTCCCATCCACCCCACCATTCCGTTCTGGGGGCCCCTGGTGCCATCTTGAAGATCGCATGCAACAGCTGTCTTGTCTCTGGAAGGTCTGTGCAGGCAGGCAGCATCTTGGGGGAGGGCAGGATTCTTGTTGAAGTACTGCAGCAATCACAATACAATAGAAGTCAGCCTAGCTGGAGAGTTCTGCCATAGGTGGTCTCGCCTCCATGGCTGTAAAGTCTGCTTCAGCCTGAAGCAGGCTGGGGGAGGGGAGTACAATTCCTCTATAATTATATAATTAAAAATAGCTGGACTGGAACATAAAATTTATTTATGCTCCATAGTCCTGCCTGGGAGTTATGGTGGCTGGTGGCCACACCTGTCTAAGGAATTTCTCAGATTTTCCCAAACTATTCATTTCCATCAAAGGGCACATATGCTGCTTGTTTGTGTTTATTATACACAAATATGGCTCTGTGGTGTATTATTAACAAACCACAGCCTCTTGGCATATACCTCTGTCTTAGAATGATATAGTTCTGAAATCTGGTTGCCCGTCATTGGCTGACCAGTCCTCAAAGCAAACCTTGTTCCCAACTCAGACCAAAGCCACAAATATATATACCATATGCATCTTCATAATGATGGAATTCTGCCGCCTGCACCTTTTGGAGGTGAGCTGCATGCTTGCTGGAAACAGGCTGTAGGGGAAGACTGACCTGCTTGAAAAACAAAGCTGAGTACAGTTGAAAAACAACAGGATAAAAACTTCTTTTGGAATGTCCAGGTACTTTATTCACTTGCAAATTAGCAAAGATCAAGCTTAGACCCTGACCTCCCAGAGTGGGGGAGGTAACTTTGAGAATCAGCAGAAAGGCTGTTTCTCATGTAAATAGGCTAAGCTCCAAGTTAACTTAGCTAACAAGGATTTTTAGCAATCTTCAATAGAAAATCTCTATCCCAGCACTCGGAGGCAGAGGCAGGCGGATTTCTGAGTTCGAGGCCAGCCTGGTCTACAGAGTGAGTTCCAGGACAGCCAAGGCTACACAGAGAAACCCTGTCTCGAAAAACCAAAAAAAAAAAAAATCTCTAATATTGGAATTATTACTAGACCAGTCCAAGATTGAGTTAGAGTAACTGGTCACATTGAAGGAAGGAGAAGAATCATTATAACTCATTCTTTTTTTTTCTCCTTGTTCTGGTCAACCCTGCTTGCTCTGGTGTGCCCCGCTCGCTCTGGCTGCCCCTGGTCGGTCCTACTTGCTCAGTCCCTGCTCTCTCCAGTCCAAGGATTCATTTATTATTATTCATAAGTACACTATAGCTGACTTCAGACGCACCAGAGGAGGGCATCAGATCTCATTACGGGTGGTTGTAAGCCACCATGTGGTTGCTGGGATTTGAACTCATCATCTTCGGAAGGGCAGTCCGGTGCTCTTAACCACTGAGCCATCTCACCAGCCCCTATAACTTCTTCTTATGAAAATTTTAAAGTCAATTTCCATGGTCTCTATTGTTCTCTGTCCCATAATGTTAAAAAGCTTAAAGCAAGGAAGCTTAGCTTTTCCAATCTGGGATAAAGGCAAGCAAAGGTGGGTTAAAAGTATATACCCAAATCAGCTTTCTTGTCACCACAGTCAGGGCACTCAACGAACTCATAGGTCAGCCTCTTGCAGGAATCATTTCTGCAGTTGTTAGCTTCTGCAGCATTCTGTGGAGAGAACCCAAACACTCTCTCTTCCCCAAATTAAGACAAAAGCAAGATGTGCTTTTGGTGACCTTGGGGGTATAACTAAATGCCTCTGTTTTGTTTTTATGTTTATATTTTATTTTTATTTTATGTAAGTCTGTGCACCACATGTATGCAATGCCCAAGAAGGCCAGAAGAGGGTGCTGGATCTCCTGGAACTGTACTTACAGAAGGTTGCTAGCCACCATGTGGAACCAGTGCTCTTTATTTATTTTATTTTATTGTATTTTATCGTATTTTATTTGGTTTTCGAGACAGAGTTTCTCTGTATAGCCCTGGCTGTCCTGGAACTTACTCTGTAGACCAGGCTGGCCTCGAACTCAGAAATCTGCCTGCCTCTGCCTTCCAAGTGCTGGGATTAAAGGTGTTTGCCACCATGCCAGGCTGGATCCAGTGCTCTTAACTGCTGAGTCATTTTATTAATTTTTATTTTGGTGTTTGTTTGTTTGTTTGGGGGTTTTCTTTGTTTGTTTGTTTGTTGTTTTTTAGTTTTTTTCGAGACAGGGTTTCTCTGTGTAGCTTTGGCTGTCCTGGAACTCACTCTGTAGACCAGGCTGGTCTCTAACTCAGAAATCCACCTGCTTCTGCCTCCCAAGTGCTGGGATTAAAGGCATGCCCCATTACTGCCTGGCCTTTGTTTTGTTTTTAAAAGCCAATTTTTCAGAGTGCAATGAGCACATTTAACAATTTTTTGTCTTTGAGAATTATAAAAATTCTCAGTAACATGGGTAACATAAGAACACATTTTAAAAATTTGACATGCAGTATCTGAGGGTCAAACAATTTTTTGGCAATTGCAAAGTGCTGAGCTCTCTTTCTCTCTCTTTCTCTCTCTCTCTTTCTCTCTTTCTCTCTCTCTATATATATACAGAGAGACTATTAATATTATTCAACATTTTAAAACACAATCTACAGCACACAATTTAATTATCTGTGCTGAAGCAGGAGGAAACTTAAAAGAATAAACATGATATGATAAATATGATCTAATTTATATATACTTTTTTCCCATAGAAGGGTTGTTTTTAAATACAGTAGATGGAATGCATGCATATATGAATTTTTAGAAGGTATAAAAGCATGCATAAAACAATCTTTTTTTTCTTTGTTTGTTTGTTTGGTTGGTTGGTTTTTCGAGACAGGATTTCTCTGTATAGCCCTGACTCTCCTGGAACTCACTTTGTAGACCAGGCCGGCCTCGAACTCAGAAATCCGCCTGCCTCTGCCTCCGGAGTGCTGAGATTAAAGGTGTACGCCAACACGCCCGGCTCCATAAAAACAATTTTTAACTTATCTTTAGATAATGATTATCAACTTTGTTTAAAATGATGGTATGCAATAAGCCAAATATCAATATTCTGTAGTAACCAATTCAATTGCTGTTTGGGACAAGAAACAAAAACTTTGTCAGGTTTTTAAGACACAATATTTGTCGCCGGGCGTGGTGGCGCACGCCTTTAATCCCAGCACTCGGGAGGCAGAGGCAGGCGGATTTCTGAGTTCGAGGCCAGCCTGGTCTACAAAGTGAGTTCCAGGACAGCCAGGGCTAAAGAGAAACCCTGTCTCGAAAAACCAAAAAAAAAAAAAGACACAATATTTGTTATAATTTTCCTAAAATATATGAATTTATCTTCCTTTTTTTTTAAAGATTTATTTTATTTATTATATGTAAGTACACTGTAGCTGTCTTGAAACACTCCAGAAGAGGGCGCCAGATCTCGTTGCGGATGGTTGTGAGCCACCATGTGGTTGCTGGGATTTGAACTTATCACCTTCGGAAGAGCAGTCGGGTGCTCTTACCTGCTGAGCCATCTCACCAGCCCTTTTTTTTTTTTTTTTTTTTGGTTTTTCCAGACAGAGTTTCTCTGTATAGCCCTGGCTGTCCTGGAACTCACTTTGTAGACCAGGCTGCCTGCCTCTGCCTCCTGAGTGCTGGGATTAAAGGTGTGCACCACCACGAAGGGCTACAAACTCTTAGCTTCTTTTATTGAAGCAAAGACAATACAATTTTTTACATAATGTAAGCCTATTAGCCATACCTTGAGGCAAAATTTTCCAGTGACCATGACCTCACTAGAAGCGAACATTTTACTTATCAGGATGCAAAGGAAAAAACAAACTTGTAAATCTATAATAATTTTATATGAAGTAGGCAAGCCAGATTGTAATGCCTTTATAAACTCTATAGCACCTTATAATGAATAACACCTGGGTAGATCTGAAAAACGCAGTTTAGCCAGGAGGAATCCCCTGGAGGGGTGAGGGAGGGGGGAGGTCCCAGGTGAGGTCCCAGGTGAGGTCCCAGGTGAGGTCCCAAGAGCTTCATTAGTCTCTGAGTGTAAAACAAAAGAAAGCCACAGGAGCTTCCCCAAGGCTGCTCTGAGTTTTGTATTAACTCAAAAGCAAATTTTATTTATTTATTTATTTATTTATTTATTTATTTATTTATTTAGTTTTTAGAGACAGGGTTTCTCTGTGTAGCCTTGGCTGTCCTGGATCTCACTTTGTAGACCAGGCTGGCCTGGAACTCAGAAATCTGCCTGCCTCTGCCTCCCGAGTGCTGGGATTAAAGACGTGCGCCACCATGTCCGGCTAAGTAAATATTTTTTTAATCTGAGCATCTTGGCCCTCCTTCAATGAGGACAGATTCTAGAAATTTTAAATTTCTTTTGCAATATTAGAATATATCTACAACCTTAGGAAAGCAAAACTCAAATTTAAAACAATTTATCATCTCTAAAATCAATATTAGAAATATCACTATCATGTTACGAAGTTTGGTTGCCAATTTATGAATGCATGAAGTGCAAATTTTAATGCTTCACTAAAGAGACATTGTTTTAAATCTTATCTCTATAAGTGTATTTTCTAGGGAAAAACCAACTCTCAGCTTCCTTGCCTAGAACTAAGAAGCTGCAGACTCCTTTTAAAAACAGTTTTTCAGCAGGGCCTCTGCTGCCTTGCTTGACCCCTGGCTAAAGTGCGGGGCCTCTCCCAGCCTCCGCTGTGCAAGCTGAGACTGAATCAGCAGGTAAAGTGTTAGCTATTTTTATTTTCCAACATGAAACACACAACAGTCAGTCATTCAGACAACGAAACAAAAAACATGAATTAACACGGACAGGTTGATGCATCAAACATAGACAAGACAAAGACAGTAGAGAACTTCTGTAGGGGCCAGAGATTTAACAGGGCTTCCCCCCCCCCCCCCGATTTCTCTCGGTCCTTGGGAGAGTTCCAAAATCCATGTTCCTTCTCTCTTGATCTCTCTCTCTATTTTTATTTTATTTAATTTTTGAATTTTACTATTTTTATTTTATTTTATTTTATTTTATTTTATTAAGCCCTATTCCTCTCGCCTGATGCAGTTCTCTGGATTGCGGACAAATGCCTAAATTCGTTTTCACTTCCATATTCCACTGTCAACCCCTAGCTGATATCAGCGCCGGGCAAACGCTGAAGTCAGTCTAGTCTAGCCTGTATCCCTTTGCATCTACCGCAACAATTTTTTTTAAAGTAAAATTCAAAGCCAGCGTTAGCCATGTAAACCTGTTGCTCACCGTGCTGGACACCTGGATACATCTTCTTCACCTTTTCTCGTAGAGCGTTCTCTCGGTTAAATCCACCATACTCAGGTCGCTGTTCGGATGCCATTCTGTAAGATTCTGTAAGCTGCTATGCTATCTGGGTTTCTGAGGGGGTGGCCAGAGCTGGAGGGGAGTGAACGGTCGAGAGGAACAACATGGAGGCCAGGATGTTGTTTAAAGCCATAAGGTTTAATGCTTAGAGTCTTAGCTTATAGCAGGGTTTTCCCATCCACCCCGCCATTCCGTTCCAGGGCCCCTGGTGTCCTCTTGAAGATCCTGTGCAGCAGCTGTCTTGTCTCCGGAAGGTCTGTGCAGGCAGGCAGCATCTTGGGGGAGGGCAGGATTCTGGCTGAAGTACTGAAGCAATCACAATACAATAGAAGCCAGCCTAGCTGGAGAGTTCTGCCTTAGGTGGCCTCCCCTGGTGAAGTCTGCTTCAGCCTGAAGCAGGCTGGGGGCGGAGAGTACAAGTAGGTAAAGTTGTTTGGGAGGAACAGCTTTACTGGAGGAAATATTTCACTGGGAATGGATGGGCTTTGAGGTTTCAAAAGCCACACGCTGTCCCCAGTGCACTCTGCCTTTTGTGAGTCAGATGCTCTTAGCTAGTGCTCCAGCTCTTGGTTACTTCTGCTTCTTCATCATGGATTTTAACTCTCTGGGACAATAAGCTCCAAATAAACTCTTTCTTCTGTAAGTTGCTTTGGCCATTTATTTATTTATTTTATGTATATGAGTACACTGTAGCTGTACAGATGGTTGTGAGTTTTCATATGGTTGCTGGGAATTGAATTTTTTAGGACCTCTGCTCTCTCTGGTCAGCCCCACTTGCTCTGGTCAACTCTGCTCGCTCAGGCCCAAAGATTTATTTATTATTATACATAAGTACACTGTAGCTGTCTTCTGACGCACCAGAAGAGGGTGTCATCTCTTACTAGTTGTGAGCCACCTTGTGGTTGCTGGGATGTGAACTCAGGACCTTTGGAAGCGCAGTCAGTGCTCTTACCTGCTGAGCCATCTCGCCAGTCCATGGCTATGCTGGTTTTTGTTTTGTTTTTTTTTTTGTTGTTTTGTTTTGTTTTTTTATTTATTTTATTTATTATATGTAAGTACACTGTAGCTGTCTTCAGACACTCCAGAAGAGGGCGCCAGATCTCGTTATGGATGGTTGTGAGCCACCATGTGGATGCTGGGATTTGAACTTATCACCTTTGGAAGAGCAGTCGGGTGCTCTTACCCGCTGAGCCATCTCACCAGCCCCGGCTATGCTGTTTTATCAGAGCAATAAAAAAGTAACTAAGATACCAGGAAAGTCATGCAACAGACACCCACTAGGTTCAGGATGCAGGTGGAGGTCAGATCCCCAAGGCTTATCCTTATCTGTAACTACATGGGGGTCCAGGAACAAGGCTTGAGAGAGGCAGCTGCTGTCACTGTTTTGGAGGTAAACAGCTTTACCCTTCTACCTCAGCCAATAACACACATATCAGTTCCTACTGAGAGTGTTTAATGGTGTCCAGTGTGGGATGAGAACACTGACTTGACCTGTCCAGGGGTTCTAGGATCCCAAATTAAAGATCAGAAAAAGGAGGTGAACAGGGCTGGAACACAAGGAGGACTGGGCATCGTAATGGAAGTGTTTTTCTTTCCAAGCACATCCCCCAGGAAGGGACCCTTGAATGTTCTGGGAGTGTAGAAGAGGGCTGGGTACTTGGAGCCATCAGGGACTGGGGCATTTCTAAGTCAATATTCACCTTTCTTCTCTGATCCTTTCAGATTACAGGAACTGACTGGTTTTTGTTTGTTTGTTTGTTTGTTTGTTTTGTTTTGTTTTTGATCAAATGTCCCGTTTGAGTCCAGTTTGGCAAGAGAAAGAGCCCTCATCATTTTCTTGCTGCCCTAATGGTTTTTAAAGGACTCTGTTTATTGCAACACATGTCCACATTTCCAGCAGTAGTGTGGGGAGCTTGCCAGCAGCAGAAAGGCCTCCCTCTCAGCTGGAGCCACCTTCCTACAGTGAGGGGTGATGACAGCCCATTTTGTGCTTTTTGTGTCTAGGTCTATGTCTCACGTCCTGGAAAACAAATGACTCTTTCTNCCTAATGGTTTTTAAAGGACTCTGTTTATTGCAACACATGTCCACATTTCCAGCAGTAGTGTGGGGAGCTTGCCAGCAGCAGAAAGGCCTCCCTCTCAGCTGGAGCCACCTTCCTACAGTGAGGGGTGATGACAGCCCATTTTGTGCTTTTTGTGTCTAGGTCTATGTCTCACGTCCTGGAAAACAAATGACTCTTTCTAATGGAAGGTATTCTTGGGTCATCAACATGACTGGATCTGGACTCATCTACGCCTAGTCTGGCACAGTCTAGTGAAGGACTTGATTGGATTACTTGCGATGTGAAGAGGTGCCCTAAGAGTCACTTTCTGGTGGCTGCTGATACAAAAGGATGTGGAAGGGAAGGTTGGACTTTGCCTGGCTTGCTTTTACTCTGTTCGCCTCTCCCATTGCTGCTACTGCTTGCATTCCTCTACTGATAATAGAATCAGATCCATTCTAAACAAAGACTATATACCCACAACTCTCTGGGGATTCTGTAGGCCTTTAGAGCCAGATAGGAGCGGTTGAGATACCCTATCTCTTGAACTGAGCAATTACTGGGTCCTCAGCCTTCCTTGTGTGAGACAGCCATCAACCTCCTTTTAGTATACATTCATTTTATCCATTCTATTCCACTATAGAATACTAAATAGTAAGAAGGTAGCATTTAATCCCAGCACTGGGGAGGCAGAGGCAGGCAGATTTCTAAGTTCGAGGCAAGCCTGGTCTACAGAGTGAGTTCCAGGACAGCCAGGGCTATACAGAGAAAGACTGTCTCGAACCCCTCCCCCCACCAAAAAAAAAAAAAAAATAGGAAAAAGGCCTGTGACCACTCCAAGTCCCACACATGTCCTTAGCTGCAAGGGACTGTTCACCACCACACCCAGCCTTCCTTTGTCTTTGGTCAGGGCCTGGATCTCTTATGGCCACATTATGTTTTTCAGTCCTACTGTCACACCAAGATCACCATAATCAGAATCCTTGCAACTGGCTTGCAGAATCCTTTTCTCTGTCTTGGTCCCTTTAAGGTATTGCTGAGACTGGAAGTGGCTAGAGGTGGCTGGAGTGTCACCCTGTGGCTCTTACTGGATGACTGAAGGGAGAAAAAAAACCTACCCAGTAACTTTACTGGTAGCAATGAGATCATTGCTGGGCAGTGGTGGCGCACACCTTTAATTCCAGCACTCGGGAGGCAGAGGCAGGCAGATTTCTGAGATCAAGGCCAGCCTGGTCTACAGAGTGAGTTCCAGGACAGCCAGGGCTATACAGAGAAACCCTGTCTCAAAACAAACAAACAAAACAAAAAAAGGAAATGAGATCATCTTCTCCCTAAAAGCTTCACCATAGCTTAAGAAGTCTGCAGGCTGGACTGCAGGTCTCCCCTCACAGAGATGATAAAGGAGCAGTGTTCCAGTGCAGTGGCAGGAGTCACCACAGGACAAGAACTTAGAAGCTCCCTTCTAGTGTTTGTCAGAGTATTGGTTGACAGCATTGAAGCGATTTCAAAAGCACAGCAGCATGCTTCAAGAAAAAAATGCCAAGGAAAAGTGCTGCAAGCAATAGGAGCTCTGGGATCAGGCTCTAGAGAAAGTGTGGAGAGATGCGCCCGCCATTGTGAAAGCTATCTGCAAGGTTCTTCTCCCAGAAGATCAAGGCACAAAACAGATGGACGTGGTGGCACACACTCAGGAAGCAGAAGCAGGAGGGTCTCTGTAAATTTAAGGCTGGCCTGGTCTACATAGTGAGTTCCAGGACAGTCGGGGCTTTGCAGAGAAACCCAGTCTCAAAATAAGTAAATAAGGCACAAGAGCGTGTTGCCAGCACAGATCATTTCTCATTCGGAGGGGACATTCCTGGGATGTAGAGACCACTGTTGAGATAACTCACACAGAGTTACCTGTTCTGAACTATTTCATCGTGAAAATATAACAAACTGATGAAATTTAAACTTAAGGAGGCTAAAAAAAAAAACAAACCCAAAATAATGGCTGCTGGGCCAAGCCTCCCTCTTCTCTGGACTCTGCCTAACAGGCCTGTCTCCTAATGTTTTATTTTGTTGTCTTTCTTTTAATTTACTTTACATCTGAGTTTGAGGCCAGCCTGGTCTACAAAGTGAGTTCCAAGACAGCCAGGGCTATACAGAGAAACCCTGTCTCGAAAAAACAAAAGCAAAAACAAAAAGAGAGCTGGGTTGGAGAGATGGCTCCGCAGTTAAGAGCACTGGCTGCTCTTCTGAGTTCAGTTCCCAGCAAACACATGGTGGCTCACAACCATCTGTAATGGGATTCAATGCCCTCTTCTAGAGTGTCTAAAGACAGCTAAAGTGTACTCATATAAATAAAAAAGAGAGCCGGGCATGGTAGCACACGCCTTTAATCCCAGCACTTGGGAGGCAGGGGCAGGCAGACTTCTGAGTTCGAGGCCAGCCTGGTCTACAGAGTGAGTTCCAGGACAGCCAGGGCTATACAGAAAAACCCTGTCTCGAAAAACAAAAACAAAAACAAAACAAAAAGGCAGCACCACTACTGTGCTTCTTCCTTTTTTTTTTTTTCCAACTTTTATTAGATAATTTCTTCATTTACATTTCAAGTGTTATCCAGAAAGTTCCCTATACCCTCCCCCTGCTTCTTCCTTTTTTTTTTTTTTTTTTTAAGATTTATTTATTTCATTTATATGAGTATACTGTCACTGTGTTCAGATACCAGAAGAGGGCATTGTATCCCATTACAGATGGTTGTGAGCCACCATGTGGTTGCTGGGAATTGAACTCAGGACCTCTGGAAGAGCATGCAGCTAGTGCTCTTAACCACTGAGCCACCTCTCCAGCCTTCTTTTTTTAATCCTAATTTTTACCATAAATCACCTGATTTACAGGCAGCTGAGACTTTCTTGTGTAACATCAGGACTGTGCTCAAATCAGCATTGAATTAAAGGATTATGGATGGTTAGCTGGTCTCAGCAGACAGCCTTTGCCTTGCTAGCCTATGTTGTTCAATCGCTGGCGTGCTCAGTTTCCCAGTGTACCTCACTTAACCCCGGATTCTATCTAACAAGTTCCTAGAGCCACGGGAAGCCTGAGATGTTGTGTTGGTTAACACTGATTTTAGGAAGAGGCCCAAGGTGACAGTGCTGGACTTCTGTTCACAGCTGGTTGTCACTGTTGGTCACCCTCACCCTTTCATCCTGCTAGAGGACCTTCTGCATTGGTGAGGATGGAACCATGCCATCATGAAGGGGAACGTGGTGACTGATTGCACTTTGCTGATCTTAAACAAAAGGTAGAAGAGGATGGCTCAGTGCTACAGCACATGGGCTGCATCCTCAGAATACGGAGGAAGAAGTTCAGTAGGTTCTGTGTTTGACTCGAAGGTCCTAGGTTTGATGCCCAGCACTACATAAAGCATACATGGTGGCATATATCTCTAACCCAAACACTCAGAAGGTAGAGGCAGGAAGACCAGAAGTTCGAGGTTACCCCAAGCTACACGATAACTTGTCCTCAAAAAGTATAAAAAGAAAAAAAAAATCAGGACTAATTTTGAGAAGGCAGCTTTACTTAAAAACTCTAAAAACAAATTCCTGGCGTCAAGGAAAGAGGTAACCGGTGGGGAGGTCGAAGGTGGAGGAACTGGGAGGAGAGATATGTGTGAAGGGGACACCACAGGGAATCTTATTCATGCAGGAAGGTGCACATGGGACAAGGTTGCTGGAACATGGGTGAAGCAGTTAGTACAGCGTCTCCCGGGCATGGGTTCGCATGTGGCGCAGCAGGTGTGAATTACGGCTGAAGCCGCGGCCACACAGCGCACAGGAGTAAGGCCTTGCACCCGTGTGAACCAGCAGGTGGCGCAGCAAGTTGCAGCTGCGATTGAAGCTCTTGCCACACTCGGGACACTCCTGGGGGACTTCCATTTCTTGCTTTGACCCTGTGTGTGTGATCAGATGGCGCTGCAGGTGCGCATTGCGCCGGAAACTGCGGCCGCAGGTTGGACAGCTATAAGGCCGTTCGCCAGTGTGGCTGCGGCGGTGTCGGGCCAAGTTGGAGCTGTTACGGAAGCGGTGACCACAGATGTCACAGGCGTGGGGCTTCTCTCCCGTGTGGATGCGTTGGTGGCGTGCCAGGTGGGCATTCTGGGTGAACCCCTCTCCACATTCGTTGCATCGGCAGGGCTTCTCCCCCGTGTGGCAGCGTACGTGGCGGGTTAGGTCTCGCATTTGGCGAAAGCTTTTGTCACACTGGGCACAGTGGTAAGGCCGAAGACTACCGTGGGTCAACAGATGCCGAGCAAGGCCAGCTCGTCTCACAAAGCGTTTGCTGCACTGAGGACAGACGTGGGGCTTCTCACCCGTATGAATCAGCTGGTGGCTGATCAGCTGGGAATTTTGGGTAAAGCAGCGGCCACAGACCTGGCAGGAGAAGGGTCGTTCACGGGTATGGACTCGCCTAATGTGGATCATTAGTTGCTCGCTTTGTCGGAAGGCCTTGCCACAGTCACTGCACACATAGGGCTTACTCTCCTGGCGAGAGCTAAGGATGCCAGGGTCTTCAGAGGACTGATGGTCCTTGTCCTTGGCATGGTTACGCAGGTGACGCTTTAAGCTAGAGCGCCGCTTGAAGGTCTGCCCGCAGTGGGAACAGAGGACAGCTGCCACCTCTGGCACTTTTGTCTTGCCTTCTGGGTTTGGGTTGGGATTCTGTTCCTGGGCATGTGCCAGCAGGTGCTGCATGAGTCTGGAGCGACGCTGGAAGCCCTGGTTACACTCGGCGCATCGGAAGGCAGGCTCAGAGGAATGCGTTAGCAAGTGCTTCGTCAGGTGTGAGCTCTGGCGGAAGCGGCGGTTGCAGAGATGACAGGCGTGCGGCCGCTCGTCTGTGTGCGTGCGCATGTGCAGCTTGAGGATCGAGCTGCGTCCAAAAGTCTTCCCACACCACAGACACCGGAAAGATCGAGAGCTTGGGTAAGGTTGCGAGCTGGGGTGAGATTGTAACTGGTGGGCCTGTAGATGAGACATCTGCGAGAAGTTCACCCCACAATATGTACATATGAACTGCATCTCCGCCTGGGGCTCTGGGGCATCTGAAGCTCCTCTAACGTTCACAACTTCACTGCCGTTCACAACTTCACTGCCGTCAGCAGGAGTATCTCCCCAACCAGCGCTACTCGTCTCCTGCCCTACAGTTTGTGTAAGAGGCTCTCCAACAACTTCAGGGACTGTCTGGGACTCTGCTCCAATGACGACAGACCAAGTCTGTTGAGGCCCTTCAACTTTAAGTTCCTCATTGTCAGGCATTCTGCTTCCAAATCCTGGGAAAGAAGCAAAATGCAGAGGGCTTGGAACAGTGGTGCGCTCCTTTAATCCCAGCAAGTGGGGAGGAAGAGGAAGGTAGAATTGTTGAGTTCGCTACTAGCCTGGTCTACACAGACAGTTGCAGAACAGCTAGGGCTTCAAAGAAACCCAAAAGAACAAAAAGAGGAGGAGGAGGAGGAGGAGGAGGAGGAGGAGAGGAGCAGCAGCAGCAGCAGCAGCATTATCGGGTCTTTTTGAAAGAGCTACTAGGTTCTGATTCTACTAGCATCATCAGAACCTGATGGGTCCAGAAGTGGAAAGCAGCCCAGGATTCTGCAGAGCTGGTGATGCACAAGAAAGCCTTCACTCTCTAATCCACTTCTGGCTAGATTTTCAGACAGCATCTCCATAATGCCTGCAATTAAGAACCCTACCACCCCAGCCTCCCAAATGCTAGCCTCTTAAAGTGTACAGTTTAGGTCCATTAAATATATTCAGGGTCATGAAACAGTCACAGCTATCTCATAACCACTAGAAGTTTATTTCTTGACCACTTTTTTTTTTTTTTACTTTTTAAGTGTGTATGTTTTTTTTAAGTTTTATTTATTTTATGTATATGAGTATACTGTAGCTATCTTCAGACACACCAGATTCCATTACAGATGGCTGAGCCACCATGTGGTTGCTGAGAATTGAACTCAAGACCTCTGGAAGAGCAGTCGGTGTTCTTAACCACTGAGCCATCTCTCCAGCCCAAGTGTGTATGCATTTTGTATGCATGTATGTGCACCATGTTCAAGCAGTGCCCACAGAGGCCAGGAGACATAGTTGAATGTAGCAGTGCAGACCTCTCTAGCCCCAGCACTCAGGGGGCACAAGCAGGGGGATCTTGGGTTGATGATCAGCCTGGGCTACAGAATGTCTAAAAATAACTGGAATAAAAAAGGCACAAAGGCTGTCAGAAAGGGTGAAAGGGAGATTCCTAGATTTGGCTATGGGTACTACTAAACAAATAAATGAATGAAACAGAAGACTGTGTCAGGGTCTACCCAGCAGGTCAGAATGCCAGATGGTATCTGGGACTGTGAGTGCAGAGCCTTCAGTGGCCATGACTGAGGAGGAGCTTACCAAGAGGGTTTGCAGGCCAAGCTCTCTTTTCTGAGGTATCCTCAAAGGTGAGGGACTCCTGCAATGAGAACCAAGACCCAGTGTGAGTGAAGCAGCTCAGGCTCTTGGGCCTGAGCGAAACAAGAGCACCCCGAGATTAAACGGGGGGAAACATGGACTGCTAAGAACCAGATGCTAGAGAACATTCTGGAGCCTGAGATAGGGATCAACTCAACTTACCAACACAGCCGCCAGCTCTTGGTCTCTGGAATTCTCCTCAAGCCATGAGGGGCCCTGGGGAGGGTCTGGCAATGTCGGGAGACCACGATGATGTTAGAAGGCAGTATTGCCAGCTATGTAGGGCTTTAAAGACATGGCCACCCCCAAACCCCCTAAACCGTGAAGCTACCCCAGCTCTCTCCCACCACACACTCCTCTCTGATTTTCAGCCCCCACCCACATATACAGTCTGTCTCCTGGGGCCCCAGCTCCTCACTGCTTTCTCGTGGGTCCTGGAGTATCTCCTGGGGCTCTGGGCTCATTGGCCAATTTGAACTTGGGGCCAGTCTCCACTCCTCAGGCTCAGCAGGCCTCATGGGCGCTGGCTGAGGTGGAGGTAACTCATTCAGTGGATGCAGGGCTGGAATCTCTTCTGAGGGCAACTCCGTCTGGGGGCTGTGGCTGGGGACCTGGGGAGGGCTATTTTGTTCCTCTGAGATGATGTCTGCAGGGGCACTCTTGCCAGCACTGAAGCTAAAATCCTGTTGAGAACATCTGTCTTAGGAGGCAGATAGGACGCATGCCATAATCTACTGAGCCTACCAAGATAGGACAGAGACAGGGAGTGTTACAAAGCTAGAGGGTAAGCAGGAGTTGGTGGATTTGACAAGGGACAGGAGAACAGTAGGGGCGTTTTTATAGTCTACATTATAAAACACACTTGTACTTCCTACTGTTGAAAGGAACCTATATATAAATGCTACCCATAGCTTAGCATGCACACACAGTTAATGGTTTGATACAGGCTAACCCCTGTGCTGGCCTAGATGCCTCCAGAGCACAAGGCTGATGACAGAAGCAGCAAGGCACAGTGTTTAAGAAGTGCCCATCACAGCCGGGCGTGGTGGCGCATGCCTTTAATCCCAGCACTCGGGAGGCAGAGGCAGGCGGATTTCTGAGTTCGAGGCCAGCCTGGTCTACAAAGTGAGTTCCAGGACAGCCAGGGCTACACAGAGAAACCCTGTCTCAAAAAAAAAAAAAAAAAAAAAAAAGAAGTGCCCATCACAGACGTCAATGGAACAAGGAAAGTGCACAGGGGTGACAATGAGAGAGACCTAGGCAATGACAAGCACTAGAAATGGGACCAGAGGCTGGGTGTGGTGGTGAACGACCTTAGTCCTAGCACTTGCAAGGCAGAGGCAAGTGGGTCTTTGTGAGTTCAAAGTCAGAACAGATTACACAGACAGAGATATTGAACAGCCAGGACTACATAGACAGACCCTGCCTCAAACAAAACAAAAACAAAAAACCAAACTCACAATAACCAAAACCAAAATAAAAACAGATCAAAACCACCAACAACAAAAACCAAAACCAACCAACCAACCAACCAAACAACACCAAAACCCTGAAATGTGACTGCAGGGATGGTAGCCCCTCCCACTTCTTGCCACCTGGAGATAAAAGGCACTTTTCTGGTTTTGATTAAGATGTTAATCTGCTGCCTTCTAAAACTGGCTTGCTGTATAAAGCGTCACTGAAAGAATCAACTCAACGCTCTGCTCGCTGCCTTTGTGGTGACGGGCAGCAGGAGCGCTAGGGTCTAGTCATAGATGGAGGCCAGTTGGAATTTGCAGGTTTCTTCTCGAGGTTATCAGTTTCTGTCCACTCACCCCTGCCCCTATAGCTCTGGACCAACCCACATCTCACCAGTGGCCCCATGTGGCTGGTGTCTCTGGGCACGCCCTCTAATAGCTGTACCACCTCCTCTCCGTCCCGGAGCGGTTGGCCGTGCAGCCGGCTCAGCACATGCGGGGGCAGGACGCTCAGGAACTGTTCCAGTACCAGCAGCTCCAGGATCTGTTTCTTGGTGTGCAGAGCCGGTCGCAGCCAGTGGTTGCAGAGTTCCCGGAGTCGGCCCAGGGAGGCCCGTGGCCCCATATCTTCCTGATACTGGAAGCATCTGAAAAGCTGGTGGGCCACCTCAGGCCTAGGCCTGGACTCTGCCAGCCTGGGATCCTCCTCGCCAACTTCATCCTCCTCCAACTTCACTGCTCCGGGATGCTCTTGTTCCAGGGCATCAGGGACTGGTTCCGCCAGCATTTTTCACAACTCCCACACCTGGGCCGCTCTTAAATCCCTTTCTTCAGCTCCTCCTGCACCAGTAGAGCAAAGGATACAGTGTTAAGATCTGACAGGAACCAGGTGCCTGTTTTCCCAGCACTCAGGATGTGGAGTCTAGAGGAATTCAAGGCCAGCCTATCTGCATGAGAAAAGGCACGCAAAAGCACGGTATACTGCAGGGAAGCCAACCTCTACCTGAGTTCCCTGCATTAAAAATTATGAACATGGGTCAGGCATGGTGGCTCACCATGGCCTACTTAAGCGTTCCAGGATAGCCAGGACTAAATAGAAAGATCCTGTCTCAAAAAAGAATTTGGGGCTGGAGAGATGGCTCAGGAGTTAAGAGCACTGACTGCTCTTCCAGAGATCCTGAGTTCAATTCCCAGCAACCACATGGTGGCTCACAACCAGCTGAAGATAGCAAGTGTGTACTCATATACATAAAATAACCAAATCTTAAAAAAGATTGAAGCCGGGCATGGTGGCGCACGCCTTTAATCCCAGCACTCAGAAGGCAGAAGAAGGCGGATTTCTGAGTTCGAGGCCAGCCTAGTCTACAGAGTGAGTTAGTTCCAGGACAGCCAGGACTATACAGAGAAACCCTGTCTCGAAAAACAAAAAACAAAAAAACAAAACAAAACAAACAAAAAAAGAATTGAATGTGGGTTTCCGAGGAGTCCTTTCCTGCTGTCAAGGGTGATCACTCACAGCAGTAGAAGGTGAAGACAGAGTAACCATGCAAAGGCACAGGGAGGGCTGAGGGCTGGGGGTGTGATTCAGTAGGTGAGAGATCGCATAGCATGCCAGCACCGCATAAACTGGGCATAGTGAGGCAGGCCTACAGCCAGGAGTCCCAGGTCACCCTCAGCAGCTATATAACAAGTCTTAGGCTAATTTGTGTTAGGGGTCGGGGTGGAATTGGCAAAGGTGGGAATGTAGATAGGTGGTGATCCAGAGCGTTTGCCATGAAAGAAGTTGCTCAGAGCTCGGATCTCAGTATCCACAGAACAAGCAAGACATGTTCTCATACACTTTTGACCTACCAATGTTGGAGGCAGAGACAGGAGGATTGGTGGGGATTGCTGGCTGCCAGTGTAGCTGAAATACAAGACCCAGGCCCAGGAAGATATCTAACCCAAAGGACAATTAGTTAGAGTTAGCCAGCAGTTAGCCAGAGTGGGGCATCCCAGTGCCGTCTTTCTTTGCACTCCTATAGGTGTGCACATATGGGGCCATATGCACCACACACACTCTCACAAACAGAAACTGGACCTTTCTGGATGATTGTCCTATTGTACACCCATAGAGATGTGGTGTGACTTTTCACCTGTCCTATTAATGCAGCCACTAGGGGCTCTGTGGAAGAGAGACTAAGGAGAAAATCATTTCATCTCTTGGAGCTGGAGAGACATCTCAGTGGTTAAGAACACTTGCCGCCGCTCATGTAAAGGACATGGGTTCTGTCTCAGCACCCACATGGTGGCTTACATGTATCTGTAACTCAGCTCCAGGGGATCTAGTGCTCTCTTCTGACCTCCAGGGATCCCAGGTACGCACACAGTGTAATACACGCATGTAGGCAAAACAGTTGTCCATACAAAATAAAAATAAATACATCTTTGAAAAAAATTCAGATTTATAATGCACATGTGAAAAATGAGTTTGAGTTCACTACAACAGAGCTGTGGGCTAGGGAGTCACTGCCTAGCTTTGGATCAGCTCCTTCTTCATCTCCAAGTGTGGTAACAACTCTCACTTTCTTGGCCACTCCTCCAGCTAGCAATGGAAAGTGTTGTGTTTGACTGTCCAACAGAGGGCACTAGGTCCCACCTTTTCCTCTAGCTCAGAGGGCTACTCCTTCCTTCCGAAGGATTAGACTCAAATCAATTCAGTCCAGATCAATGAAACCTTTCAGTACTGTTCAGAAGGTTTAGCTCCTCTTTTCAAGCTGGACATGGAACCCAAAACTCAGAGTCTCAGGAATATTAGGCAAATATTCTAATATTTCTAATATAAATATTCACACATTCACACATCAACCAGTTTGTTTCTTAAAACAAAGTGGCAGTGGCACTTTGGCTATTTCTCCCAAGCCGACCTCGATCTCCCCACCCCCACCCCCGCCTTCTCAGAAACAGTGGGAGTTCTGATAGGGGGATGGGACCAGAGCCTTAGGCAGAACTTTCCATCCCAGTAACTGCAGCCCAGAGCAGCACCACACAGAGAACGCTGCTGCACTGTGGGTAGACACCGGGGCTTGTGGTCCTTGTTCTCGTCCTTATTAATTATAACACCGTATCAAAGGTATCTGGGCTAGGCAAAGTGTCTCTGCTCTAAATTTTGTATAGATAGTGTCCAGGATGAAGAGAGTTCTCTAAATTTCCTTTGTAGGACAGCTGTACTGGGTGGAAGTGTTACCGAAAATCCAGATTTTAAACTAGCCTTGGGAAAGAGGGATATGGTACAATATGATGAGCCAGGCCTAACTCCTGCCCGGGTCAGGTTGTCTCCTCCTCCATCCCTTGCCTCCCACGCACAGCCTGTCCAGTGCGAGCTCTTTCACTCCATAGGTGCTTTTCCTATTGCAATGACCTCTTGCAGTTCAGGGGCCCTGAAACACATCTCTGGCTGCTGTACCCTAATCACTGCTCACTGAAATCTCTTCCCCTGCCTTGAGCAAGAGGATTGTTTTGAGTTCAGTAAGTTTTTGCCTGGCATTTGAAGTGATTTACTTTAACGACACATGCAATGGGACAGCAATACTACTACTACTACTAATAATAATAATAATAATAGTAGTAGCCACTTTGAAGTTTTTAAGTCCTAAGAATCAAAGTACAGTTCAGGGAAAAAAAATTTAATAAACACCCAAAAACTAGGCGGGTGAGGCTTGAGATATAGTTCTCTTGGTAGAGTGCTAGCCTACCAAACATGCGGTAAGCCATGGGTCCAATCCCCAGCATACAAATGCCCTCTAAATCCTAGAACTTGGGAGGTAGAGACAGGAAGATCAATGGAGTTCAAGGTCATCCTCAGCTCAGTTGGTGATTCAAGGATACAAGACTCTGTCTCAGAAAACAAACACATTAGAAACAAAAAGGGAAAGGGGAGAGTAATCCGGCCGGCCACAGGTAAGGCAGGATTGAAAGTTTCAGGCTTGCCTGGACTGCATCTTAAGTGAAGTACAAAGCTGGCTTGGGCAACTTAGTGAGATTCTCAAAATAAAAACACAAAGAGGGGTTGGAGTAGTATCTTAGGATCAGGGCCTGTGCCCAGCCAGCACATCAAGCCCTAATCTCTGGCTCACACATACTCAGGAAACAGCATTGCATGTTGCTGTCTGGAGAAGCATATGAAAAATATGGAGGCTCTCCAGGCTCAGAGCACGGCTGCTTTCCTGGAGCTTAGGAGACTTCAAGTCCCAGCACCCACATGGCGACTCCCAACTGTTGGTGGGAACCAGTTTCCTCTTCTAGTGTGCAGATGCACATTCAGACAAACTCTCTCTATATAAAATGAATAAACCTTAAAGAAATAAAAACGCCGGGCGTGGTGGCGCACGCCTTTAATCCCAGCACTCGGGAGGCAGAGGCAGGCGAATTTCTGAGTTCGAGGCCAGCCTGGTCTACAAAGTGAGTTCCAGGACAGCCAGGGCTACACAGAGAAACTCTGTCTCGAGAAAAACCAAAAAAAAAAAAAAAAAAAAAAAAAAGAAAGAAAGAAAGAAAGAAAGAAAGAAAGAAAAACAACGGAGAGTGAAATCACTCTGGCCACTCTGCGGCAGATGCTCGTGAGTACCGAGCGTTTAGGAGCCCAGTCAGTCGCCTGCTGCTCACTTCATCCCGCCCGGACTCACTTGCCAGATGGACCTATTAACCCTCCAGGTTCAGAGAGACCAAGGGTGATTTACTCACAACCTCACCCGGTGCTGCGATACTGCTCGCTAAAGTGGAAATGGGGTTCCGAACCCACTATTTCCGTCCTGCCCTATGAAATTTTGCCAGTATTAGCTTGGAGTATGACAGCATAGATAAGAAAGAGAGAATTCTAGATTCAGGTCAAAGGCCCGCCTAACCACACAGCAGCTAGAATTTCTAGGTGAGGACTTGCCTGAGGTTTCCAAGAGATGGAATTCAGGCAAGTAGGCCTTAGAAAGTCTGTCCCTCCCCCAGGTCTCCAGGACAAAAGGCCTATTAATATGCACCTCTGTAGGGGGTTGGCTGGGTGTTGGGCGAGAAAGCTCTTCAGTGAAATCTGGCCAGTCTAAATTTGTATGTAGGTACTGCTATAAAATCCACCCACACTAGGGAGCTCAGAGGCCAAGAGTGGTCCTCTGCAAGAAATAACCCCCTCTCTCTGCTAGTAGTCTAACTTGCTCAACTTTGTTGACTTGGGTTTTGTTTTGTTTTTTTTAAGACTGGGATCCCCTTCTGGTGCTAGGAACACATGGCATCATCACTTCTGTGACCCTCCCTCATATCCCCAAGGCCACAAATGCATCATGCTGTGTGGCCTTGGAGTCTCCAGCACAAGACTTTTCTAGCCATCAGCCTACCAGTGGGTCCCCCGAAACACCCATCACTCTCCACAATGCTGTAAGCCTACACCCCAGCCTTCCAGCTCACCACTCCAGGTACCGACGCCTGAGACCGAGATGTTTGGGGATCCTTGGAAGGACTCGGGTAGGAAGCAGCGTAGGCTAGTCTGGGGAAGGAATCCCGGGAAATGGAACAGGAAGTTCCCTGCCTGACCCATCCCTTTCAGGTAAGAGGATAAAGGGGCTTCCAGGAATTAACCCTTCACCTCCCAGTTTGGGTAGGGTGAGGAAGAGGGAGGAGCCAGAAACAAACCAAGGCAAAAGTGATGCCTCCAGATTCGAACTTTGCCAAGCTCCTGTAAGAGTTAAATTACTCTAAGCCAGAGCTTCTCCATCTACACAGGGACAGACTGATGTCCTTTGGGGCCAAGAGCTTCTGTTTTAAGTGCTTGCTGTGTGTTGGCCTCTTTGCTTGTCTTTACTTTCATACAACAAATATCTACATGTGTATCAAACAGCAGGCTCTAAGGTCATGGAGCTAAACTGAGGAATGAGGCCCTGCCCCAGGTGGATTTGGGGTGTGGGGGCTGCATTCTAAGGAACAGATGAGACCGCAGTTGTAAGAAAATAAAATAGGTCAATTAGAGTGGCAGACACCTTTAATCCCAGCACTCAGGAGGCAGAGGCAGGTGGGTCTCTTATTAGTTCAAGACCAGCTTGGTCTACATATTGAGTTACAGGTTATAGTTACATAGTGAGACTTTGTCTCAAAGTAGAAAAGGAGTGGGACAGAAGGCAGGCGATGGTTTACACTTGCAGTTCTATCCTTTCCAGGTCCAGCTAAGGCTGGAAGAGTGCCCTGAATTCCAGATGGGCTTGGTGTAACAGAGTGAACTTGTCTCAAAAACTCAAAACCAAAGGGATAAATCTCATTTGGTAGAATGCTTGCCTGCCAAGCAGGAAGCACACATAAAATTGGGTATGATTGTGCACACCTGTAATCTCTGCATCTGGGAAACGGAGGCAGGCCTCTTTCAGCTAGTATGAAGTCTGAAGTCAGACTGGGCTACATGAAATCCCGCCTCAAAACAAACAAAAACCTGGGCCAGTGTCGTCCCCAAGTAGTCCTCTGACTTCCACATGTGCCCCCACCCAACCTATAAATAAATAAGTAAATAAATAAATAAATGTAGTGAGAAAAAAAAAAGGTAAAACACACACCGACAAGAAGATGTGATAAAGATGAGAGTGTTCCTCGGTCCATATAGCTTTCTAAAGTCTCCCCCACCAGAATCCCGCTAGTGGCTTTGTCCTACTAACACCGCCCTCCGCCTCGCCCCGCCTCTCAGAAGTTACCTTCACAAACCCTTTGGAGCCCACTTCAAAGTCAAACCCTCCCCTTTCCATTGATGGGCTTTCTTAGAACATGCTCCCAAATACAGAGGATTCCTTCCGGGAATCAGTGGTGCTATCTGGAGTATCCACCGCGCTCTAGAGTGCACTCCATCACTCGCGGGGTCAAGGAAACTCTGCGCTGGTCGCCCCCAAAGCTCTGATGTCTCAGTCTGTCGTGACTAGGCCCAGCCTTGCTCTGGCTGCTCCCAAGTTTCCCTGCTCCGGTCAGCATCCAGCTTATTTTTAACTGTGTGGGGTTGATCTCACTGTACCACCCAGTAGGCACCAGTTTTCTTACTGCGCTCTACGTCCTCAGCACAGAGCCCAACGCCTAGCACGCAGGACACAGGAAAAGGCTGAGCGACGGCGTGACTTAGGCACCGCCCTCAAAAGGTTTCCAGTTTTTCAATAGCAAAGCACCTCAACTTCCTGCTGTGGACTCCTCCCACTATTCTGCAACTTTGACTCCTCTCTAGAAGCCCCACCCCAAGAGAGGTGGGCCGGATAGTGAGGGCGGGGCATTCTGGAATAGGCGTGGCCTTTTCTGGAGGCGCGGCGAGCGGGGTGGAGGGGTGGAGCGCTTTCTTCTCCAGCAGCTGGGCACAGTGGGTAGAGTCCTTCCTATCTGTGGTTGTGGTGGTTTAGGGGGCTAGGGGTTGGGAAGCGCAGCAAAGGTTCTGAGAGTAGGGAGGAAGGCTGACGAGTTTACAGCTTGTGTAAACAGGCTCCCCAACTCCTTCTCTGCGTGGTCTGAGCTCGCACATGTTCACTTTTGCACACTAGCCTACACACTAGCCGTAGACTTGAACCTATTCTGCTTCTTGAACCCTAGTGGAGGCAGCCGCCCACCCTGGGGAAGCAGAAACCATCGTGTACCCAGCAGAGGGTCCTTGACTGTTGGTCCAGCAGAACCAAGGTCCACAGGGAAGGGAGCAGGGAACTGCTGGGTCAGAAAAACCTCTCCTCTAACTGCCAGGCAGTCAGGGAACACGATGTGCATGGGATGCGGTGGGTACACTGTCTACTGTGTTCAGTTACTAGTGAGTCATAGGACGATGTTTCCTAAGGACCCTCTCCCTGTGACTGTTACAAATTTGTGTTTATATGTGTATGTATATATGTGTTCCTGCTGTATACATATGTATACAGGTACACGTGTAGTCACACTTGTGTGCAGGCTGAAAATCCATGTCCATTGACTTCTTTGATTACTCTTGTTTTTTTCCCCTCTGAGACAGGGTCTCACTCTGAAGCACTGGCTAGTCACTGTGTAGACCAGGCTGACCTTGAACCCACTAAGGGATATCCCCTTGTCCTCCCCTCTGCCTTTCTTCCAAGTCCTGGGGTTAAAGGCACACACACCACTATGCTTAGCGCGCTCCTCTTCCTCTTCCTCTTCCTCTTCCTCTTCCTCTTCCTCTTCCTCTTCCTCCTCCTCCTCCTCCTCCTCCTCCTCCTCCTCCTCCTTCTTCTTCTTCTTCTTCTTCTTCTTCTTCTTCCTCTCTCTCTCTCTCTCTCTCTCTCTCTCTCTCTCTCTCTCTCTCTCTCTCTGTCTCACTGTGTAACCTTAACTGGCCTTGAGCTTTCTCTGTAGACCAGGCCTCAAAGATCTGCCTGCCTCTGTCTCCTAGGTGCTTCAATGAAAGCCATGCGCCATCATGCAGAACATTCTGCCTTGGTTGTTTTGTTGTTGTTGTTGTTGTTGTTTTGTTTTGTTTTGTTTTTTTGAGGGGGGAGTGTCTGTTACTGAACCTGGAGCTGGATGGCAGGCTAGGCTGGTTGGCTGCAGGGATCCACCTATGTCTGCCTGCTGAGTGTAGGGAGTACTGGTGCTTACTGCCACATCAGACTTTTAATGTTGGTGCTGAAAGTGAGAACTCAGGTCTTCATGTTGCTATGACAAGAACTGTATGGTCTTAGTCTTCTCGTCTTCTCCCAAGTCTCCACTAATTACTTTTGTTGATCTGGATAAGTTTGAGAAAAAAAAATAAAACAGTCAGATTAATTGTAGGTTCCGCTTAGTTTCTTCTTCTTCATCTCCTCCTCCTCCTCCTCCTCCTCCTCCTCCTCCTCCTCCTCCTTCTTCTTCTTCTTCTTCTTCTTCTTCTTCTTCTTCTTCTTCTTCGATTTATTTATTTATTATATGTAAAGTACATTGTAGCTGTTTTCAGACACTCCAGAAGAGGGCATCAAATTTTTGTTACGGATGGTTGTGAGCCACCATGTGATTGCTGGGATTTGAACTCAGGACCTCTGGAAGAGCAGACAGTGCTCTTAACCGCTGAGCCATTTCTCCAGTCCCAGTTTCTTCTTTTTAAAGACTTGTTTATTTTATAGATATAAGTGTTCAACCTGCATGTACACCTGCATGCCAGAAGATCCCATTACAGATAGCTGTGAGCCACCATGTGGTTTCTGGGAATTGAACTTAGGACCTTTCAAAGTACCAGTGCCTTTAAACACTGAGCCATCTTTTGAGCCCAATGTGTAACCCAGGTTGGCCTCCAACTTGTGATCCTCCTGCCTCTTGTCTCCTTCAGCAAATCCTGTCAGTGTGCACCACCACAACTAGACTGGTTAGCTTTTTGTCTCCTCAAGACATGCTAGAATTAGCTGGGAAGAGGAGTCTGCATTGAGAAAATGCTCTGGCTAGATTGTCTGTAGTTAGGTGTGTAAGGTAACACTACCACTGACTAATATTTAGTTAGTTAGTTCTCTATAGCCCAATCAATTATGAAACTTACAATTACTATGTAGTTCAAACCAGCCTCAGACTCGCAGTCTTCCCAGAAATGAAGTGAGAGGTATGAGATGACTCCAAAACCATTTCCAGCCAGGCCAGAAGAGCAGCCCTTCCTGTTGTGGCCTGACAAGGATGGCTGTGACTAGTGCCAAGAGACCAGGCTGGAACTGGCCCGAGTCACAGTTTGTGCTAGGAGCCAAAGTTGTGTTTGGTTGAAAACATAAGACTTACTGGCTGTGATTGATTTGATGAGAAAATCTCTCATGCAGACTTTAAGATGGCCCTGATCAGCCTGTGTCTTTAGGGCCTAGACACTACCTCCAGTGGGCATGTCTAGGGAAGGTTTTAGTCCTCTGGTGCTGTCATAAGGATAGTCTGGGTAACAGTTTGGTGGCTTGTCCTCTTGTTCCGAGTATCAAGGGAGTGTAGTTCAACAGCTGTCATGTAAGGACTCAAATCATCTCACCTCCAATGTATGTGCTTAATTATAGAAAAATGAACATTGCAGGAACATTGGTGGGTGTTCAATAAATGATAAGACCTTGAAGAACTTATCATTATCACTAATAGTGATTATTAATTTCTTTGAGACAGGGATTTATCATGTAATTCTGGCTGTCCTGGAACTCAACCCAGGTTGGCCTTGACTCAAGGAGATCTGCCTGCCTCTGCCTCCTGAGTGCTGGGATTAAAGATTTGGACCATAACACCAAACACTATTAGTGATTTTTAGCAGTGCTTAACATCAGTCTAATGCTCTAGAGAAAGATGAGTCCCTTTAATTAGTCTCCCTAGAAAGTGAAGGCCAACCCTGAATATACAGTGAATTTGAATTCAGCCTGGGGTACATAACAAGGCCTACTGTTCAGCAAATAAACAAAACAAAACACCAGGAAAAAACAGTGTCCATGTTTTCTTTTCCAAGGAAAGAATAAACAGACACACACACACATACACATACACACGCACGCGCACACACACACACACACACACACACACACACACACACACTCATTTACACACACTCATTTCATTTGAAAAAATAGATACCCTGACATGTAGAGAAAAGAGTCACAGGCTGGAGAGAGGGTAGACTACAGACTTCAAGCAGGTGAACTTGAAGGACTGAGAGGATTCCAGCTAAAAGGGGCCTCACAGTGTGTGCCTGGGCTCCCTGCTGAGCGGATCATATGCCCATGTGCTTCCTTCTCCATCTGCTTCAGTGTCTGATTTAATAATGACTGAGCTTGAAAGTCAAGCCAAAGCCGGGCATGGTGGCACATGCCTTTAATCCCAGCACTCGGGAGGCAGAGGCAGGCAGATTTCTGAGTTCGAGGCCAGCCAGGTCTACAAAGTGAGTTCCAGAACAGCCAGGGCTATACAGAGAAACCCTGTCTTGAAAAACAAAACAAAACAAAAAAAAAAAAAAACAAAACAAAAAAAAAGAAAGAAAGAAAAAAGAAAGTCAAGCCAATACTGGGGAACATTCCAGGTATCACATGGCATGAGGTGACAGCAGAAGAGTATTTCAAGATGATGACAGTGGGGGGCTGGTGAGATGGCTCAGCGGGTAAGAGCACCGGACTGCTCTTCCGAAGGTGATAAATTCAAATCTCAGCAACCACATGGTGGCTCATAGCCATCCGTGACGAGACCTGGCTCCCTCTTCTGGAGTGTCTGAAGACAGCTACAGTGCACTTACATATAATAAATAAAATAAATCTTAAAAAAAAAAAAAGATGATGACAGTGTCTTGGTTTATTTAAAATGCACTGACTGGCCAGACAGTGGTGGCACACGCCTTTAATCCCAGCACTTGGGAGGCAGAGGCAGGCAGATTTCTGAGTTCATGGCCAGCCTGGTCTACAGAGTGAGTTCCCAAGACAGCCAGAGATACACAGAGAAACCCTGTCTTGAAAAACTCAAAAAAAAAAAAAAAAAAAAAAAGTCACTGACTCAAGCCTGAGCGACTTTTGAACTTAGTCTGAATGTCTTCCCTTTGTGCCTTCACTGTAGGCTATCTTTAGCATTGGGTAGGCAGTGTTTAGGGTGCTGGAATATAGAGGTTTGATGATTTCTGATCCTCAATTTTTTTTTTTTTTTTGGTTTTTCGAGACAGGGTTTCTCTGTATAGCCCTGGCTGTCCTGGAACTCACTTTGTAGACCAGGCTGGCCTTAACTCAGAAACCCGCCTGCCTCTGCCTCCCGAGTGCTGGGATTAAAGGCATGTGCCACCATGCCCGGCTCTGATCCTCAATTTTATATCTTTCACTATTGTCAATAATCAGCAGTGTTTACTGTTGCTGTTTAGAAGGACACATCAATCCTCTTGGTGCTTGACCAGAACAAGGGAACACCAAATGATAGCGAAAGTTTTGTGCAAACTGCGTCCAACAGCTCTGGATGAGGCTGTGACTACCGGTGCCAAAGCTGGCCGATGTAGGAGCTAGGCATAGGCAGGAGACTGGGACTGTGCTATTGTCCGGGTGCAGATGAATCTTGCTTATTCACCATGAGGAATTGTTCTTGCCATCCCATGTGTACTGGGATCAGAGATCATCCTTCTTCAGGGGATGGTTCTCTCCTTCCACCGCATGGTCCCAGGGGCTGAACTCAATTTATCAGGCTCCATGGCCTTTATCTAGTGAGCAACCTTTTTTTTTTTTTAACATTTATTTATTTTGCCAGGCCTGGTGGTGCACGCCTTTAATCCCAGCACTCGGGAGGCAGAGGCAGGCGGGTTTCTGAGTTCGAGGCCAGCCTGGTCTACAAAGTGAGTTCCAGGACAGCCAGGCCTACACAGAGAAATCCTGTCTCGAAAAACCAAAAAAAAAAAAAAAAAAAAAAAGATGTATTTATTTTATGTTTATGAGTGCAGCATTGCTCTCTTCAGACACAGCAGAAGAGGGCATCAGATCCCATTACAGATGGTTGTGAGCCACCATGTGGTTGCTGGGAATTGAACTCAGGATCTCTGGAAGAGCAGTCAGTGCTCTTAACTGCTGAGCCATCTCTCCAGCCCCTTCAGTGAGCAACCTTACTGCCTCCCTTTTCTTTCTTTTTTCCCCTCATTTTTTCAATGATGAATGATCTCTTATGTTACATACACTCAAAGTGAGCAGACCAGCTGTACATGGTTTTATAACAGGCCCCCAGACCTTAGCACAACTAACTCCATGATGAAAGCATCATTCAGGCCATAAAAGTCAAAGTGTACGAAAACCCAAAACAAACAAAACAAAAAAAAACAAAAAAAAAAACCAAACAAAAAAAAACAAAACAGCCGAGCGGTGGTGGCGCACGCCTTTAATCCTAGCACTCGGGAGGCAGAGGCAGGCAGATTTCTGAGTTCGAAGCTAGCCTGGTCTACAGAGTGAGTTCCAGGACAGCCAGGTCTATACAGAGAAACCCTATCTTGAAAAACAAACAACAAAACAAAACAAAACAAAAAACAAAGCTCATCCTAAACAACACTTGGGACTACACTGGAATCCCGACCACTCAGTGTAGTCTCCTGCCTGCTACAATTGCCTCCTTCAATAAAGACTTTCTATTGGCTTAAACCTGTGCCCATGCAGTCTTTTCATAGATAGCCCACAACAGTTTCTGCATTTGTGTAGCTGAAACTGGTCTCAAGTTTAAGATCCTTCTACCTCAGTCCCAGAAATCCTGTGATTATAGGTAATCGTGTGTCACCTTCCTTTAAAAAAAAATTACGGTGCACACTGTGTGTACGAGTGTAAACTTCTGGTGTCTTCTTCATTCACTTTCCATCTTAATTTTTCAGACTGGGTCACTCACTGATTGAGGAGCCAGCGAGTCCCTGGGACCCTCCTATATGTGCCATCCCGGTGCTTGGCTTACAGGGGCACAAAACTGATGAAACTTTTACCATAGGTCGTGGGGATCCAATTTATACTTGACAAGCAAGCACTTCACTGACTGAGAGATCTCCCCTTGTACGGATTTAATTTCTTTTTTCAATTTTATTTGAGGTGCTGGGCCTTGAATCCAGGGTTTCCCTAGATGCTAGGTAAAGTCTCCATCACGGAACTCTCCACGCCTTACTTCCCTTTCTAAATACAGTTCACACTGTAAATGTGCAAGTGTGCGTGGGACAGACGTACGTAGGTTCTGGAGACTCGGGGGAGTGCTGAACCTGTACCGATTTCCGATCTGGTTTCTGTTCCTGAAGGCTCTCCTTTAATTACTTTGAGTACCCAAGCCTCGAAACGTCCCTACGCTCTCTATGAGTGAGCTCTCTTGCCCGGAATCTCAGCTTTCTGACGGGTGAAAGTCGACTGTGTAGGACAGCAGCTTCCTAGCAATGCATCCTCATCTCAAGAATGCTGAACTCGAGAAAGAGGGGAAAACCGGAAGTTGCGGTGGCAGCCGGACTGGAACTGCAAGGACACCGGAGAGGGTTAGCTGCTAGGACAGAGCCGCCCAAAGACTGCGCGCGAAGAGAGGGTGGGCGGGGCCTGGTAGGGAGGGGCCTCTAGGTTACAGCCAACCCTGGGCGCCTGCTGCGGAACGTGGGCGTGGCGAGTTAGTAGCTTCCTGTACTGGGTCTGGGAGCTGCCGGGTAGGTGTGCTGCAGAGTCCTTTTGGCTTTGCCCTTACAAACATGTGCTATCAAGGATCGAGGGAGCACATCGCGGGGTCCCCTCCGCGTCTCTGGAGATGTCTTTGACGATTTCAGTGATTTTCTTTTTTTTTTTTTTTTTTCTTTTTTTTTTAAAGATTTATTTTATTTATTATATGTAAGTACACTGTAGCTGTCTTCAGTCATTCCAGAAGAGGGCGCCAGATCTCATTAAGGATGGTTGTGAGCCACCATGTGGTTGCTGGGATTTGAACTTATCACTTTCGGAAGAGCAGTCGGGTGCTCTTACCCGCTGAGCCATCTCACCAGCCCCCTCAGTGATTTTCTTATTTTCTATCTTCTCTTCTTCCTCCTTCAGTTCTTCTTCACTATGTAGACCAGGCTGGCCTGCAATTTAAGAGATCCGCCTGCCCCTGCCTCCTTAGAGCTGGGATTAAAATGGTATTTCTCAGGTTCTCACCTGTCCAGTATATAAACCCTGACTCACCATGCGGCTGCTGGCAACAGAACCCCGCTTCTCTGAAAAAGCAGCAAATGTTCTTAATTGAAGAGCTAATTCTGGAACCCTCAATATATTGATTTCAGTATATTTCATTAATTCTTTGTGAATTGCATACAGTGTATTTGGATCTTCACAGCCCCTCCTAGATCCACCACATGTCCCCGTCTCCACCTTCCCAAATTCCTATCCTTTAAAGAAACAATAACACATCAAGTCCAACTATTTTTGTTGTTGTTGTTCAGGCTAACCTTAAACATACTATGTAGCTCTGGGTGACTTTGCATCTCTGATCCTTCTGCATCCACTTTCCAGGTGCTGAAATTACAAATATATATTGCAATTCCCAGTTTTTATTTGGAGGTGTGATCCAAATTCACTTTACCAATTGAGTTACATTTGAAACATCACCACCAGCACCATCATCACTGAGCCAGTTTTTCTCTATAGCTCTGGCTGTCCTAGAACTTAGAGATCCTCCTGCCTTTGCCTCCAGAGAGCAGCAATTAAAGGAAAGCACCACCGTGTCTGGCCTATCTTCTCTCTCTCTCTCTCTCTCTCTCTCTTTCTCTCTTTCTCTCTCTCTCTCTCAGGCTCGGCTCTTTTCTCCTATGCTATCACCCTTCCTTTCCAAGGTCACGTGTCTGCATTGTCCTAGTCTCTACTCTGCTTCCTTATTTAATTAGTAATTAGTAATTCCTTACTTAATTAGTTATTTTCTTCTTGCTTTATGATCCTTCTTTCTGGTTCTCATTACTTCTTAAGACCTTTGAGAGCAGCTCGAGGCTTATTTGCTGAACAGAGTGTCCTGTTGTTCGTCAGCTCAGAGCAGCCTCCAGGTACTGGAGTTGATGTTTGTCAAATGATTCCCCAAACTGAAACTCACCAATGACGACATCTGTCACAGGCTCTGACATCACTACAACCCCAAACAAGTGCCACTGAACTGGTGCAGGCAACACAATTTCTGTGCAGTCTTTTTCTTGGGGGAGGGGGGACTTAAGTCTGAATTTCTCTGTGTGGCCCTGGCCATCCCTGAACTTGCTCAATAGACCAGGCTGGCCTTGAACTCAGATATACACCTGCCTCTGCTTCCTGAGTGCTGGAATTAAAGAGATGTGCCACCACTGACCAGCTTTCTATGGAACCTTAAATTTAAATTTTGTCCTTCCAGAGGTCCTGAGTTCAATTCCCACCGATCACATCATGGCTCAACACTGTCTTTAATCTATATCTTCATATACACATGCATGCCCAGAGAAAACACTCATATACTTTAAATAGATCTTTTTAAAAATTTTCTCATTGAAGTAGAAATTTCTTTTGCTTATCTTTAAAAATACCCCAACTTTGGGGATATGAAAGATTACCCAATGGCAACCTTTGAATAAATTTTGTTTTCTCTCACTTTTTTTTTTTTTTTTTTTTTTTTTTTTTTTTTTTTTTTTTTTTTTTTTTTTTTTTTTTTTTTTTTTTTTTTTTTTTTTTTTTTTAGTTTTTCAAGACAGGGTTTCTCTATTTGGCCCTGGCTGTCTGTCCTGGAGCTCAGTTTGTAGACCAGGCTGGCCTCGAACTCAGAAATCTGCCTGCCTCTGCCTCCTGAGTGCTGGGATTAAAGGTGTGTGCCACCACGCCTGGCTTTCACTTTTTTTCCCCTTGTTCCAGTCAACCCCGCTCACTCCAGTCAGCCCCGCTTGCTCTGGTTGGCCCCGTTCACTCCGGTCATCCCCGTCATCCCCGTTCGGCTCTGCTCGCTCTGGCCAGCCCCGCTCGATCCGGTTGGTCTCTCTAGTCCAAGGATTTGTTTCTTATTATTCTTCTTAAGTACACTGTAGCTGACTTCAGACGCACCAGAGGAGGGTGGTTGTAAGCCACCATGTGGTTGCTGGGATTTGAACTCATCACCTTCGGAAGAGCAGTCAGGTGCTCTTACCTGCTGAGCCATCTCACCAGCCCCGGCTTTCACTTTTTAAAAAATTTATTTATAAGCACACTGTAGCTGTCTTCAGACACAACAGAAGAGGGCATCAGATCTCATTACAGATGGTTGTGAGCCACCATGTGGTTGCTGGGAATTGAACTCAGGACCTCTGGAGGAGCAGTCAATGTTCTTAACTGCTGAGTCATCTCTCCAACCCCTAAATTTTGGTTCTTAAGCCCTTCAAGACCATTTCTCTCATCTTTTCTTTTGTTTTTTCCAGACAGGGTTTCTTTGTGTGGCCCTGGCTATCCTGGAACTCACTCTGTAGACCAGGCTGGCCTCGAACTCACAGAGATCTACCTGTCTTTGCCTCCCGAGTGCTGAGATTAAAGGTGTGTGCCACCATTTTTTGGAGAACAATCGAGTCCCACCATGTCCAGCTACATCTTCATCTTTTATTTTGTTTGTTTGAGATAGAGTCACGTGTTGCTCAGGCTAACCTTGAACTTTCTATGTAGCTGAGGATGGCTTGACCTCTTGATTCTCCTGTTTCTATTCCACTCAGCTTTCCTGTTTGTTTGTTTTTTTTGTTTGTTTTTCGAGACAGGGTTTCTCTGTGTAGCCCTGGCTGTCCTGGAACTCACTCTGTAGACCAGGCTGGCCCCGAACTCAGAAATCCGCCTGCCTCTGCCTCCCGAGTGCTGGGATTAAAGGCGTGCGCCACCACGTCCGGCTTCCACTCAGCTTTCCTAAGTGCTGAAGTTATAGGTGTTTATCATCACATATGCTTTTTGTTTGTTTGTTTATTTTTTTTATATCTGCCTGGCTTATTCTTTCATTTTCTCCTGGAGCCTTCTGGCTCTTTTGTGGATGGCTGTACTATACAACTGTGGTAACTCTCTCCCAGACCTCCTCCTCCTCCCCCTTCTCCTTCTTCTATAGCCCTGGCTGTCCTGGAACTCACTTTGTAGACCAGGCTGGCTTCGAACTCAGAAATCTGCCTGCCTCTGCCTCCCAAGTGCTGGGATTAAAGGCCACCACTGCCTGGCAGTTCCTCCCATTCTTAAAAAAGGGTTAATAATTTTTTGTACATAAAGTACTCAATATATATTCTCTAACCAAGTATGTCCAGATGTCATTGAGTGACTCTAGGTGACTTCACGGTGGGACCTACATCTTTGCACACCCTGTCCCTCAATATGCCTGCAACGGCCTCTTTAATTGGTGGTGAACTTTTACCCAGGGGCTGGGACACATTGTTGTTTTGGACTTGGTCACTCTGGGAGGCAATGGGGTCTTCTCCCCAAGTGAGGCTCCTGCCTTGCACTCGCCTCTCTGCTTGTCTCAGGCTGAGTGCAATGTGTCATCTGTGTCATCTGAGTCATCTGTGTCATCTATTCCAGGGCCCCATGTGCGAGTTTGTAGCTGTCTCTGGTTTGGAAATGGTATTAAGTATGTTTCTTTCACAGTGAGGATTCAAACTCCTGGACAGACTAACCTGAGACAAACCCCAGTGTAAATTTCATGTTTTATATTGGCAGTAGACTCAAGACAGATCCCACAATTCCTCAAGTGTGATGGTTTTTTGTTTTTGTTTTTGTTTTTGTTTCTTTTTGGTGTTTCGAGACAGGGTTTCTCTGTGTAGCCCTGGCTGTCTTGGAACTCACTCTGTAGACCAGGCTGGCCTAGAACTCAGAAACCCGCCCGCCTCTCTCTGACTTTTTTTTTTAAAGATTTATTTTATTTATTATATGTAAGTACACTTTAGCTGTCTTCAGACACTCCAGAAGAGGGTGCCAGATCTCGTTACAGATGGCTGTGAGCCACCATGTGGATGCTGGGATCTGAACTTATCACCTTCTGAAGAGCAGTCGGGCGCTCCCACCTGCTGAGCCATCTCACCAGCTCCTCTCTCTGACTTTTTATGTGTATTCTTTACTGCATGTACATATGTGCAGTGTGTGTGTGTGTGTGTACCTGGTGCCTGAGGAGGTTGGAAAGGCACATCAGATCCCCTGGGGCTAGAATTACAGACCATTGCGAGGCACCATGTGTATTCTGGGAATCCAAGCTTGGTTCTCTGCAAGAATACATGTTCTTTTTTTTAAAACTTTTTTAAAAAAGATTTATTTATTTATTATATCTGAGTACATGAGTACACTATAGCTGTCTTCAGACACTCCAGAAGAGGGTATCAGATCTCATTATGAATAGTTGTGAGCCACCATGTAGTTGTTGGGACTTGAACTCAGGACCTCAGAAGAGCAGTCAGTGCTCTTTTTTTGTTTGTTTGTTTTGTTTTGTTTTTTGAGACAGGGTTTCTCTGTGTAACCCTGGCTGTCCTGGAACTCATTTTATAGACCAGGCTGGCCTCAAACTCAGAAATCCGCCTGCCTCTGCCTCCCAACTGCTGGGATTAAAGGCGTGTGTCACCACGCCCAGCCAGTCAGTGCTCTTAACCACTGAGCCATCTCTCCAGTCTCAAGAACAACCGCTGAGCTACCTCCCAACCCCACAAGCATCATGAAGTCCTAGAGCAGAGTTACTAACTCCAAGCTACACAGGCCACTTGCAAAACTTACCATCTGTACAGAGTCCAGTGTTGCCAAATGTTCTGATTTAAAAAAAAAAAACAGCCGGGCGTAGTGGCGCACGCCTTTAATCCCAGCACTCGGGAGGCAGAGGCAGGCGGATTTCTGAGTTCTGAGTTCGAGGCCAGCCTGGTCTACAAAGTGAGTTCCAGGACAGCCAGGGCTATAAAGAGAAACCCTGTCTCGAAAAACCAAAAAAAAAAAAAAAAAAAACAATGGGGGCTGGTGAGATGGCTCAGCGGGTAAGAGCACCCGACTGCTCTTCCGAAGGTGATAAGTTCAAATCCCAGCAACCACATGGTGGCTCACAACCATCTGTAACGAGATCTGGCTCCCTCTTCTGGAGTGTCTGAGGACAGCTACAGTGTACTTACATATAATAAAATAAAATAAATCTTAAAAAAAAACATATTGTGTGTGTGCACATGTGTGTGTGTATGTGTGCATATGATGTGTGTGAGCATAGGTGTTAGAGAAAAGCTTTGTGAAATCTATTCCCTCTTTACACTTTTTTTTTTTTTTGGTTTTTCAAGACAGGGTTTCTCTGTGTAGCCCTGGCTGTCCTGGAACTCACTCTGTAGCCCAGGCTGGCCTCGAACTCAGAAATCTGCCTGCCTCTGCCTCCCGAGTGCTGGGATTAAAGGCGTGTGCCACCACGCCCAGCCCCTCTTTACACTTTTATGTGGTTTCTAGGAATCAAACTCAAATCACCACACTTTCCCAGCAAATATTTTTCTGCAGAGCCATCTCACGAACCCAAATGTTCTGGTTTTTAAAAAATTCAAAATTTTCTGGGGTGGCGGTGGTGGTGCATGCCTTTAATCCCAGCATAGATGTAGGTTGATCTCTGTGAGTTTGAGGCCAGCCTGGTCTATAAAGCAAGTTCCAGGACAGCCAGGGCTGGGCGCTCTCTCTTTCTCTTTCTCTGTCTCTCTTATACACACACACACACACACACACACACACACACTTCAACAGAACTCCAATCATTTTTTAAATGGTGTGATTAACTATTACTTTACTCATTTTATAAATTACTAGAATGTAAGCCTAGGGCCTGGCACATATGAGAGAAATTTTCTATCATTAATCTGTTCCACAGCCTTTTGTTTTTTAGACAGGTCTCACAGTTGCCCAGGAAGGCCTTGAACTTGTGACTCTCATGACTCAGTCTTCTGATTAATCAGAATTGTAACCCCGTGACACTCACTGTACCAAATTGAAAAGAAATTAAGCCCAGTGAGCCCACACCACATGCTGTGAATGCGTGCAGGGCTAGGGCTGCTCCTTTTTATTGTTCTTTTTTTTTTTGTAAAGATTTATTTTATTTATTATATGTAAGTACACTGTAGCTGTCTTCAGACACTCCAAAAGAGGGCGCCAGATCTTGTTATGGATGGTTGTAAGCCACCATGTGGATGCTAGGATTTGAACTTATCACCTTCGGAAGAGCAGTTGGGTGCTCTTACCCGCTGAGCCATCTCACCAGCCCCTTATTGTTCATTTTTAAAGACAATTTCTTGCTATGTAGCCTTCATAATTTATAATTCTGTGAATTATGTAGCCCTCTCTGCCTGGCTTCACTTTTTGGTACTCCTCTGCCTCAGCCTCCTCATCATTCCTGAGATTATAGGATCAATAGGATCAAACCACTGTTCAGCTACTAGTGTTTGCCTTTTGGAATGAAAAATCCGGTCTCAGAAGACTCGATGAGCTGTAGCCAGCAGGCACAGGATGAATTCCTGTAGACCCTCCCGCCCCAGGAAGTGTTCTCAGGCTAAGGCTCTACCTCTCTCTCTCTCTAGGTCTTTGAGGCAGGGTCTCTCTGTGTAGCCCTGGCTGTCCTGGAACTCACTCTGTAGACCAGGCTGGCCTCGAACTCAGAAATCCGCCTGCCTCTGTCTCTGGGATTAAAGGCCTGCGCCACCACTGCCGGGCTCCACCCCTCTCAACACTCAAGTGCTCTGTCCCAAAGAACCCTCCTGGATGGAATGAGAAGCAGTCACTTTCTTCCCCCTAGAGCCTTAGTTCCCCAGGTCTGAAAGTAGCGTCAGTATCTTGGACAACTGAGTCTGCCCCTTTTTAAAAGTTATTATTATTTTGTTGTATATATGTCTGTGTGACATGTGGGTGCAAGACCCTTGGAATTCAGAAGAGGGTGTCAGATCTCCGAGGGATATCACCATGTGGGTGCTAGAGATTGAACATAAGTCTTCTGGAAGAGCAGCCAATGCTCTAAACCTCTGAGCCATCCCTCCACCCCACCCTCTGTCTTTAAAAACCATAGTATCCTCAGATCTCTGAGAGTTAGAGGACAGCATGGTCTACATAGTTCCAGGGAAGCTAGGGCTACATAGTGGAGACAACAAATCCATGATATCTTACTTAGTTCTTCAGACTTCTATACAATATAGTGGACTATACTCATTTCCCATACCACCCCCTACTCCTCTCAAATCCACTCTGGGTCAGTCTCCATATGCCTCTATTATCGAACCTAAATAAATCTTCTAAAATCCAATTTCTCTCCCATTTTGCAGACAGGTAGGCATCAGGGTGAGCTACAGAGAGTCCCGTCCTGTTTCCTAAGTGCACTCAGGGATGGAGCACTCTGCTAGTTTGGGACGATCCAAAGCGCTCCGCTTCAGAGGAGTATAGGACCTTCCGATGTGTGGGTGTGGAGTGCGAGAGAGAATGGCTCTGCCCCTTCCATTCAGCGCAGTAATGCCGCTCCGTTATGATGACTTTAGTGCTGTCTTTGAGTCACCAAACACTCGGAAATGATGTTTTGTTTTGTTTTGGAGACAGTTTCTCTGTGCTGTCTTGGAACTCGCTCTGTAGCCGAGGCTGGACTCGAACTCAAGGATTCAAGGATCCGCCTACCACTCGAGTGCTGGGATTAAAGACATGTGCCACAACGCTCAGAGCATCTTCTGTTTTTCTGTTTCGTGTTTATAGATACCTCTGGGTATAGTGAGCATTGAGAGCCAGCACTGACACTTTGTCCCAAGCCAAAAGCAGGTGCAGCAGAGGCAAAGGACCCCAGGACCGGAACCCTCGAATCTGGGAACCCTGTAAAGCTGCAGCTGAGTTGGGGAATGGGATCTGGAAGGAACTTCCTGTTGTCCCTAATCCCAGCCTCCACCGGGCTTCCCGATCCGTTCTGTTCTAGCTGCAGACACTGGTTTCACTCTAGGGAGGGGTCTCCACCCCCACCCCCACCCCCACCCCCAACCCCGGGTCTCCTTTGCATCCTCCTTGGTGAGAAGGAGCTGCTAGGGAAGGCACATGGAAATCGGCTCGTGCAGTCAGCTTGCAGAAGGGGGCAGGGTCAAAGGTGGAAGGCTGGCACGAGATAATGAGGGAGCTGGACCCAGGATTGGGAAGATGAGGACACGTACTACCCAGACCACGACCACGATGAACGTACCCAGGTGGAAAGCTGCAGCTTTGAGAGAACGGCTGACAGTGGGCAGCTGATTTGTGGGTTTCAGGCGAAGCTCTGTGTCCGGCTGGGGCACACAGCAGGCATCAAGCATTGGCGCCTCCATGGCAGGCTCTCAGCAGAAGTTTCTGCACCTCATTGACAAAAAGTCCTGATTCCGATTCAGCGCTCACTTGCCATCACCTGGCTTCACTGAGATTTAGGGCTTTTGCTTCAGTGACAAAGGGGACAATACCATTCCTTTCAGAGAAACCAGAAAATATCATTCACCGCGGGGCTCCGTAGGGGCTTGGCAGATTTCGTATGCACTGTGGTCAGGCATGGGGAGTGCTGGACACTTTGGAAGTGTTCCTAAGATAATGATTGCTTTCTTCTTTTCCAGGTTCTTGGCTAAAACCTGGACAAGGCTCGATTAGCAAGGGAGAGAACCATTTGCTGTTTTTCCTGGCTCTGCAGTGGAAGATGTCTGCAGACAGTCAGAGCATCGCGGCTACCGAGAACAAGGAGAAATCCCATGAGGTATTGTGGGATCCTAGTGGGAACCTAGCTAGGGAGGGATTCCTTGGAGGAGAGGGTGTTTTCAAAACCGATGTCTGGACAAAAGGAAGCGTGAGAGTCACTGTGAGAATGGATTGGTACTGGGCAGGGGTGTGGGAGAAGAGGTGTAATCATGGAAAATAGCTTCCAACTGGTCTTTTCAGTGTAATTGGTTTTGTTCTGTCCAGTAAGGGACATAGCGCTCACAGAACACAGGGAAGTCCTCTACTGCCCACTTTCTTTCTCTTGGGTTGCGCCTCCTCATGGCTTACCTCTCTGTGTCCAAGTTCTAGTTCTGCCTGGTGTGTGTGTGTGTGTGTGTGTGTGTGTGTGTGTGTGTGTGATCACCATCTTTGTGGGTCCAGGCTTGGAGCTAGAGGATTCTGACTCAGCCTCAGGCCTGGTGTGTAACCTTGGGCAGCCCTGCTCTGTGGGAACTACTTGTGCTGTGTGTAAAGTTGACTCATTCCCACTTGTCTTACGAGGTCACTGGTAGGCTGGAAGGAGATAATGAGTGTGTGAGTCGTCTGTAAGCAGTTTGGCAGTGTGTAACTGATGACTCCTGTGGTCCATGAACCGAGAACACCCAGAGCTTCTAGACCAAGTCAGAGGAACTGGGATCCTCCCACCTAGTTTTGTTGGTGTTATAAATATTAATGAATATACACTAGTACAAGTGCTGCCGCTTTTATGGTGTAGACACTCAAAGAATTGTTACCAGTATCCAGTGTCCCTTCCTCTGATACCCAGTGAGCCTTGTGTATCTGCATTCTCCGCTGGTGTTACACACTGTCAGCTGCATACTGGTGGAGTTACAGTGATGTCATACCCTGTCAGCTGTACACTGGTGGAGTTACAGTGATGTCACACCCTGTCAGCTGCACACTGGTGGAGTTACAGTAGTAATTACTTGTATTGCTCTTTGTTTATCTAGAACTTTCTGGAGCAGACAACTGTCACTCATTCAACCACTAGCTCCTTCTAAGTGTTTTGTGCAGGCGGTCGAGCAGCTGAGTCCTGACCAGCAGTCAGTCCCAGGCAGGGAGGGGAAGGCCAACTGGTTTCTAGGTGGGAACTCATCCCCCAGTGCAAGGGAGGCTTTAGAGCTTGGTGGTTCAGGCCCTTCTTGTATCTTCCAGCCTGGGGTGTTGGCTTCTTGTGGCTGACTGGGAAGTTCCCATTAACAGAGAGGCTTAAGCACCCGGCTTTAGTGTCTCACAGCTGTACAAGGCCTGCTCCCATGGGTAGCTTTCAGGAAGGGAGACTTTTCCCAGAGGCAAGTGTGTGTGCGGCTCCATCTTTTTCTCTGTGCCCTCTCCTCCTTCTTTCCTCTTTTTTACTTATTTTTATTTGTATGTATGTATGTATGTATGTATGTATGTATGTATGTATGTTGTGTGTGTGTGTTGGGGGGGGGCAGAGAACGCAGATGCTTGTGGTTCAAAGAGAGCATGCCATTCCCTGGAGCTGGAGTTACAGGTTGCTCTAAGCTGTCCAACATGGATGCTGGGAATGTAACTCAGGTCTTTTGCAGAAGTCGGAAGTGCTCTAACTGTTGAGCCATTTTTCCAGCCTCTGTGCCTTTATTTGTTGTTTGTTTCTTTCCTGGGATGTGGGTTCTCGGGGTCAGGTGGGTAAGGATTCGGTCGTGACAAACAGGAACAAGCACAGAGGCAGTTTGAATCTGAGTGTTTTCTGCAGCTCTCGAGCAAGGGTTTTTATGCATAGAGAAACAGGTGTTACAGCTCTGAAAAGCTGTGCTCAGTGAAGCAGTGAAATAGAACAGTCATAGCAATCGTCATGTGCTACATCAAAATACAAAACCTCTAAGGCTGGTGGCAAATTGCGAAGAACAAGCTAATGAATTTTTTTGATCAGTTACTATTTAACCTCTAGCTCCTATCCTTCTGTAACTCTTAAAAGCATAAATTTAACTGTTTAATTCTCCCTATTTAAGGCTTTCTTAAACAAGACACGTGCAGCCATATAAAATATTATTGTTGGGAAAGTTTATATTTATCAATACTATCTTATACATGATTTATAAAGTGAAGCGCTTGTTTTCCTGGAGATGAGGTCATGTTTAGTGACTCCATTTCAAGGGATGGTTTTATAGCCATAATACTCACTTAAGATCTTGGCCTAGGCTATCAGAAACATCTCGTATATAGGAAAAGGAATAGAAAACATAAAACAGACAAGTAGCCAAGAGAACTACATACAGCTCCATAGTTTTTCTCCGGTGAAGAGTTCCACACCGACCGGTTCCAGGAGGACTCCCCCTTTTGAGGTCTTTTGAGGTCAATTGCCTCAGTCTGTGGAACTTGTCACACAGATCCTTTCTGAAGGTGGTGTGGCAAATTTTCTCTGTAAAAGATCCTCTCTTTAAATCAGCTCACATTCTTCGCTTTGTTTTGTTTTTAGACAGGGTCTCATGTAGCCTAAAACTGCTTATGAAGTCAAGCAATGATGACCTGGGCTTCTGATCTTCCTGTTTCCCCTTCCCAAGGACTGGGGTTACAGGCATGTGCCTCTATACCTGACTTCAAATGAAGTTACATTTATGGCTGGCAATGATTTGTGTGTGTGGGTACTATTTAACCCAGTATATTTAGTTTTCTCCTATTAAAAATAAAAGCAGTCTACAGCACTGAGCGGTGTAAGTCTTGAGTGGACAGGTGACAGCTGCTTTCAGGGTGTCTTATCCCCAGACACTGTGGCGGTGGATTGACATTTTCCATCTCCTACTGTCTGTCCTTGCTAGGGTGAGCCCTGGATATGAAGAGAGGCTAAGCCTTTAAGGTGTGCCTTATGTTTACCTACACCTGGCACTGCTGGGTGTCTGCTGGATCTGCAGCCCAGTGCTCATAGGGAGTGTGATTCCCAGGTCCCAGGTAATGGGCAACACTGTGGAGACATGCTCTCTGGACAGGAGGAAACAGTGCCCTTGGGGACCTCTCAGGAGTCAACACGTGTCAAGGAAGAGCCAGACGAGCCACACAGTGAGGGAGCATCACAGGAGGACAGGACTCCAGGAACACAGCGCTGTATGTCCCCACGTCCTGGCCCTAAGGACAAAGGTCCGTTCCTGCCTGGAGGAGGTAGGAGAAGTGCTTTCTTGGAGAGGCATTCTGGGGAGGGTTGAGGGTTTTACCAAGGGATTCGGGATCCCAGATTTCCAGCGGCCTCCTGGTAGCTTTAGAGTGGGTGACCTGCTTTTGGGTTAAGTCTGGGGTGAGGTTTGAGGTAGCTGGGAGCACAGTGGCCCAGCAGGATGCTGGCTGCTCTGAGGACCCTGTCTTCCTACAGTTGTTCCTTCTCCCTGGACTCCTATACTGTCCCGAGGGGGACGGACCAGAGAGCGACAGATGGCTGCTGCACTCCTCACTGCCTGGTCCCAGGTGAGTGACTCCTGAGGGTCTCCAGCTGCCCCAGGACAGAGGCGGGGCTCTTCCTGGTCATCATATGCTGCTCTTCCCTGTAGTTGGCTCAGCTTGTGACTCCAGAAGGCTGTTTCCCTTCTGACGTGTAGTCAGAACCTACTGCCTGTGACTTGCTAAAGTGCTGCTGGGATCTCCTGAGAGCCCTTGCCCAGGCATGGGGCTCATAGCAGCCCTGGTGCGGCTGATGGAGAAGCAGAGGCAGCAGACAGACTGTTCTGCCATTGTGAACACTCCTCTGAGAGATGAGCGTAGGGTAGGAGCTCTGTGAGGGCCTGTCCTTTGGCCATGTACTCTAAAATGCTGCCTTGCTCCTGACCGTCATCTTCCACAGAAGGCCATCCTGGGTGGCGCTTCTGACCATCAAATCCAAGGGATGGGGTCCCTGGTCCTGGTGGTGACTTGAAGGCCTGATCTTGTGACACATCTTAGGGTTGTCATTTTTTCTTACCATGTCTGCAGCAAACCCTGAATAGTCTTGTTTTCATGTTGTCTCAGATGCCGGTCACCTTTGAGGATGTGGCCCTGTATCTCTCCCAGGAGGAGTGGGGAAGGCTGGACCACACACAGCAAAATTTCTACAGAGATGTACTACAGGGAAAAAATGGGCTGGCTTTGGGTAAGACGCATCTGCAGTGGCTTCCTGTGGCCCTCCGGAGTGTTGAAGGCTGCCCTGTCATTGCCTCCCTGCCTACACCTTACCTGTCCCTTCCTCTTTTCTTTATCTGGACAGCCCTGCCCTGCAGAACCTTCCACACAGATGGACATGTTTGCTTCTGTCCTAGGGCAGTGACCACAAGCCAAGTGCCTGTTGAGTTCTAGAAAGAAGAGAGGAGGGGTTAACTTTAAATTTTGTTTGACCAACTTAGATTGGAATTTGAACAGTTAGTGTTGGATGCGGTAGTCACATCTGTAAGCCCAGCAGTAGGGGGACAGAGGCAAAGGCTGGAGCTGTGGTCACATCTGTAAGCCCAGCAGTAGGGGCGGAGGCAAAGGCTGGAGGACTGGTGTTTACACGGGAGTTCCAGGCCTGCCAGAGCAGTGGCGAGACCTTGTCTCAGGATAGTTAGGAGAAGAGGCAGCTGTATAGGTTAGTGGCCGCAGCACCGCCCAGTGTTGTCTTGGAATTTTGTTTCTTCTTTTCCTACATTCATATCACCAGCTGCTCTCCTCAGCCCCCCAGCTCTGGGTGTGTCTGCTCATCTGGAGGCTCCCTGGTCCAATATGCCATCAACCACTCTCCCAGATCCTTGAGCCAGAGGCATTGCAACAGCTTCAGAGAATTTCCAGGACAAGCTTGCTCCCCCAGTGTGGGAAGGGCTGTGTCTAAGTCCAGGCTTTTGACTCCTCAGTTTCAAACTGATCCTGACAGAATTTGATGATGCCTTCAGCTCTTCATTGTTATCTGTCCGTCCATCCATCTGTCCATCCGTCCATCCATCCGCCCACCCATCCATCCATCCAACCATCCATCCATCCATCCATTATGTAGCTATAGCTATTTTAAATTTGCTAGTTAAGGTGGAATCCCTGAGCCTAGGCAGTGTGTGTGTGTGTGTGTGTGTGTGTGTGTGTGTGTGTGTGAGAGAGAGAGAGAGAGAGAGAGAGAGAACTAACCAGAGGTCAGCCTTGAGTCTTGACTCTTCAAGTGTTTTCCATGTTTTCTTGGTGGTAGTGAGTTGTTTTTGTTTTGATTTTTGTTTTGTTTTGTTTTTTTTTGTTTTTGTTTTGTTTTGTTTTTTCGAGATGGGTGACAGGGTTTTTCTGTATAGCCCTGGCTGTCCTGGAACTCTGTAGACCAGGCTGGCCTCAAACTAAAAAATTCACCTGCCTCTGCCTCCCAAGTGCTGGGATTAAAGGCGTGCGCCACCACTGCCCGGCTTTGATTTTTTTTATTTTTTTAAGACAGGATTTCTATGTAGCCCTGGCTGTCCTGGAACTCACTTTGTAGATCAGGCTTCAGGCTGCCTCTGCTTCTCAATGCTGGGATTAAAGTTACTTTAAAGTTACTGGGATTAAAGTTACTTCGTTTTATTTATTTATTTGTTTGTTTGTTTTTTGAGACAGGGTCTTTCATTGGTCAGGAACTCACCAAGTTGTCTAGGCTTGATAGCCGTGGAGCTCCACGGTCTCCATATACCACCCATCATTAGGACCACAAACATTGCCACTGTGTCTGGCTTTTAATGTTGCTAAGGATGGAACTTAGATCCTCACACCTTCTTTGTTGGCAGGCACTTGACTGACTGAATGATCTTTCCAGCCACGCTGCCTTGGCAGTTCTGTCAGTGACTGGGGTGGTGGTCCTGAGACATCAGCCCCCCACCCACTCCTGTAATTATTTTAGGTTTGCTTACCAGCCACTGTTAGCATTTGCCAGGGCTCAAACCAACAATCGACCTAGCAAATTCCTTTCCTCCCTTGAGGCATGGGAATCACAGCTCTCCGCTCTTACCGACTATAGGAAACCTCTCAGAGACACAGCGCATCAGTCCTGTGGCTGTCAGGATCCCACCCAACCTCTCTGCCTGAGACCTGATTCCCCCAAATGCAAGTGCAGGAGTAAGGTGGACTTCTGTGGTTGGTTCTTCTGTGCTCACTGTTTGTCCGCCATGATGAGGAAAGCACTCTTGCTGAGAACTGAGCTGAGCTGAACCATCTCTGCTCCTCTCTCATTAGTTCAGTTACTTGCTCAGGGACACAGAGGTAGAGCCAGCCAAGCTCTGGGAGAGGACAGACTATCACCAAAGGGACTTGTTTGACTTTACTTTTTTTTTTTTTTTCTTTTCTTTTTTTCTTTTTTGAGACAGGGTTTCTCTGTGTAGCCCTGGCTGTCCTGGAACTCACTCTGTAGACCAGGCTGGCCTTGATCTCAGAAATCTGCCTGCCTCTGCCTCCCAAGTGCTGGGATTAAAGGTGTGTGTGCCACGACTGCCTGGCTTGACTTGACTTTTATTTGGTGCTAGAGATGGGACTTGGGGCCTCTCACATATTTACCTAATTTTTTTAAATTTATTTTTTATTTTATTTTATTTTTTTGAGAACAGGGTCTCATGTAGCTAGCCCAGGCTAGTCTTAAACTCATTTTATAGCTTTGGATGACCTTAAACTCCTAAATGGAATTCCACAATTATAAAATTTTAAAAATTCTGCCTCCTAATCTATTGAGAGAGTCTCCCTGTGTAGCCTAGGCAGGGCTTGGGCTCAGTATCCTCCCAGCCTCCAGGGTGCTGGCTTGTTCTGCGTTAGCTTTCTAGGGCCAAGGGTTTCCCCCTTTTGCCTTAGAGAGTTGAGTAGGGGCAGAGATGGACCGTGATTGGTGGAGTTGGCTCAGGGGATTATCTTACTGCGGGGCAGTCCCAGAAGCTCAGCTTCTCTTTCTGGACAGGGTTTCCCTTCAGCAGACCTTTCTGGGTCCCCCAAGTTCAGGGGAAGGGCCAGGCGGCAAGCAGGATCACAGGAGCTGAGGAGAGGAGAGGTCTTGGTTCAGGTGAGGGCCTTAGCCAAAGCTAAGGTTTGGGGATCCCCTTGTGGATATGCATGCAAGGGTCCCCAAGGCCCTCTACTGCTAGAGGGTGGCTATTGCCTTGAGGGGTCCCCTAGTTTCCCCTTGCATGTTTCTGTCTCCCAGAATCTAGCTCCCGGGTTGGTTGGTTGGTTTGTGTTTTTAGCTCTGCCCTCTCATTTTGTGGGCTCTCTAGAAGTTTATCGTCAGCTGGCAGCCTATCTTTTTACAGGAGCCGTGGAAGTGGGGAAGGTGGTTCCAGCCTTGGCAACCCTAGAGGACACAAAATCGATAAGGACTAGGGCCAGGTGGGCCCCGGTGGAAGACCCAAAGTGTGGTCAGCAAGTCGCTAGTGGCCCAGGTACAAAGCTGACCAGAGACACTGGGAAAGCTGGTCAGCTAAAGCCAGCCCCATCTGAATCACGTCCTCTCAAGACCCCAGAGGACAGCAGCCCAGAGAAACCCAGTGAGGGGGAGGAGGCCCTGAAAAGTGGCGAAGAGGGTCTGGTACCCGACGTTGACACGGGCAAGAAGACATACAAGTGCGAGCAGTGCGGCAAGGGCTTCAGTTGGCACTCGCACCTGGTGACACACCGGCGCACGCACACGGGCGAGAAGCCTTATACCTGCACGGACTGTGGCAAGCGCTTTGGCCGCAGCTCACACCTCATCCAGCACCAGATCATCCACACAGGCGAGAAGCCCTATACCTGCCCCTCGTGTTGGAAGAGCTTCAGCCACCACTCCACGCTGATCCAGCACCAGCGCATACACACTGGTGAGAAGCCCTACGTGTGCGACCGCTGTGCCAAGCGCTTCACTCGCCGCTCGGACCTAGTCACACACCAGGGCACTCATACCGGCGCCAAGCCCCACAAGTGCCCTATCTGCAGCAAGTGCTTCACCCAGAGCTCCGCCCTGGTCACGCACCAGCGCACCCACACCGGCGTCAAGCCATACCCTTGCCCGGAGTGCGGCAAGTGCTTCAGTCAGCGCTCCAATCTCATCGCACATAATCGCACGCACACGGGCGAGAAGCCCTACCACTGCCTCGACTGTGGCAAGAGCTTCAGCCACAGCTCGCACCTCACTGCCCACCAACGCACCCACCGTGGCGTGCGGCCCTACTCCTGCCCACTTTGCGGCAAGAGCTTCAGCCGCCGCTCCAACCTGCACCGGCACGAGAAGATCCACACCACTGGACCCAAGGCTCTGGCCATGCTCATGCTGGGGGCGGCGGCGGCGGGGGCGCTCACGGCACCCCCACCTGCTCCCACTTAGAAGCCTGAGAGAGAGCAGTGAGAACACCCAGGGAAGCTGGGACAGCCCCGCTGATGGTAGGGCCCTGTGAAGACGCTGGGTCTTAGCCAGTGGGATGATGGAGTTGGGTGAGGACCGGGAAGGCAGGATGCCACTTCTAGCACAGGTGGGCATGATAACGTGGGAGGAGTCAGGGCTAGAAGGGCGGGCAATCTAGCTGCAGATGAAAGGCCTGGATTTCAAGCTGTGCCCTTGGCTCTGTGTACCTGGTGCTTGAGCTGATCTCTGAGCATCGGGTAGCTCTTGGTTCCACCAGGCGTCCTCGTTCAGGTAACCCTGAGTCACCACTGTTGGCCGGCCTGGGAAGCCTCTCTTCCCCAGCCTTGACTTGGGTCACAGTCTCTTTTGTCAGATGTCTATTTCAGAACATTAGGACCCTTTTTAAAAAATTAATATTTTAATCGGGTGTGGTGGCGCACTCCTTTAATCCCAGCACTTGGAAGGCAGAAACAGGTGGATTTCTGTAGTTCGAGCCCAACCTGGTCTACGAAGTGAGTGCAGGACGGCAAGGACTGTTACACAAAGAAACCCCATCTCAAAAACCAAAACAAAATTAATAATAATAATAATAATAATTATTATTATTATTATTATTGTGGTTGTTGTTGGTATCTAAATGCGTGTATGGATGTGTCACAGTGCACCTGTTGAGGTCAGAGGACAACTCATAGAATTTATCCTACACCATGTGTGTAACTCCAGTTGTCAGTAGGCATCTCTACCTACTGAGTCATCTCACCCAGGTTTTGTTGTTTTTAGATCTGCTCTCCTGTAGCCTGGGGTAGCATGAACTGGCTATGTAACAGGTGCTTCTTGCTTCTATCTTCCAGGTACTGGGATATAGGTGAAAACCACCCAGCCCAAGTTGGAACCATAAGTCTATAAACAAAAGCTTCCAAGTTCAGGTTTCCCAACCTGAAGAAAGCCAGTTACTTGTGAAACGGGGGAAGAAAGTCCCTTCAGCTGGCATGTCCCAAGGGGGGCTTGGCACTCGCTGAGCCCTGGCCTCTTCTTTGGCTCATAACCACCAATACCTCCAGTGCCCGAGTTTTGATGATACCTACCGGTCTCTGCAGGCACCTGCACACGTGTGCACATAATTATCATATATCTCACACATAATTAAAAAATGTTAAATCTTTATAAAAAGATGTTTTATTTAGCTGGGTGGCGGTGGTACATGCCATTTATCCCAAGACTTGGGAGGTAAAAGCAAATGGATCTTTGAGTTCAAGGCCAGCCTTATCTATAGTTTTCTAGGACATCCAGGGTTCTCAGAGAGAAACCCTGTCTGGAAAAGAAAATGTTTTATTTAGACAGGATCTCAAGTATCTGTAGTTGGCCTGGACCTCGCTGTAGAGTCAAAGATGACCTTGAACGACTGGTCATCCTGCCTCTGCCCCACAAATGCAAGAATTACAGATGTGCAGTACCACGCCTGGCTGAATGGTTATTTCCCAAATAGAGGCCAGAAAGACAGACTGCTACCCCTAGTTTGTCTGCGCTGACAACTGTCACTCAGACAGCAATGGAATCTCTTTGTGTGGCTGAGGGGGCTCTCTCCTGTGAAATGGGCTTCCCTCCCGGGAACCACTTAATAAGGCAGGGGCTGCTTGCAAAGACTTGTTAAATCCATGTAAACTTAGCATACTGACACTCTTGCACAATGGATCTTGTTGGCTGTGACTTTAGTTCCTTGGGCTGTGTGCTTGGTGCATTTGGATGTGTAGTGACAGGTTACACAAGAGTACCTTCAGAAGAAACGGGCACCTTTAACAAAGAACAAATAAGACCAAATGGTAGCGTCTTGGGTCTCTAATGTTGGGATGACATAAACTGATGATTTGGTGAGTGATGGGGTGTTGTGAAAGGACTCGAAGCTTGAGCTGAGTCTTAATGTCGGGGTGGAGCTTAGGGGCCTCACGGGCCACTGCTGAACGCTTGGTTTACTAGTGTAATTTTGAGAACAGAGCCCTGGCGAGAAGCAATCAAACAGGGTTTCTTATGCTCTAGCCATTCAGGGTCCTGGTGAAAGCTGGTTTTGCCTGGCGGAGGTGGAGACATGGACACAGCTCTGGTCTAGGACAGACAGCTCCCCAGAATTTTCCGCTGGCAACAGGTCATGAAACTGATGGTGCTTTTTTCCGTCCTTCGCTGTCCTCAGCCGGTCGGTTGCCAGGAAGATGGGCGCAAAAAACAAACAAACAAACAAACAGGCCAATCACCGGCGACACTAGCAAGTTTCCCTTTTCCCTGCCCGATCACTAAGCTGCGAGGTTGTCCAGACGACAGTTTGGGCTACTGTTAGGAACTGGTCTGGTTCTCAGTTCTTCATGCTGGTCAGCAGACGAACCGCTGACTCCCTCTAGCACCTCACCAGCTAGGGCTCTAAGGGATGTAGCCATGGCTGGCCTGACACGCGTGCCATGTAGAGACCAGGCTGGATTACAGGTGTGTGCTACTAGACCCAGCTTACTTGTATTTATTTATTTATTTATTTATTTAGATTCAGATATATTTTCAATTCTGTCTTTGAATGGTTTGTGCATTTCAGTGCAGGACGTGTATATTCATATTAGAGTTTGGCATATTCTTTAGTAAAATACCAGCTGATTATAGAAATATACATTTATTTGCCAGGCACTGGTGATGCACGCCTTTAATCCCAGCACTTGGGAAGCAGAGGCAAGCGGATGTCTGAGTTTGAGGCCAGCCTGGGCAGCAGAGCAAGTTCCAGGGCTACACTGAGAAACTCTGTTTTGAAAAAGAAAAAAAATTATTCCACGTGTGATCTTTCCCTCCCTCCCTCCCTCCCTCCCTCCCTTCCTCCCTCCCTCCCTCCCTCCCTCCCTCTTCCTTCTTGTTATGATGATGATGATTTCTTGGAGACAGATTTTTCTCTACATAGTCCTGACTGTGCATGACTCACTATGTAAACCAGGCTGGCATTGAACTCACAGAGATCAGCCTGCCTCTGCCTACTACGTATTGGGAATAAAAGGCAGCATTTGGGGGACACTTCCAGAGTTAACTTTGACTGACGTCCTGCTTTTCATTTAATCATGAATGAGTCTGCCGACAGCTATCTTTGTTTTCAATTAAGATGTGCGTTATACTCTACCAAGTTTCTCCCCTTACATATATGTTCTTGAGAGACTGTTCTAGCCTGAAGGAAGCAGCTTTAGTCAAACAGATAGTGTGTACCTACCACAAACTTCCAGGTAAGGCTTTGCAGTCATTGTTTATCTTCCTGGAATTGATCATGCTTTAAAAGATACTGAGAAAACACAGTCACTGCTGACGTGGAATCCACCAGGGTCCTCCCATGTCTGCCTCTTGCATCTGCTTTCTTCCTTTCCTCCAATCATCCTCACTGCCCCAGTTGGGGTTCACACCATGACTGACCAGCAGGCTCTCAAAATTTTCTTTCTTATGTGTATGAATATTTGTCATTATGCATGTCTGCCCCACATGCATGCCTGATGCGGATGGAGGCCAGAAGAGGGCATCAGAGCCCTGGAAGTGGAGTTACAGACAGTTGTAAGCAGCTAGTGGGTGCTGAAAATTGATCTCTGAAAAAGTGGCTAGTGCTGCTAAAGGCTGAGCTGTCTCAGTAGCCCTGGAAGTGCTGTCTCTGTCTCTGTCTCTGTTTTTTGGGTTTTTTTTGGTTTGTTTGTTTGTCTTTGTTTTTGGAGACAGGGTTTCTCTGTGTAGTCCTGGCTGTCCTGGAACTCTGTAGACCAGGCTGGCCTCGAACTCAGAAAGCTGCCTCTGCATCCCAAGTGCTGGGATTAAAGGCGTGCGCCACCACGCCCGGCTTTTCTCTATCTCCGAACAGACATATACAGTAACACAATGAAATAGAACAAAACCTGTTTACTCTTTTTTTTTTTTTTTTTTTTAGTTTTTCAAGACAGGGTTTCTCTGACAGCCCTGGCTGTCCTGGAACTCACTTTGTAGATCAGGCTGGTCTCGAACTCAGAAATCCACCTGCCTCTGCCTCCTGAGTGATGGGATTAAAGGTGTGGGCTACCACGCCCAGCTCAAATCCTGTTTACTCTTAGCAGAGTCACCTTAAAGGAAGGGAAAGCCTTCCTAGCTGGTGTGCTAATCGATGGATTGCTTCAAAACCAACCAAGTGATGCCAAGTAAGATGAGTGTGTGCTCCTTAAAATATATCTTATGGATAAATACTAAAGTAGCTGGGCATGTGGCACACGCCTTTAATCCCAGCACTCCTGGGTCAGAGGCAGAGGGATATCTGTGAATTCTAGGCCAGCCTGTTTACATTGTAAGTTGCAGGCCACCCAGGACTACACAGGAGATTCTACAATTAAAAGAAGAAGAAGAAAAAGGAGGAGGAGGAGGAAGAGGAGGAGGAGGAGGAGGAGGAGGAGGAGGAAGAAGAAGAAGAAGAAGAAGTAGTAATTTGAGACCTTAAAGAATCACAACAAACCCAAAATGTCACCACCAAAACCAAACACATGTTGGCTTAACCTTGGCTCTCTAGCTGTAGTCTGTGGATCATCATATGTTAGTTGAAAACATCCAATAGATGTTCCCAGTTTCTTCTGATTGCGTGTGCATGGCACAGATTAGGGGGTCAGTCATTCAGTGGTCACAGTTGCATTTCTTGCTGGTATGTGCATGCATGTGCCTGTGTGTGTGTGTGTTTGTGTGTGTGCTCATGCCAGAAGTCAACCTCAGATGTCATTTTTATGAGATAGAATCTCTCACTGGGACTGGAGCTTTCTGCGTGTCAGCCTTACAGACTGAGCTATTTCTCCAACCTTGAATCTCTCTGTTAATGTGGCTCACATTCTTGTGAACCATCCTTGAGGCAGAGACCCACTGTGATATTACTGTACATCATCTGAGTTGTGTTTGTTGAAGGTGAATGTTTGCAGTGAACGGGTTATTACAGTCTTGTATGGCCTGGATCCTTATCTGTTTAAACAGCGTGCACTGTGGTGGACGCCTACAAGAGGCAACATCATGAAGCTATGGGATGACCTGGGTGCAGAAGAGTCTGGGGCCTTGGGAGTGAAGATAGCCAGGAGAGGCTGGTACCGGCCTGTCTGCCTCATGGAGTCTCCTGCAAAACTGAGAAGCACCCTGACCTGACTATGAATTTTTTTTTTTTAGACAAGTTTTCCGTATGTAGCTCTGGCTGTCTTAGAGCCTGATATGTAGAACAGGCTGGCTTTGAACTCAACAGAGATCCACTTGCCTCTGCCTCCCAAGTGCTGGGATTAGGGCATGCACCACCACCACCTGGCCAAATTTATTTTTATAATTTTTATTCTCTGTGTGGTGCAGAGGACACCTTACCAAAACCCCTTTTCTCCTCCCACCAAGCGGGTGCCAAGGATGGAGCAAGGTGCCAGTTGTCTTTACCTGGTAAGCCATCTCACGCGTCCTTCCTTCCTCTCGAGGTTTTACAGTCCCCCGCCTCTCCTTTGTGGCAGATAATGAAGGACTGGCTTCAGTAGCTTTACACTGTTCTCCACAGGTCCACGCTGTGGGTAGGCAGACTTTTCCTATCACAGCCTCTTAGTGTACTTACGGGCTATGAAGATTCCATCAGTAGTGCAGGGCTGTGTCAGGAATATAAACGATCATGTCTCTGCCCAACAGTGAGTAAACAACACAGGTTATTAGGTTGTGGTTTTGCAACAGACTGAAAACCAAGCTGATAGAGATTGAAGGTCGGCCTCAACTTCTTTTGGTTCTCTGCCTCTGGGCTACCTCAAGGCTAGATTCTGTCAAGGTTAATGGGGATGGGTGGGGGGGCGGTGTTTAATGGAAGTTGGATTTTTTTAATTCCAAAAGGCTGTCTTAGAACTTAGAATCCATCACGAGAAGTGTTCAACCAGACCACTGCACTGTGTGACTTCCTCTGTTTTCTTCTCAGAACTCTGATTTAAAAGAAAAAGAAAAAGAAAAGAAAAAAGGCTTCCAAAATCTAATAAATCAGATGACACAAGATCTGTAGGAGAGGGCTAATCTCTCAACATCAAGGCAGCCCTGAAGCTTGTAAGATGCTGGCCCCGCGGCTGCGGGAGAGCGTGGCCGATATTGCCACCTTGTGGCTGCGGTTGGGGGCCCTGGTACGACCAGCTCCAGTCGACATAGCTTCTCAGAGTTGGAGGGACCGCCTGGCGGGCCTCTCAATAGCCTTTTTCTTTCAGTGCCTTTTGGGCCCTTCTGCAGGCACCCAGATATCCGCCTTTTATTCCGCTACTGTAAATGGTGTGCACGTACCCACGTGGAGGCTGTGTGTGTGTGTGTGTGTGTGTGTGTGCTCACTGCCATAAGAGTGAGTTCTCGCCGGGCAGTGGTGGTGCACACCTTTAATCCCAGCACTTGGGAAGCAGAGGCAGGTGGATTTCTGAGTTTGAGGCCAGCCTGGTCTACAGCCTGAGTTCCAGGATAGAGAAACTTCTGTGTCTCAAGAGTGAGTTCTCTTCTTTGCATTCCCTGCCCCCCATGGAAAACAAAAGAAAATGAGCCAACGATACTTTTTGAACAGCCGATGTTTTGTGTGGCCTCTGCAAAAGCCCTAAGGGCTTGGCTCTTAAAAACTGAGACAGGGGAGATGGAAGATGGATGTGTGGATCCCGCAGAGCATAAAAGCGTCTACTTAGTTTTTTGTATGTGTGTAACATATGTCTGCAGTGGGCGGTACTGCTCATTCTAGAATGAGATGCAGGTAAGAGAAGACTAAAAGATTTTACTATAAGTACTTTACATTTGGAAGTTTGCACATAAAATAATCAATTCAAAGAAAAAAGTTCAAAAGATGGGCTGCTAAGGTAGCTTAGCGGGTAAGGGCACTTGCTGTCCATCCTAAGGGATGAGGTCTGGCCCAGGACCATATAATGAAAGGAGAGAACTGACTCCTCAAAAGGTTGTTCTCTGCCGGGTGGTGGTGGCGGCGCACGCCTTTAATTCCAGCACTCGGGAGTCAGAGGCAGACGGATTTCTGAGTTCGAGGCCAGCCTGGTCTACAAAGTGAGTTCCAGGACAGCCAGGACTACACAGAGAAACCCTGTCTCGGAAAAAAAAAAAAAAAAAAGTTGTTCTTTGATCTCTATGCTCACTCCCCAAGCCAATGTAAAACAAAACAAATACACAAGCAAGCAAACACACAAAACAAGAAAACAAAACAAAAAACCCAAAATCTAGCCTTTGAGGCTCCAACTGGGAGAAATGGCTCATTAGTGAAGATTCAGAAGCCTACACTGTGGGGTCGAGCACAGGCCTGGAAACCCAGTGACCCTAAGGCACAGCTCACCACTCTACGCTACACCATTCTCTCGCTCTCTCTCTCTCTCTCTCTCTCTCTCTCTCTTTCTCTCTCTGTCTCCCTCCTTCTATCTTTCTGTTTCTGTGTCTCTCTGTCTGCTGTCTATCTCTCTTTCTTCTCTGCCTACTACTGGTGGACCAGGATGTAAGCTCTCAGCTGCTGTTCCATGGGTCACACATGCAGGCATGCCTGCTTGCCCACTGGTCTGTGGCCATGCCCCCTACCATAATGGCTACAGACTGGGACCATGGACGCTCACATTAAATACTGTCTTTATAAGTTTCCATAGTCATGGTGCTTTTAAAAAAATTTATCGGGGTTGGTGAGATGGCTCAGTGGTTAAGAGCACCAACTGCTCTTCCTAAAGGTCCTGAGTTCAAATCCCAGCACACATGGTGGCTCACAACCATCTCTAACAAATCTGATGCCCTCTTCTGGAGTGTCTGAAGACAGTTACAGTGTACACACATATAATAAATATTTAAATAAATTAATTTTAAAAATTATCTTATGTACATTGGGGATTTGCCTGCATGTGTGTCTGTGTGAGGGTGTTGGATCCCCTAGAACAGGAGATACAGACAGTTGTTAGCTGGGCCATCTCCCCAGCCCCTAGTGTTTGGCACAACAATAGAAAAGTAAGTAGGGCTGGTGAGATGGCTCAGCGGGTAAGAGCACCCGACTGCTCTTCCGAAGGTGATAAATTCAAATCCCAGCATCCACATGGTGGCTCACAACCATCTGTAAGGAGATCTGGCGCCCTCTTCTGGAGTATCTGAAGACAGCTACAGTGTATTTACATATAATAAGTAAAAATAAATCTTTAAAAAAGAAAAAGAAAAGTAAAGTAACTAAGATACTTGGCTAGATAGCTCATTTTAGGCCAGCTTGGGCTACAGGAGACTCTGTCTTAAAGATTCCCCAAACCAAGCAGCTGGGGCTGGAAAATCGGTTAATCAGGGGCTTCCAGAGGAGCTAAGTTTGGTTTTCAGCATCCATGCTGGGCAGCTTACAACCACCCTTAACTCTAGGAGCTGGAAGTTCATTGCCCTCTCTTGCTCCTTGAATACCACATACAATGTAGCAGACATACAGACACATAAATAACTCTTTAAACACAGAAACCAAAGGGCAAAAATTCCAACAAAACAACTAGACAGGAGCTGGCACAGAGGCCAGAATTTAACCAAGGTTAGTTTTATGTCAACCTGACACAAGCTTGAGTTATTTTGGAAGAGTGAACCTATTTGGCCTATGATGCATTTTTGGATTGATACTTTATATGGAAGGGCACACCTCACAGTGCCTGGTACCCCCTCTGGGCTGGTGGTCCTGTGTGCTATAATTAAGCAGGCTGAGCAAGCCTTTAGGATCAAGCCAGTGAGCAGTGCTCACATACCAACAGCCTTGCCCCTAATATAGTCACCAAACCAGCCTCTTTGGCAAGAGCAGTGGCCCATACCCAAAGAAGAAATGCAGGCACTTGGACAACTGGTACAAGAGCAACTGGAGGCTCAGCAGATAGAAGAGTCTACCAACCCATGGAATTCTCCTGTGTGTGTTGTAAAAAAGAAATCCGGTAAATGGAGGGTGATAACAGACTTAGGGTAATCCAACCAATGGGTCCTTTAGCTTGGTCCTTTACCATCTTGTTACCAAAATCATGGCCTATAATAATAATTGACTTGAAAGATTGTTTTTCTTAGTACCCTTCATGAGAAAGATAGGGAATGGTTTGCTTTCTCGGTACCTACTTTGAGTAATAGTCATCCACTAAAGAGATACCACTGGAAGGTTCTCCCATAAGGAATGTTAAATAATCCAACTTTCTGTCAGTATTTTGTGCAGCAACCATTAGAAATTATTCATAAGCAATTTTCTCGATCTATAATTTATCATTATATGGATGCCATTCTGTTGGCTGATCCTGACAAAGATGTTTTAGAGAATATATGAAGGTAACACAAAGAATGCTGCCATGCTGGCTCTGGCTGTTACAGAATGCTCCAGAGCTGTGCCTGCTCTCCCAAGATGGCGCCTGCTCCAGGTGAGTGCTTGAGCGCTGGGAGCCTGGTGCGGGACGTGCCAGGAGCAGCGGCTGCAGGGCGAGGTGGTAGCCTTCCACTACCAGTCCAAAATGCTGGCCCTAAAATGTCCCTCTTCCAGTGGAAAGTGCAACCATGCAGACATCTTGCTTATAAACTTATAGTATGTTTCAGAAGTGGAAATAGTTAATGATTGAACAGAAGCCCCTCCTCCCCTGGCTTCACTCAGTGTTAGTGAGCTTGCTGGTAGAGCTGGTAGAACTGGTAGAGCTGGTAGAGCTCAGATGGCGAAGGAGGAGAATCAGAGCCAGGCCTACGCAATCAGCGCTGGTGTCTCCGGAGGGAGGCCAACAGCTCTTCCAGACCATTCACAAGACCGTTAAAAGACTGCAAATGGCAAAAAACCAAAGCATTGTAGTCATGGAGGAAGTTGTCGTTACACCCTCCTATCAAGTGGAAGGCAAAGAGGGAGTGCACGGAGCCATGGATGCAAAATGGTTGAAAAACGTTTTAGAGATGTGGAAAGCCAAAAGATACTGCAGCGTTCACAAGCCCCACAAGCACAGAAGAAGGCTGCTCTGTCATCCTGAGTCCACAAACATGGAGCATCCAGTATCCAGCCACAGAGATGGCATGGTGGCTTAGTGGAGGCGGCCCACCTAGCCCTTCTCACAGCCCTCTGAGCAGTCATCTTGTTAGTTTTATTACTGCCAATTTCTTTTACTCTGCCTGTGACTTTCCTTCTCTAGTCTGTTTCTGCCATTCTGATTTTATAAGTGGATATACTTGCCTTCTGAATGATTGAAAGAAACTTTTACATCTTTTCTTCTAAAATAAAAGTAACAAGCTGACTGTGGAAAAAAATTGAGCACATAAGGTTCGCAGGGACCAATTGCAACTCTTTTGTTTGTTTGTTTGTTTGTTTTTTGTATTGTTTTTCGAGACAGGGTTTCTCTGTAAATCCCTGGCTGTCCTGGAACTCACTTTGTAGACCAGGCTGGCCTAGAACTCAGAAATCCACCTGTGTCTGCCTCCCAAGTGCTGGGATTAAAGGTGTGCGCCACCACACCCAGCCAATTGCAACTCTAAATAATTTTCAGAAACTATTGGGAGAAATTAACTGGCTGAGGCCTACAACTGGACAAAGTACATATGAGTTAAGTCATTTGTTTCACATATTAAAAAGAGACTGTGGGAGTGGTTCTGATGCTCTTTGATCAGGAATCTGTGTATGAGCACTGAAGGTCCTGTTTCCTAAATTTTATATATATATATATATATATATATATATATATATATATATATATATATGTGTGTGTGTGTGTGTGTGTGTGTGTGTGTGTGTGTGTGTGTGTGTGTGTGTGTGAGAGTACACTGTAGGGCTGGTGAGATGGCTCTGGGAGTAAGAGCACTGACTGCTCTTTGGAAGGTCCTGAGTTCAAATCCCAGCAAACACATGGTGGCTCCTAACCACCCATAATGAGATCTGACGCCCTCTGCTGGTGAGTCTGAAGACAGAAACAGTGTACTTACATATAATAAATAAATCTTTGGGTCGGAGTGAGTGGGGGTTGACTGGAGTGAGGAGAGGTTCGTAAATTTCCAACAACCACATGAAGGCTCACATGAAGGCTCACAACCATCTGTACAGCTACAGTGTACTCATATACATAAAATAAATAAAATCTTAAAAAAAATAAGTTCACTGTAGCTGTCTTCAGATGCAACAGAAGAAAGAGGGCATCAGAGGGCTATGAGCCACCATGTGGTTGTTGGGATTTGAACTCAGGACCTTCAGAAGAACAGTCAGTGCTCTTACCCACTGAGCCATCACACCAGTCCCCTGCCACCCATTGGTTCTTGATTGATCAATAAAGATTACAGCCACTAATGGTTGGATGGAAGAGGCAGGACTTCCAGGTTCCCACAGGCAGGCTAGAAGAAACAGGAGGAGGAAAGGGATTCATCATGATTCGGAGGGTGAGAAAGTCACCAGCCATGTGAGATCTGGAGTGGAGTGGTCATTGGTTGCTTCCCCGGGAGGGAAATTAGAAATGCAACTAAGCTGAGGGGCAGATGTGGGTGTAGAACAAGGAGTAAAGGAAAAGCCACACTAGCAGACCCAGACACCGGGCCATAAGGCGGGTTAAAGATGAGCTCTCTGTGTGTGTCTGAGTGTGCGTGTCTTTCATCCACGGATCCAAGGGAACCAGGGCTGTGGCTGGCAGCACCATCCACCTGGAGCTTAAAGCAGGGTAGTAGAAGGAGACTCCAATTTTAACAGACCAAGTTGTCTAACAGCTGAAGCAGAAAAAGTGTGAACTCTCTCATAGACCAAAGACTACAAGAGGTGTACGTGGAGAGAATTGATCCTTTTGCTCATTTTGCCTTCAACTCTTCTTTACTGGGCTCATTAATTATGCAAAGGGAAGATAGTATTATGGAATGGAATGAACTTTCTTAGCTCATAAAGTAAAAAATAATGAAGTTATATAGAAAAGATTTCTGAATTAACTATAAAAGGTAGAATCAGACTATGTCAATTAATAGGAACAGATCCAGCTGAAATTGTTGTACCTCTTACAAATGCTGAGATCACGTCATTATGGGGAGACTAATGAGGATTGACAAAAAGCTTGTAGTAACTTCTTGGGTGAAATTAATAACAAATATCCAAAAGCAAACCTATACAGTTTATAAAAAGAACTAGTTGGATTCTACCATGTATAGTAAAAAGAACACCAATTCCAGAGGCACCAGCATTTTATACTGATGCAAACACTATTAGATTATCCTGAACCTCTTAATTACTGATCCTTTTTATGCAGAAAGAGTCGTTTTGCATGTAGAAACGGCTGAATTTGAACCTGATAACTCGGAATTAACTTTGCTATTTATACAATTGCAGCAGGCCCTCAGAAGCAGACACCATCCATTACATATCACTCACATTCAATCTCATACAGTTTTGTCTGGACAACTAGCCCAAGGAAATGGTGAAATTGACCAGTTACAAATAGGAAATGTGTTAGAAGCCTCAAAATTTCATAAGAAGCATCATGTTAATGGGAAAAGTTTAAAGAAAAAAATTTCCATCACTTGGCAACAAGCCAAAGAAATAAGTTAAAAATGTCCTACATGTTTTCTATACAACCAAACTCCATTACCTGTGGGTAGTAACCATAGGGTACCAATAGAAATGGCTCTCTGCTAGGCTGTGTCGCTGCTGTTGCTGACCTGGCACTACTGAACTGGAGCTAGTGTATCTGTGGGGTGTTTTCTAGTGGATCAAGCTGCTGCTAACCTGTGAACTGAACTGCTGATTTCCAGACAACACAGATGGAAGTTGCTCCAAAGAACCTTCCTAAGCAGGTCCACTCCCCACTCACCCACCTGTATCCTTTCTAGCTGCTCTTGCAAAAGACACAAGTTTAGTGTCTGACCACCTACATCAGGTGCTCACCACCACCCGTGACTTTAGTCCAGGGGATCCAACACCCACTTCTGGATTCTAAGGATACCCACACACATATCAGACACTCAACACAATCACACATACATTTTAAAAAGTCAAGATAGTAAAACGTATGTTATGTGTATCTTACCGCAGTCAAAACTCTAAGACCAAGAGAACAGGCTGGATTGCCAGCCCCACTGGCTGCATGGTCTTGGACACTGCACTTTATGTCTCTGCCATGATTTTCTTTTCTGTATAGACAGTATCATACTATTGTATGTGTGTCCGGCTCTGAGGAAAGAGTCTACAGGAAACACCTTAAGAGATGCTCGGCAGTGGGAATATGCTCGGCGGTGGGAATATGCTCGGCGGTGGGAATATGCTCGGCGGTGGGAATATGCTTGGCGGTGGGAATATGCTTGGCGATGGGAATATGCTTGGGTTTCCTGGTGTGGTGTACTTGTTTCCCTCCACCTTAAAGGTGTAGAAAGATCTTCTAACTTCGAGGTTTCTTGTTCAACACTACACGTGTGCGCCATGAAGTAGTGGATATTGGGTAACTAGTGCTGCCTCACCTGTGGGCTCGGACCGTTAGGGTGAACTTTCCCTGTTTCTGTACTACACTGCTGTATCTTTATGCACTGCTGTATATAGAGAGGACTGTATAGTAAGACCCTGTTTCAAAACAGACCAAACAAATAGAGAATATTAGGAAGACACACAATATTGACCTTTGGCCTACACTCATACACTCATACACTCGCACACACAAACACACACTCACACATGCAAACACAAATATGTTGTGTTAGAATGGTGGTTATCAGATCACACCAGGCCAGCACAGTTCCATGGGAGAGAGGTTTATTGGGGTGGGGGGAGGGGAGACAAAAGGGGTGATGAAGAAGGAAAGAGAGAGAAGGTCAGAGGGCTCTGCCTTTTATTTAAGCCGTGATGTAACAGCAGGCACCAATGGTGCAGGTGAGGGTGGGCAGGCAAATGGATCGCGGTTGCCATGGCAACAGACACGCAGTCCCTGTCGCCTATGGGTGACATCATCATTGGATTTAGAAGCTTGCGTCTGATGCGAACATACCTTCCTTTTTCTTATCATAAAGAGAAGAAAAAAAAGGGGGGGTGAGAAGCTGATGGCAAAAGGAGAATAGGGGTATTGGATCTCTTAAACAGCTTCCTGCTGTCTAGGGGCATTTTCAGTTTCAGGGTGTAGCTGACTTTCACCATCGGGGTCCACTTGGTAAATGTTCACATCATTAACAGGATCTGATTAATAGTTTGGTTAGTGTCTTAGTCAGGGTTTCTATTCCTTCACAAACATCATGACCAAGAAGTTAAGTTGGAGAAGAAAGGGTTTATTCAGCTTACACTTCCACATTGCTGTTCATCATTAAAGGAAGACAGGACTGGAACTCAAGCAGGTCAGAAAGCAGAAGCTGATGTAGAGGCCATGGAGGGTCCCCGCTTGATCACTAATTGAGAAAATGCCGTACAGCTGGATCTCATGGAGGCACTTCCCCAACTAAAGCTCCTTTCTCTGTGATAACTCCAGCCTGTGTCAAGTAGACACACAAAACCATCCAGTACAGTTAGAATTTTTTTGTATTTGTCATTGAAGGAATGTATAGACAAGATTATTAAGACAGGGACCAAATAATAATGCCAGGAAAATGACCAGGAGAGTCGTTAAGGAAGGGCTTATCCACTTCCATATAGGGTTTCTGAAAATCCAGGAATCAGAGGCTTCATGTCCCCAGAAATTCTGCATGACTTGGGATTTTATTTCTCACTATCCCAGATTGACGTAGAACCAGTATTCTTCTTGGAGGAACAGACAAAGACCACCTTCTTTAGCTGTCAGGGCATCTGGCTCCCGTCAGTTCTGAAGCACCATGCTGCCAAAGAATCGATCTGTTTCTGAATGGTAAGCATGGTTTCAGGCAGTTTTTGAAAACCAGTGCTAAGCTTGGAAGTGAATTTATCATATTGGGTTATGGAAGTCATTATCCCTGAAATTCCAGTACCAGTACCTATGGCTATTCTTGTAGCGACCAAGAGTGGCACCACCTGAACTGCCCTCTTATGGTGAGCAGGTATCATATCTACAACTGGGATTGGCAGAGGCTCATTTCCCTGGATTACTCCTGGTTCAGTGCAAACTCCTGACCAGCTGGCCAGGAGGCGATGATATGCCTGAGTGCCACAGAGAATTGACGGGTTTTGGACAGCAGTGCACTGTGGCAGAGATGAGATATTAAGGATTGTGGTTCTATTGCAGTCTAGGGAGCTTAGAGTTCCTGAAGAATGTGTCTCAGAGGTCTTAAAACAGTTTGCCACACTAAAGAGAGGAAAGAGGAAAGGTATGGAGTCATGGCAACATCAGAGTCAGGGCAGCTGACAGAAGGTGCCGTAAGGTTACTCAGCAGTGTCACCAGAGAGGCTGTAGGTGGCCATTGTGAGCTAGTTCCAGGGGTACACATAACCAGCAATCTTTAAAGCATCTAGGTCTGGTGACATCACGGAGTTGGTATGCCAAGGTCAAGGTCTGAAGCAAAAGGTGAAATGACAAGTTAGTGCCATTTATGAGGGGGATGTCAAAGAGGTAAGGACCTCGGAGGCGTGTTTGACTAGTTCTCCTACTTTTCTAATATCTAGAGGTTGGGCAATTGAGGCATATTTCCTCTGGATGTGGATAGTACTTACTGGGGACCTGGCTTTTTTTTGTTTGTTTGTTTTGTTTTGTTTTGTTTTGTTTTTTGAGACAGGGTTTCTCTGTATAGCCCTGGCTGTCCTGGGACTCATTTTGTAGACCAGGTTGGCCTCGAACTCAGAAATCCACCTGCCTCTGCCTCCCGAGTGCTGGGATTAAAGGCGTGCGCCACCACGCCCAGCTCTGGCTTGGTTTTTAAGGCAGAGCTTACCAACAACTCCTGTCTCCCACCTGAGATTCCATGGGTCTTGTATATAGAAAAAGGGGGTCTTATTGATGATTGAAGTGATTGGTCCTTGATCCTAACATCTGTATCTGGCAAGACCAATATGGGCAGCTCCCATATTCATCTGGCCATCTTTTACAATCATAATATTTAGATGGGATAATAGATACAGGGATGACAGCAATTTGGATCAGTTCTTGGCATCCGGCTATGGAACAGTTTCCTGTCCCTATTTGTAAAGACTGTTTGTTATCAGTGGGGGTTTCTCGAATCTCCAGATGTAAGGGCTGCCCTGGGTAGAAACGAACAGCAGGGGGAGGATGAGTAACCCTCCTCTAATTCAGGAGGTAGAGCGCAGCTGCCAGAGTGGAGTCTCATTTTCTGGAATTGGGAACAAGGTAGGTGGTCTCCATGTCTTCTGCAGCTTAAGAGAGCACAACCCTGTTAGAGTCGATGTGTAGGAAGAAGAGTCATTTTTAGGTGAAATAATGCACACATGGAGGTGAAATACTTATATCATAAAATTTTTTTAAAGAAAGAAACACAGGACACACTGTGACATACTACAGCTTCTATGGCAGTGAGATGTTTTCTTTCTTTCTTTGTTGTTTGTGTGTTTTATTTCGGGGGTGATGGGGAAGGTTGCAATGGGAAGGAAGGATATGAGGAGCCAGAGAGATAAGTAGATCTGGGGTGCATGACGTGAAATACAGCCTTCACTACTCCACTGTATCACCTGGTCTCATACAGCAATATCAGGAAAGACAGCACAAGAATCTCCCAGCCTGATCTACTGTGCATCCAGTAGGCATCCTGCGAAGCTGTGTTTAGACAACTACAACCTTGCCTTTTAACAATCAATTACATGAGAAGGAAATGTACCCTCTGTAGTCTACGTGGACATGGCTTCAGGGTATCTAGAATCCAGAGGCTTGTGACAGCAAGAACTGAAGCCTGTCTCAAAACAGCCCTGCCTGAAGCTGCAAGGACAATCAACTTTGATCAATGTGTAGTTCTCGAAAGGTGTCCATTGAGTGTTTCAGATAGCTAGCTGGTGCTGGCATGAGTCCGACAGTTGCCACACAGAGTCAAACTGCCCCGTTCTGGTTTTGTCTATTTTATAGGAACGTATGTTTACAATATAAAGGTAACTTACTATTAACACCAATAGTGACTTTAACAAACTGCAATAATGCTTAACACATGCCCGGGCAGAGGTGGGCCTCCTGCTCAGTGTCCCTAGACATCTGGACTCTAGTTCAGTACAGATGTAGCTGCTGGTAGGAGGGCAGGAGATACTGACCATGATGGAGGCTCCGCTCGAATTAGACTGCACTTTCCAGGAAGCCCCGAGACCTCCCAAGCACCCGACTTAAGTATAGTGAGACCCAGAAAGCGAAAATGAGACTTCTTCCAAATCTCTAGCTCCAGGGTGTCAGATTGGCTAGTGGTGAGAATCCTCCCTGTTCATTGGCTGCCCATTTCCGACAAACGGCGTTCTGGATTGATCAAGCGCCAAATGCTTGTCCCCGCGCATGCGCCAGCGAGTTTCCCAGCGCCCCCCGCGCGAGCTTCCTGCCCCGGGCGCCGCTGGGGAAGCGCCGAGCCCGGGAGCGGCTCTGGGCGCTGTGTCCTGGGGGCGGGACCGGCGCGTCGCGGAGACGGGCGCCTGCGGATTCGGCGCTCGAGGCGCCTGCGGGAGAGGACGCGCTCCTCGGAGCGGCGCGGGCCGCCGGCGCCTCCGGGCTCTCCGGGTCTCCCGGCAGCATCGCGGAGCCCGGCCACCCTCACCAGGCTGCTGGGGACCGTCCCCATTTCCCACGTCCTGCCGAGCGACCCTGGTGAGTCCGAGCCCTTCCTGAGGACACCTCCTCGGTCACTGGAGGATAAGGCAGAAGGCTCGTGAAGAGAAGCGTAAACGAAGTGCTTGTGGTAGTGGAGAAGAAATGGAAACCGCCCCTATGCATCACTCGGGTTGGTTGAGAAACTGAAGTACCCCGTGCCACAGAAGCGTATAGATTCACTTACGAAGAAACGTTGCTAGTGAAAAATGGTTTGTTCATAAGATCTCATTTATGTAAAACACACATCCGGTGCTTGTAGATTCTGGAGATAACAATCTTCAGTAAAAATATGACACCGTCATATATCAGATTATCAGTGAATCAAAAAGAAACATTGATATTTTAACACTTCCCTCCCGTTCTTTAATTTATGATGTTCATGCCAATTAGACTGTTGAAATAAAAGAGAAAATTTCAAGTCACACTTACGAGTGTATGTGAAGTAATAACAACATTAAAATACAAATACTTGCCATACATTCATATGCAGTTGTGAATAAATGGTGTTGGATGGTGTTCATGAGGCCTCTTATCCATCTGCCCCTTACTTGGAGTAAGGTGTTTCTAGAATTTGTAAGCTTTAAAAAACAAAACAAAAAACAAAGATTTTTATATGTCTTAAGTGTTGGCTTTCATGTATGTAAGTATACCACATGTATGTAGTGTTCAAGAAGGACCAACAGAGGCTGTCGGATACCCCAGAACTGGAATTACAGATGGTTGTGCACCTCCATGTGGATGCTGGAAATTGAGTCTGGGGCCTCTGCAAGACAAAGACATACTTTTAACCACTGAGCTATCTATCCAGCCCCATAAATTTATGAGTTTTCAAATTTGAGAAAAATAACAGTATGGCCCATCAGTAGAGGGATTTAAGATTACATTTATAATTAAACACAATAATTATAATTTTTTTTCTTCCTTGCTCCTGTCTGCCCCGCTCGCTCCGGTCGGCCTTGCTCTCTCCGGTCGGCCCCGCTCGCTCAGTCCCTGCTCTCTCCAATCCAAAGATTCATTTTTTAAAATTATTATTCATAAGTACCCTATAGCTGACTTCAGACGCACCAGAGGAGGGCGTCAAATCTCATTATGGGTGATGAGGGCGTCAGATCTCATTATGGGTGGTTGTAAGCCACCATGTGGTTGCTGGGGTTTGAATTCAGGACCTTGGGCAGTCAGTGCTCTTACCCACTGAGCCATCTCGCCAGCCCCCTAATTACAATTTTTAAAAGACATTGTTGCTCTATAGCCCAGACTGATTCTAACTCTGGCCACTCCTGCCTCGGTCCCTACAGTTCTTGGATTAGACATGTACCACTATGCATGCGCTGCTGTGCCCAGTGAAATTTTATAACTGAAGTATGTCTACTTAAAAACATACCTTAAGAATAGCTCAAGTGGTGGCATGGGCCTCCCAGCAGTTGGGAGGCAGAGGCAAGAGCATTTCTGAGTTTGGGTCCAACCTGGTCTACAAGTGAGTTCCTTGCTACAGAGAGAAACCTTGTCTTGAAAAACAAAACTAGAACAGCTCAGTGATTTAAAGTGTTTTCTGTAGAATTAGTTATTTTATTCTATGTGTGTGAGTGGTTTTTTTTAACGATTTATTTATTTATTTATTTATTTCGTGTATGAGAGTACACTGTAGCTGTACAGATGGTTGTTTGTGAGCCTTCATGTGGTTGTTAGGAATTGAATTTTTAGGACCTCTGCTTGTTTGGGTCAACCCTGCTCACTCAGGCCCAAAGATTTATTTATTATTGTACATAAGTACACTATAGCTGTCTTCAGATGCACCAGAAGAAGGTGTCAGATCTCATTATAGGTGGTTGTGTGACACCATGTGGTTGCTGGGATCTGAACTCAGGACCTCCGGAAGAGCAGTCAGTGCTTTTATTCACTGAGCTGTCTTGCCAGCCCATGAGTGTTTTACCTGCATAGATGTATGTGTACTATCGGTAGAACTGTTGCCTGAGTGCTTGGCCCCCTGGAACTAGAGTTATAGATAGTTGTGAACCACCATGTGGGTGCTGCAAACCAAACTTGGTTCCTCTGTAAAAGCAGTAAGTGCTCTTAACCTCTGAGCTATCGCTGCAGCCCGCTAGCTGAAGATGACCCTGAATTTCTAATCCTTCTTTGAACATCTGAGTGCTGGGATGACAAATATGTACCACCTCACCTAGTTCCAGGTAGTGGTGGGGATCATTTAAGCTAGGCAAGCAGTATCACAACTGAGCTACACATGCAGCTAGCTCAGGGAATCTTACAGACTGCACAGACATGCTTATTTTTGCCGTTAAGCATGGAAAGTTACTATACATGAAGGTAAAAACAAGCTCATATTGACACATGCAGTACTGCTTCCAAGTGAGTGACATTAGGTTTTGCTGTCAAATGGGCCACGAAAAACCCAGATTTGGGATGTCAGATGTGGTGATGAAGGCTTGTGGGTCTGTATTACTGATACACAGTTACAAAGAGCACACAGTTGCAGTAAAGCATAAAGAGGCACAGAGTGGGTGCCAGAGTCCCCCAACTTTCCTCCAGATTGGTGTATTCCGATCTCCCTCAAATACTGTTCTTTTACTATTTCCATAGGCAAGTGTGTCCTGATGCCAACCCACTCGTCACAGAGAATCCCTCTAGGACACTGAAAGGCTCAGCTCTGGAGCCTCAAGCTAAGGCTAACCAGCCCTGAGCCTTAGGCCAGGGGCATGGCATCCCTCCAGGAGCTCCAAGACCCTGCTCCTGCGGAGGAGGAAGGACTTATGATTGTGAAGGTGGAAGACTGCTCCTGGGAACAGGAGCCTGTCCAGCCAGTGGAAAGCAGGGATTCAGAAGCCAGCCGCCAGCGGTTCCGACAGTTCTGCTACAGGGATGTGGGTGGACCACACGAAGCCTTCAGCCAGCTGTGGGAGCTCTGTTGCCGCTGGTTGCAGCCTGAGCTGCACAGCAAGGAGCAGATCCTGGAATTGCTGGTGCTGGAGCAGTTCCTGGCTGTGCTACCAGGGGAGATCCAAGCCCAGCTGCAGAGACAGCATCTTGGGAGTGGTGAGGAAGCTGTCGCTTTGGTGGAGGACATACAGAATCAGTCATTGAAAGTCTGGCCACAGGTGAGGGAGGGATCCCTTCCATGTTTGGAGCCTGAAGAATAGAGACCATCTTCCTGGAGATGAGTCTCCACAGGGCCCAGAGGGCAGGGGAAAACCACCAAGTCTAGATAGAGAAGCACAAACAAAATTCCCAATGTAGTCTTAAGTAAAGACTCTTGTAAAGACATGTTTCTCATGACTTTATTGGATTTAAAGTCGTTATGGTCCAGAAATGTGGGGTTTATTGTCGCTGTATGTTTGTTTGTTTTGAGACAGGTTTTCTCTGTGTAACTCCTGGCTGTCCTGGAACTTGCTCTGTAAACCAGGTTGGTCTAGAACTCACAGAGATCCATCTGCCTCTGCCTCCCAAGCGAGTCCAGAAAGGTTTTAGCTCCACACAACTACTGTGGTTAATCTATAGGGATACAGAATTACACATCAGAGCTCCAGAGAGGTATGAGGAAGCAGAGCTGTCTAAGGGTACCCTGCTGTCTTGTGTTCCAGACACTGGCAGATCTGCAGATGGTATACAATCCAGCTAGGTTGTGGGATTCTGCCCTTGGCAGGAGGACCACCACTGCTCCATTTCTCCCTTGCTAAGTAGCTATAATTCTGGCCTTTTAGTGACTGGTTCTTGTTTTTTTTTCTTTCTTTTTTTTTTTAATTAAAGATTGTATGTATGTATGTATTTATTTTTTATTTTTATTTATTTTTATTTATTTATTTATTTATTTTTGGTTTTTTGAGACAGGGTTTCTCTGTGTAGCTCTGGCTGTCCTGGAACTCACTTTGTAGACCAGGCTGGTCTTAAACTCAGAAATCCGCCTGCCTCTGCCTCCGGAGTGCTGGGATTAAAGGCGTGCACCACCATGCCCGGCATGTATTTATTTATTATGAGTACACTGTAGCTGTCCTCAGACACACCAGAAGAGGGCATCAGATCTCATTACAGATGGTTGTGAGCCACCATGTGGTTGCTGGTGATTGAACTCAGGACCTACGGAAGAAGTCAGTCAGTCATCTCTCCAGGCCTGGTTCTTGTCTCTTTTTTTTTTTTTTTTTTTTTTTTTTTTTTTTTTTTTTTTTTTTTTTTTTTNGTCCTTGGGTACAAAACACTGCTTGGTATCTCATTCTTTTTTTTTTTTAAGATTTAGCTGTCTTGGGGCTGGTGAGATGGCTCAGCGGGTAAGAGCACCCGACTGCTCTTCCGAAGGTGGTAAGTTCAAATCCCAGCATCCACATGGTGGCTCACAACCATCCATAACAAGATCTGACTCCTTCTCCTGGAGTGTCTGAAGATAGCTACAGTGTACTTACATATAATAAATAAAATAAATCTTAAAAAAAAAAAAAAAAAAAGATTTAGCTGTCTTCAGACATTCCAGGAGAAGGAGTCAGATCTTGTTATGGATGGTTGTGAGCCACCATGTGGTTGCTGGGATTTGAACTCAGAACCTTCAGATGAGCAGTCGGTGCTCTTACCTGCTGAGCTATCTCACCAGGCCCCCCCCCCCCCTTTAATGGTATCTCATTCTTTTCTGGACTTTCTGGGCCTCCATTTGATCCTTACCCCTATTCAGCCGTCAGCTTCCTAAGGGCTGTGTCCCATAGCTCCTTGCCAGGATTAAGTTGTGTCATCCCTGACCTCCAGGCTGGTCTCTGCTAATGGGCGTGTTATGGTTTCTGCACAGGATGAGCTCTCAGAGGTGGAGCCTAAGGCAGCAGTCCAGGGACTCCAAGCCACAGGGTCTCCCCAGAAGGCAGGGGTACAGAAGCAGCTACCTGCACCCCAAGAGCAGCGCAGCCATGGTGAGTTAGACTCTTCAGTCAGCAGTGTGGCTACACAGGGGCTCTATTCCTTCTCTAGAATTGCCCTGAGAGTGACAGGCACCAGAACCTCAGTCACATGCGTGAATGCATCTGACGGGTGTGCACCTGCAAGTGTAGATGAAACCATCCGTCTCAGCCCTGACTTTAGCCTGTATGAAGCTCTGTTCTTTTCCTTCAGCCCAGCTCCCTGTTCTTAAAGAGCGACGGTTGGATGTCTGCTTTGCCTCTGCAGTTGATGTGAGTTAACAGTTCTTTGTTCTCCCAGAGGCCTTGGTGCTGTTAACTATAATCTGACCCCCCCTGTCCTCACTTACACAGCTGCCTGGGAGACCCGAGCTGGGTCCTATATCCCCATTCCAAAAGTCTGTGGCATTGGGAGACGTCCCTTTCTATTTTTCCCGAGAAGAATGGAGCTCCCTGGACCCTGCTCAGAGGAACCTCTTCTGGGACATCAAGAGAAAGAACTCTGCCCTTGGTAAGCAGATCCATCGGGTCCCTCGCTCAGCTGTAATCCGGCTTTGCTTCCCTGGTCAGGTTCTAAAGCTAGCCCTTCCCAATTCTCCTCAGCCCTCCTTTGATGTGATGTTGAAGTTTCTGTCTCAGTTGTGTGACCAGTTGGCCCGTGCCCTCCATGTGCCAGCTCTGGGCCAGCTCTATGCTGAGGGCTTGCCCGGGCATTTTCTCAGTCAAATCTCAGGCTGGCATATTTGCCCCCAGATAAACTCTGGCATTCAGTGAGATCGATGGACCATGTCAGTCACAGAAATGCTAAAAAACAAGAGCTCTTGTTGTACCCCACTATGTGAAACCTCACCAAGTCAGGCCCTTTCCCAGTATCCCCTGGTCTCATCTTACTTAACTGGCAGCAGTCTGAGTGCTTTGGGGTTCCTCTCTGCCCAAGGCTGCTGTGTGTCATCTGCGAGGGGACCACAGTAGCTACACATTCTGATGCCTTCTGTGTACAAAGTTAAGCCAACTGTGCTCAGTGGACTGGGAGCGTGCTGTTGGCTTTAACTGTGGAGAGTGGATACTGGCCCCAGGGCAGAGACCAGGCAGAGAGAGGGTCTTTATAATGGCACATACCTCTGCAGGAGGATCAGCTCACTGGTGACCCCTGGTGACCCCCAGGCTCCCTCAAAACTGCTCCTTTGCTGCCTTCTACCATCTTCCCATTAAAAGCACTTTTGAAATAAAATTGCATTTTAATATTTTCCTTTGTGTACAATGCAGAGAAGGACATGTGTGGAGGTGGAAAGGATGGTTTTCCAGGCTTGGTTCTACCATGGAGGTTGGAGGTTGGGGTGGGCTCAGGCTTGGTCAGTAGGCTTGCTGGCAAGTGACTTTACCCACTGAGGCCATCTTGCTTGCCTGTCATCCAATCATTTTGTAAATGTGAAGACCTAGGCTTGATGTGAGCCACAGCAGCCTGAACCTCAAATCCCGGGGGATGTCTCTACGTCACATTTCTTCAGATCTCTTCCCAAACCAGAATCAAGGACGACTAAACAGAGGCTTCACCCCTCCTTGCAGGTTTGAGACCCAAAAGCCAAAAACCCCCTGCTGAGGAGGCCGTGACAGCAGTGCTGGGACAGACTGAAGGGCCTGCGTCCTGGAATCCCGAGGTCTGGGAGAGTGAGAACCCAATGAGGACAGCCCTGGACCCGCTGTTGGGAGCGCGCCGGGGGCGGCCGCCCACTCACAGGCGCCAGTTTCAGAACTTAGCGGCAGAGAAGCCGCACAGCTGCGCGCAGTGTGGGAAGCGCTTCCGCTGGGGTTCAGACTTAGCCAGGCACCAGCGCACACACACGGGTGAGAAGCCACACAAGTGCCCTGAATGCGACAAGAGCTTCCGCAGCTCTTCTGACCTAGTGCGCCACCAAGGCGTGCACACGGGTGAGAAGCCGTTCTCCTGTTCTGAATGTGGCAAGAGCTTCAGCCGAAGCGCCTACCTGGCTGACCACCAGCGCATCCACACAGGCGAGAAGCCCTTCAGCTGCAGCGAGTGCGGCAAGAGCTTCTCGCTGCGCTCCTACCTGCTAGACCACAGGCGCGTGCACACAGGCGAGCGGCCATTCGGCTGTGGGGAATGTGACAAGAGCTTCAAGCAGCGTGCACACCTCATTGCGCACCAGAGCTTGCACGCAAAGATGGCCCAACCTGTGGGGTGAGCCGATGATGGATGATGGGACCTGAGCAGCACCCCCCCCACCCACCCGCACCCCGGCCCTTCAGGGGGACACATCCTGTGACTCTCGCAGAATCTTTTCCTTCCCCCTGGGGATTTCGTCACTCACCTGTGACCACTGCCAGCCTGTCAAAGGGACGCAAGGCCCCTTTTCTTTGATCTGGCCTGCCTGCTCCCAGGATCCTGCCACACGCCTCTCCCTTTCTGCTCTGGATTTCTCTTTTACTTGTTTCCTGGAGCTTCAGTTTCCCGTTGAGGATCACGTGGTATGAGGCAGGACCTAGGGTTTTTCAGAACCCTCCAGCCTTGCTTGGGCAGAGGTTCTTTGTTTCCTACTTTCTTATGTGGACCCACCAACCTGGCTAAGTCTCTGCTCAGTCTACTTGTGCCTTCCAGTGGGGACTGGCCTCCATCCTCAGGGGCTGCTGGGGTTTGGCCTTGGGAAGAACTAGGCTCACACCAATGGGGATTTAGGTCCTGGGTTCTAGCACAGCCGCTTCTTGGCTGTCACTGTTCCCCGGTACCCTTCATACTTCCAACCTGTGACCACTCTGTCATGCCCTGACCCCAGGAAGCTGCCTACTTGTCCTGCTCTGAGCCACCGAGATACACTGCAGGTCTGGAGGTTAGTAGAGGTGGTGGCTGTAGCAGCAGGCTGACTGGAGAACATGCAGTCCTCCAGATGTGTGGCTTTTGTTGTACTTAACACTAGCACTCCATCAGCACTTTGTAGCTGACTCCTCAAGCACTGTATTTCCATGTTTTTAATCTGCATTGTGTGCAGATTCACATTAACATGGACAGATTATGGACCTTCCGAAAGGGCTCAGCCCAGTGGGCTTCGGGAGAGTTTGAATAAACATGGAAATTTTCCTCTAAGCTGTGACTTTAGCTGGCTTTTCTGTGTTAGGGGCATGGAAGCTATCTCTTAGTCTTTTGGTTTGGTCAGCTGATGGTTCATGGTGTATGGAGTCACCATGGAAAGCCACATCCTGGACCTGCAATCCTGTGACTTCCTCTCCCAGTGTCAATCCATGTAGTCATGGTCTGGAAGTGGGGGGAGCCAAACATGACTTAAGTAAGCCCTGGGCCTGGAGGAAGTCCCACCTGGTTCTCACGGCCTTCCTGGTGTGGGGGACCCTACGGCAATTGCACAGTTGGAGGAGGCTTGGGGAGAAAGCTAGTGAGATGCTCTTCCTGGTCCAGTCTGTTCCCAGCACCCAGCTGGGGCCCAGCTCAGCCCAGCCCAGCTCTGGTTTTCCTTCCCCAGGGAAAATACAGTGTTCAGGGTTCAAGGGTAGCCTTGGTACTCTGCAGCCCTGGTGTGTCTGCCACAGCAGTTGCTGGCGTGGATGGTGTGCTCCAGGCTCTGGGCTTTGAAAACTGTCAGAAGAGAGAGAGAGGCCCCAGTCCAGGTGAGCTTTCACCCTGTAACCTTCAGCCCTCAGCCAAACACTCACATTTAGCTGGGGCCTCACCAGACTTTGCATCTTTCTCCTAGAGATGTCCAGAGGGGTGCTATGGGGTGTGCCCTTGTTGTCCTAATGGTCCCCAGTGGGCAGCTAAGGCAGCCGTAGCTGCTGGTCAAGGAGCTGAGTCACTGTGGGGCCCTTCAGGGTTGCCCCAAAATTTTCCTGTTACTCTTTAATGGTCTCAAGGGTGAGTGGATGGTCAGTGACCCATTGGGGGTGGGGATGGGGGGTGAGCAGGAAAGCTTGGAGCTTCTGTTGTACCTACGCAGCCATGGGGTCCTTCTCCTCCAGCTCTCTGGGAGCCTGAAGATTTCCTTCTGCATCTGGGGAAAATCTACAGTCAGCATCCTCGCTGGTCACTGCTGCAGCTACTGACAGAGGTGGGGGAAGCCAAAAGGAGGGAAGGCTGGGCCTACATCTCCCTGGCTCCCCAGAACCAGTTACAATGAAATAGTTCAGACGAAGTTGCATCCGTTCTGCAAACACACACATGGGCTGCAGGACAAGCCTTCGTAACCACATGGGCCTCCCCCAGACTCCAAACATCCTTCCCACCCCATGACTTTGTACAGAGGATTCCCTCAGTGACACATGCTCTCCCTGCTGGCTTGGCTCTCTAGTATCTACACTGAAACGTCCAGCCTCACCCTTCGACACTCTGTCCTCTTCTATTGAAAGGCCTTGGTAGCTGAGATAGGCTCAGATTTGGTCCTGAGGTCTGAATGAACATCTTGCTGGGTAGTGGCTGAGTGACCTAGAAGTCACTATGGGCCCAGTTCTGCTCCATGGCTTTCTCAGCCTAGTACCTCCCCAGGTAATGGCACCTTAGGAGCCCTCTTCCACAGACCTATCCCTCTCCAGGGATGGTTCTGCCTCTGTGTGTAGTAATCCCTAGAGTGAGCTAATGAACTTGAAGATGAGTCAGAGCCTAGGTTTTGCTTAAGTCCACCCTGACCTCTACTTTCTCTCTGAAATGTGACCTCCAAAGTCTCCCCTGGTCTCATCCTGACGCCTCTGCTTGGGTTGTAATTCTTCCCCTGGCCCCCAACAGGGCAGTTCTCTGAGGTGTCCTTGGGCTCTGCCCTCCTGGGTCTTTTGCAGAGTGGCTGAAGAGTCTGCTGGGAACACCTACTGCCCCGTCTTTAGGACCTCCCTTTGGGGGACTCTGTGATGGGAGATGAGGAGCCCTGGGGGCCGGAGGTGAGGGACAGAGACGGAATCCAGTCCTGTGTCTGCAGTAGCAGGTTGGGTGGAGGCTGAGGGAGACAAATGGGGGAGAGGAGCAATTGGAGGTCCCTTCCTCCTACTGTGTGTCCCTAACCCTCTATACAGTCAGACCCTGGACCAAGCACACAACATGACCTGTCTGGAACCAGGGCTTGCCCTCCGACTGGCTGTGTGTGATTCCAGACAGACTAGGAGCACAGCATGATGTGGCAGCATTGAGGGACCTTTGCCAGGCCTTGGGCTTCAAGGTCACCCTGAGGACAAACCCATCAGCTCAGGTTGGGGGAAGCCCAAAACTGGTGGTGCTTGGAAGGAAGGGTACCCCTGCCCTAGGACCCTGGAGTTCTCCTTCCTGGGTTTCGCCCACATCACAGGCAGGAAGCACATCTGTAAGTCTTGCCTCTGACTTCCTGCTGTATTCCTGGGATAGTCACTTTCTTGCCTTGGAAAGCCCGATCTCTAAGGCAGAGACCGAAGAAGTGCTCCCAGCAGTGCTCCCAGCCCCATGAAGGGCAGCCAGGAGCTGGTTCAGACCTTGACCTTTACCACTCCAGGCCTTCTGGGAACTGGCTCAGCCTCGGGAAAAGATGGACACTCACAACAGCCCCCGTGAGCTGTGCCCTGGTGGCCCTGATGGCCCATGGGGGGCCTCAGGGGCAGCCGCTGGGGGCTGATGGTGAAGAAGTACAGGCAGGAGCACTGGTGCAGGAACTGAGCTGCTGCCAGGCACTGCATGGCCACCCCAAGATCTTCCTGCTCTAGGTCTGCTGTGGGGTGAGGGACCCCGCCTCCTCTACCCTGCCATTCCTCTGCCTCCCACATTTCCCACACAGCTCCTCCAGGAAGCCTGCGTGCTAGCCATTCCCTGGCCCTCTCCAGCCTCCCCTGGAGCCAAGCCCACAAACTTGAACCTGTCTGAATGTTGCCAGCCCTGCAAGCCTGCCTCGCCCAGAGATATCCTGAGGTTCTACTGAGTAAAGCTATCTGCCCCATCCTTTTCCAGGGAACAGGGACCCTGGTGTGGGGCCAAGAGCTCTCCCATGGTACCATCGCTGGCTGAGAGCACCCCGAGCCATCCCAACCCAGGCAGATGTTCTTCAGGTCCATGCTGATGCCCCAGGTGGGGCTGCTTTTCTTCTGGAGCCTGGGCTTGGCACACTGGTGCTGGGAGCCACTCACACGGCACACTGCTAGGCCTGGCAGCTTGGAGTTTGCTGCTTTGCCAAGATCCAGGGAGGAAATGTCTTCCTAAGCTGTGAGGGACTCGGGACTCCTGCTCCTGAGTCTGACAGTTTGGAGTTAGCAAGAGGACCTAGCTTCTCTGAGTTCATACAGCTGTAATGCTTGTGGGTTTTCAGCCCCACATTCTTTCCACTGTCTAGTGCTGCCCCTGAACCAGAGATGACAAGACACTGGGTCAGGTGGAGTCCCTGGATGCTGGTAATGGGAGTTGACTCTTCTTGCAGGCAGCCTTATCTCCACTCCAGGGAGCTCAGGCCAAGCAGACATCCTTACTGTCTACGCAGCTGTTGAGGGTAAGAAACCTTTGGTTATGGAGGGCCTAGTTTCCTGCCCCATGACCTGGAGTGATAGCTTTACTCTTAGCAAGAGTCCAGCTCCAGTTAAGTCACTTTCCTCCCACAGGTAAGTCCTTACAGTCATAGTTAGAATGGCAAGCTCCTGTCAAATGCTCCCTTGTGTAAGTTCTAGGACAGGACAGTCTTGCTTGCTTCAGGCGCCTGTCCACTGTTTGGTACCTAGCAAGTCACCAGTAAATATTTGTTGTACATTGATTATACCCAAATATTCACTCTACAAATATCAGCAACTTCTTCCTGATGCAAGAAGTCCCTGACCCTGTGCTGCTCTGAAGCCACTTACCCAGAATGCCCTCTGCTTCCCCCCACAATAGGCCACTGAAAGTTGGGATGCCAATCCAAGGCTGACTCTGACCTCATCCCCTCACCTAGGCCGTGTGGCTTATCAGGATGAAAAGGGCTCGGACTTTGTCCAGACACTGGTGGAGGTCATCAGAGCCAACCCTGGAAGAGATCTCCTTGAGCTGCTGACTGAGGTGTGAGGAATGGGGATAGGAGGGGAGAAAGAGGGGCTGGATCTGTGGGAGTGTTCGCATTACCTCCCACTTAACCCAGGGGAAGGAGAAGCAAGGAGAAGTCTCTCTCTCTCTCTCTCTCTCTCTCTCTCTCTCTCTCTCTCTCTCTCTCTCTCTTCTCCCTCCCTCCCTCCCTCCCTCTGCCCCGCCCCTCTCAACACCTTTATTATAGGAGGGTTCTCTTGCCCTCACTCACATCAGGAGATGCTCAAACACAGGGCACATTGGTCAGACAAACACAGCAGCAGCTATTACATACACTAAATAAAGTTCAGGAGAGGAGGACACCAGAAGCCATTGGGGGAGGGGGCTGAGGTGGGGATATACGGGGATGTAGAAGGAGCCAGCAGGGGGTGCCACTGGGTTGTTACAGAATAGGGTCAGTTCATTTGTACACTTTTGCAGGCTAACAAGGAGGTCCTCTTCTTGTGTTGAGGTCAGAGTGGGCAATGCTGGTCTGGCTGATTATATGATTATATATATGGGGTGGGGAGCCTTTCCCTTTGGGTGGGGGACTTTTTGGGTGAGAGCAAGGAACTCGTGTAAAACTGCTAGGTTAGTATGAGGCTCAAAGATGATTAGGTAGCACTTGAAATTTTAGGCTTACAGAACAGCAGACACAAGAGTCGGTCATTGAGGGGCATGCCTGTAGCTGGGACATAGTGGCAGGACCCCAGAGATTGAGACCAGCCTAGTATCCATAGACTATTTCAGAAGTATCGACCTCTCCGCAAAACACCCTCCAGCAGACAATGACTGCCGTGGGTGTGATGGACTGAGCCCCTCAGGGCCTAGCTGAGTGTCGCTCCTTAGGTCAACAGGCGGGTGTGTGATCTGGACGTCCTGGGGCCAGACAGTGAAGAGCTGCGCAAAGCCTGCCTGGAGATCCGCAGCTCGCTCAGGCGCCGGCTGTTTATAGGACGAGCAACCTCACCACTTCCCCTACATCCCCTCTTCACACCCTGTCATCGATGCAGCAAGTTTGGGCGTGGGAGCTCAAATAGCGCCAATAAATATGTGTTCATGATCGGCGTGCTCCGGGAAATGTATGTTCTTTCTGAAATACGTGAGATAATGGGGAAAGTACCTGGTAGTAGATAGGGGAACGACTGTGCTCTCGGGAACCAGAGGTTGAATCGGGTCTGTGCCTCCTGTCTGGGACTACGGAACCTCACAAGGCTGACCTGGATATGCTGGGAGAGGCTTAGGGAGAAAGAAGTCCTGGGAAGGATCATCTCGGGAACCATAATTCTCGCCTCGCTGAGTCCCTGATGCGGGTGTTCTCAATCTCCACGTGGCGCTGGGGCCATGGAGTTGCCAGAGAGGCGAGCCAGCACGAGTCTGGAGACTGGAAGAGACCATTGTGGATACTTCAGTGACGTGATAGGGAAGTGCATGGGTTGTCCCTGGTCTTGAGTTGAGGGCCAGCCAATGGAGGAGATCCGAAAGGCGAGCCTCTAGGATTCGGAAGGGCTTCTGCTGGCTGACTGCTCAGAAGGGTTTATATCGATTCAAACTTGTGGAGGCTCCTTTGAGGCTGTCATTAAATAGATTGGCTCAATGGGCAGGATTTTCTTCGGTTTAAGCATGCGCAGTAGGCTCATGAACAAGCCTTTATAGAGAGAGCTAAGAGCTTGCCTAAAGTAGGGCCGCGTGGCCTAATGGATAAGGCGTCTGATTCCGGATCAGAAGATTGGGGGTTCGAGTCCCTTCGTGGTCGCTGCGTGTATTTGCTTTTTAAAAAAATATTTTAAGCCGGGCGTGGTGGCACATGCCTTTAATCCCAGCACTCGGGAGGCAGAGGCAGACGGATTTCTGAGTTCGAGGCCAGCCTGGTCTACAAAGTGAGTTCCAGGACAGCCAAGGCTACACAAAGAGACCCTGTCTCGAAAAACAAAAACAAAAAACAAACAAACAAAAAAAATTAAAATTTCCCATTCTGAAGTTTGCTTTTCAAACTCTTCAGGACTCCCCATGCCGCCTGGTACCCCGGAAAGAAGGTCAGAATGTTTGTATTAAGTAGGTGAAGTTATCTCAAGACAGACTACGAGCAGCTCGAATTAGTGCCAAGGAAAGGAACCGAATAGATGTTAGATTGGATTGCTTGCGTGGTGGGTGGAAGGGAACGTCAAGGACATTTGATTAAAATAAAAAACTCAGTAGGCTATCTGGGTGAATGCAATTAATGTCACTGAACTGAACACTTGAAAATAACTAAAGCAGTAAATTTGGTTTATATGTCCACAGCTCTAAAATCCGTGAAACAGTAAGAGAATTAGAATTTTTACAATGAGAGTGTGTCTAGGCACACCTGTAATGCCAGTATTTAGGAGGTAGAGGCAGGGGAATTAAAAGCCACTCTGGGCTACATGAGATCCTGTCTCAACAACAACAAAGGTGTCTCCTTACAGGTCCAGTGTAAATATAAATTTTTAAATAGCAAGAATATGTCCTATATCGATTGACATTTAACCTGGAAAAAAAATCTCTATTTAAGGGGTTCTGTCTAAGTGGACCGTCTTTAATCCCTACAACTCCTAGGAGAACCACGGAAGGCGAGGGCGGGGAACCAGCTCACGTGACAGAGCCTTGTGCAGAATAATTTTCTCCTAAATGTTACAGTGGTTTAAAAGAGCTTGCAAATATATTAGATCAGACACAAACACATGAGATAAAGGCGAGTCAAAAGGACACGAGGATAACGCAACTGGGCCGGAACCCACAAGCCTCAAGACAAAAATCTACCTCATGTTCTTCCGACTGGGCTGTTTAGTTATTGTTGTTGTTTAATTTACTTTAACTTTTTTTTTTTTTTGAGGGGGGTGGGTATCAAGTAAAATATATAGGCCAGTTGTATACCCTATAAAGAAAAAGCATGAAGACTTGTCCCTACCAAGTAACATTTGGTTGAAGAGACGGTGGGAGCAGACTGACAGAGGCCGGGCACAGCTAAGCTGGACGGGGAACCGGCCCTGCAAAGCACATACATTATCGTGCCGGCTCCAGTTTCCTGCATCCTGCATCACAAACACGTTTTCTATCATACCGGTCGTCCTGGTTCAAAGGCTCATTTAGGATTGGAATCTTGGATATCTTGCACCATAGAAAGACGCGTACCTGTTCTGTAAACCAATGAGCAAAATAAAAGCAGCGAAGTATGTGTTTCAGATCTTAAGGGTGCTCGGGGGCCGACAACCTTAGAGCGGGTACCTTGGCTGAAGTAGTACACACAGTTGATGGACACAGAAACAACCCAAAGACACAGACTGGTGGAAGATCCATAGCACCTTCTTCTCGTCAGCCCCGGTGGCCTAATGGATAAGGCATTGGCCTCCTAAGCCAGGGATTGTGGGTTCGAGTCCCACCCGGGGTAATGAGGTGCTTGTGTTTTAGAACCCTTTAGATAGCTGGAAAGTGAGTTGAAGACTAACCTTAACATTACACAGGTGGTTTTGCTTTCAAAATTTTGTTTTGTTTTCAAATAAATTTCAATTTACCATTTCAAGGTAATGTTTTGTTTTCAAATAAATACACTTTCACTTTACAAAATACCATATGATTTTATTTGAACGATTTTTATGAACCACCAATTATTAGTTGATACTCAAACATAGTAATTGTTCAGATTGTAGATGTACAATTTCATTGCAGTTCCTTTAAATAAATAAATAGCGTCTTGTTATGTAGACCAGACTGGCCTCGAACTCAAAATCCTTCTGCATCTTCTTTCTGAATACTAGGATTAGAGATTACAGGTTAGGTTATATGTATTTTCAAAAAGTCCTTATTTATTATTATTATTATTTTATAAATCCAATTATTTAGAGACTACCTTCCAAGGCAACTGGTTAATTTTAAAATTATAGTTTGGGGCTTGGGGGCATAGATCACTGGTAGACTCAAAGGCACTGAATACTATTTTCTTAGCTCGAATACATATTTGAAATAGATACTGTACTTTAAAAATACATAGAATGCATGGCTTCATCTTTCGATAAAAATGTCCCAAAATACAGGCCTTGATATATCATAAAATTGGAAGTTTCTGATGCGTGGTGTGTCAGGGACCCTTCCTAATTAATGCTGTCTTTCATAAGGCCTCCCCGAGGCTGCTGGTTCATCTTACACTGGGATTCTGCAACATGTACGATATAATTATATATTTTTTTTGTTTGTCTGTCTTAGCAAGAGCAGCCTTGTGGGTACATAATGATTGTGTGGAGGTCTTTGGGGTTTGACCCTGATTTTCTAGAGATTTAGTCCATAGACAGGGTCCTTAATGTTCTTCCTATTGTACCTGTCAGATTAAATGTGTAAAAATTAAATCTTCTTAGAGCTAATCTAAGTAAAAGGGATTCTTTTCTTTTCCATAGGATTCTTACTCTTTTGCCTGGTGTATGAAATTTATTTGCTCTCTAGGTACTAGAATTTAAACCTCTCCCTCCAGTCTTCAGATTTCTGCCAGTTTCCAATACTTTCCAATCTCTGGACTTCTGGCCACTTCCCTATTTATTTAAGAAAAATCTATCCGCCCAACGTGGGGCTCGAACCCACGACCCTGAGATTAAGAGTCTCATGCTCTACCGACTGAGCTAGCCGGGCAGTAGTGACAAACATATTCCCCACAGACCACTTGGAATTCTATGTACTTCCGGGTTCTAGAACGGATTACACTTGTCCTAGAGCCATGATGGTAGTTTTGCTCTTGTAGCTTCGTATCAGCCGCACAGCCAGGGCTTGTGTGGCCCCTTCCGTTCCCAGGAGTCACAAGGTTGGGGACAAGGTGGTGGTCTATGAGGATGTCAGTGAGACCCCCGTTTAGGGCCCGATCGGTTCCAGAATCTAATCATGGGCGAGCATGCGTTTTTAAAGTCGCCGCAGGACACTGGATCCCTTGCGGAACGCTTAGCCGCGGGCTTCGGAAGAACCAACCCGGAGTTGTGGTTTCTGTGTCTGTGTCTCTGAGCTGCGCGGGTCTTCTAGGCAGAGTCGGCCTCGAGTGGGCTTGGCCAAGGTACAGGATCTGCGGGTTCTTTGGTTCTCCCGGACGACTGAGCTTGTGGGGACTGGCGTGTCAGGAAGCTCTCATTCTCGAGGTCCTAGACTTGGCTCTACCTGAGACAAAATTTCTGAGCCGCCGTCCACCATGAAGCTGCGTTGTTCACACAAACTCGCTGGCTTCCCTTTCCCGAAGGACGATGGACTATGGTCACTCATATCGAACGTTGGGCCGTAGGGCTGGGGGCCGTCTGACCTGTCTTGAGCGTTTTGGAACTTTCTCTCCAGGCAAGTCTCCACGGAGCCGGATCTCCTCCCTTCGCTGCCTGGAACTCACAGAAAAATGAACTGGTGAAGTCGAATTCTAGCGAGATCACGTCATACAGCTTGAGATACTTAAAGATCAGCTCTCGGGCTGCGCGCCACTGTGGCTCGTTGGTCTAGGGGTATGATTCTCGCTTTGGGTGCGAGAGGTCCCGGGTTCAAATCCCGGACGAGCCCGCCTTTTTAGTGCTTTTTTTTTTTTTTTTTTTTCCCTCCTTCCGCTCAGAGTGTCTGGTCCGACGCAATCCTATCTCTGCAGACTCCTGGATGTCACGAGCCAGGTTTTTCAGGAACCAGAGATGGCCCTGGCTCTGAGCTTGTAGTTTTCCTTTGTGTGAGTTTTGAGCTTATAGTTTTCCTTTGTGTGACATAAGATCTCGAAGTTCACACTCTGGCCAAATGGGTGTTGTGAAACAGCTGGTGGGGCCACAGTGATAATGCTGGCCACCAGGGCTCTGGTTCTGTTTTTTGCCCACTAGAATTTTACTTGATTTTATTATTTGATTGTTCAGGCCATTAGAGGAGATGACTGCCACTGGAAATATGTATTGCTCATGGAGGACGGAGCGTGGTGTCCCGCGTGACCATAGCATCCCGTGTGACCACAACTGCATTTGCCTTATGAGCAAGAACCTACTCGCATTGTGATTTTCATGGAAGGAAGAGATCGGGAGTATTAGCAGGCGTGTGTTTAGCTAGTTTTAATGATTCCAGGACACCCTAGTGCATGTGCACTGTCCCTAGTCATCTTATTCTGGTGAGATCTGGAAGAAAGATGTGGTTATGGTTGTGAGTGTGTGTGGGTGTGGGCTCTTCACAGCGGGTTATGTTTGAAGCAGTCATTCTAGAGACTCTAGAAACTGGCTAACCTGGGAGGGACAGTGTCAGCCAGGCCCAAATAGCAAAGCATCAGAATGAAGGGGGG